>CM074721.1:37648878-38178878 GCA_037306005.1 Rhinophrynus dorsalis | reverse complement strand
GCTAAGCAATGAGGCAGCTGGTGTGTCCCTGACTTGGGAGGTTCTATTCTGTCAGTGGATGCCAATATCTCAGGATCACTCCTCGCGTCAAACCCAACGGCTAACACGCCCAGCACAACAGTCTACAAGCTGCACTCCATCTGCAGGCTTGGTGTGTGCTACAGATGCAATATAGTCGTCACAGGTTTACAGATACTGCTTATTTAAAAAAAGCTGCCTGTAACGGGCAGTTACCATGATTTACCTATGGGAATACTTTGTAAATAGCCGGGAGCCCTAAAATGGCTCATATCAGGTGTCAAAAACTGACACCCCACCCCCACCCGACAGTGGTCTGGAACTAAGGTGATCACATATCCCTTTAAAATCAGGAACGCTTATAAAAAACACACACTGCAGGGTGCCACTGATTTCTGTACAGTTAAGAATAACATTTTTGTAAGTGTACCCTGATTTAAAGGTCACCTTGGAATGCATGCCAGAAATTTGTGGCTCTCCGCATTCAAGGGGTTAACGCTTTGGAGTCAGCATTCAAGGGGTTAACACTTTGAGTGCCAGGGGAGTACGCTATTGCAGTTGGTCATATATCCTGTTTCGGGTAATAGTTCCACTTTAAAATAATAGCTCACAGTATCACTGCCAGGTCACTAACTGGGCACACTGCGCTAGGAGCAGCGTAGAATGAAGGGTCTATGTTTCTCCTCCCTTGTATTGCTGATGCAGTGAGAGTGAAGACACTAAGATTAAAGGCTCAGGTACTCCCAGTTAGTGCCTTGGCTATCTCAGGAATGCAGTTAAGGTGACATACTGCAATACTGTTTCATGGGAACATTGAAAAGTGTCTTTTAAAAACACTTGTCTCAAGGTATTAATACCCCTTTAAATCAGAACTGGGCAGAACTGGGCAGAACTGGGCAACATGTGGACCTGCAGCTTTTCCTGGATTTCAAGTCCCATTATACTCAATTGGCCAATGCTTCCTCAAGACCAGCAGAGGGCAACATGCGACCGTCTGTTTGGCTCCAAAGGTTATTTTATTTTCATCCTCCCCTGGTTTTAGAGGAAGGGGTGAGCAACCTGCAGCTCTCCAGCTGTTGTTGGACTATAACTCATCATCCTCAGCTGGCCAATGCATCGCACTGCACACACCTCTGGCACTCAGAGGGTGAAGTTGTTGTGCTATGCACTCACCAAAATAAAGACATCCAGCTACACTTACTCTGGGCAGCTGTGGCAGAAGATGGTTCCACTGAACATGTCTCCATGTCTTTTTTGAAAGATAATTTCTACATCAATAGATAGCGAACCAATGGGCAAAGAAAAAAAGATCTGCTCAATACACGGATCGAGAGGAATTAGATGTGTACCAATGCTGTAGGATTTAAAGCATAATTTCCAGACATTGAAACATAAAGCATTAACCCTTTCAGTGCCAGAGGGTTATGCCACGCGTAGTCCTCTGGCACTGAAAGGGTTAACAAGTCTGGAGCATACCAACAGCACAAAAGGGGGGGATAAACATTCCCATTGATTTAAATGGGGCTTATAACCATTGAATGCTATCGAGGTCTCCAACCACAGTGAAGACCTCTCTAACATTCAAATGGTTAAAAAGATTCCTTTATCCCCTTAGTGACGGCCGCATTCGTACGCGGCTGTCACCTTAACGCCCGCCGAACATTTTTTTTTTTTCTTCAAAGAAGTCCGGAGTCTCCGAGCGGCGTGCAGCCGCACGGAGACGCAGACTTCCGTGACTTACCAGGTACGTCCTCTGTCACTAAGTGACAGTTTCTGCGGGACGTACCTGGTAAGTCATCTGTCGTTAAGGGGTTAATGAATTGACATTTTATTTAGCCCCTACTGTGCAAATGATTTGCTCCAGAACTACTTATCTTTAGCTTTTGGAATAAGGTTTATAGTAAGTGTTATGCACCGAGGTGTACCGATCTGCCTGTTCAATAATCCTACTCACATCTGGCATTCCTGTATAACAAGAAGGGGTCTTGAAGCTGAAAATCAAGGTCCTTTGTGATGGGCTCGGTCCAGTTCTCCATGCTGAGCCGGTTCATGATGGTGAAGCCATGTTTAGGAGATGCAGATCTGAAGCAGAGGAACAAAATGTCATCCATTATTTATAAATAGTCGGTTTTATTCTGCAGTGCTGACGTAGCAAGACCGTGAACCCACTGAGTGTTATGACGCGTCAGCTAAAAGTGATATGAATACACCATTAACCCTTTAAGCTCCAGAGAAGTGTGCAAGGAAATGCAATAAACATTCCTCTGTCACTTGAAGGACTCAAAGCAGTGCACGTTACCTCTGGCATTCAAAAGCTATAATCACAGGGGAGGCAGGAGAAAGTCTCATAGCTAAATGGTGTCAGCTCTGGCAGCAAAGGATTTAAAGGGGAACTTTCACCTCAAACACTTTTTGCCAAGTGCTTAAGCTATTCAAAATTGTAATTACATACACACTTTTAGATATGTAGATTACATGCTAGGCACTTCTGCATTCTGCGGCTTCCCAGTTCTGTAATTCTCCTCCCGCCCAGCTGTCCCAGGGAGCACGTCCATGCTTCCCTTTGTAGTGGTTTGCATCCCACCTATCTTTACAACAAGATCCGTTTATCATTATACTGAGCTTGCAAGTATAATAAAAAAACAGTGCTTGCTGTAATGATAGACGTGAGGCACTCCACTACAAGGATAGACGTGAATGCACTCCCTGGGACAGCTGGGAAGGACGTGGGAGGAGAATTACAGGACTAGGAAGTCCTGCGCCGCTGTGCCAAGGATACAATGTGCCGAAGAATGCGGGAGTGCCCAGCATGAAGGTTACTGATCTTAGACCGTGTGTATATAACGAAAAACAAAACACAAATCCTAATACAATCTGAATAGCTTAAGAACCTGGCAAAAAAGGGTTTTAGAGGTGAAAGTTCTCCTTTAAAGGGGCATTCCTCCCTAAAATAAATTCCCACTTACCTTAAGCATTAAACCTTTTCAGTGACCCTGGACATTATTGCTATGTTACAGGGAGCATTTACATCCAAGGCTTCCCTAAGCAAGGCATTCTAGGCTCCTTTAGCTCCGACCATGTCCACACACCCCGGTGTTAACATGACCAAGGCCCCAATTCCATCCACTGTTTCCTGGCACAGAAAATACCCTTGGCCTATAAAAGTAAGGACAAAAAAAAGTTTTAACCCTCTCTTGCTAGAGAGATCTCCAACGCATTGCTCCTGTAATGGAAATAAACCTGGAGCAGGGACAACTAAGGCACCTCTCAATATTTGGAGCTCTACACAGCTCCCTACACTGTCTACTGAGAAATCCAGTCCTAACAGGGACCTGTAACTTTGCAGTAACATCCAGTGCTGGAGGCAGCACTGAGTAGCTGTAATGCAGCTTAGCACTCCCCACCCTTCGCTTTGTGCGATCTAGTATATAACTAGCACAAAAAAATAAATACATACCCTGATTATAAGGTTCTATAAGCGGTGTTTGTAGCACTGATCTCTCCCCCTGTGACTCAGGGGATAGATCAGAGGTACAGAACTGTAAAGGGCAGACCTTTATAAAAACATATAAATCCTTTATAACAGGCCTGGATGGAGGTGTCCTGTCTGTGGCTCCATGAGTCAAGTATTTTTAGCTGTAAGGCATTCTTCTTGCGCCCCTGATGATGTCACCATATGACATGCTTCAGATCCTGGAACTTCTGATTCAGGTTGACGTCTCTTGACCCTGAAGTACAGGGACCATCAAGAGATAACAGCCACTGTCAGATGCAGCAGAACATCAAGGGGACATTTTTACTATAATCTGGTGGCAAGGGAAAAGTTTTATTTTTCTTAGTACCTCTTGGCCCCACACTACTGGCTTCTTTCAGACGTGGGGTCATGGTCTATGCCAATGGTTCTGTTGGGAACAATGATAGATGGTGTAGCAAGTAGCTTTTAACTTGTTTAAAAGGATAGTAATGTTTCAAAATAAATGCAGCTCCGATTATTCTTTATAGTTTTTGGGCCTCGTAGAGTGGTGTTATCATTATCTATGATGTGTAATTCCAGAGTAATTGAATTATAAAATGTCCCCTTCCTGCCGCTTTTATGTATAGTAAGCCGCCTCCCCTCAGATGTGGTATCTGATCACTTGACCGGATAGCTCACAGCAAGGGACAATCTTCTGGCTATAAGCATAAGGAAAACCCCGCCCTACTTGAAGGAGGAGGGCAGGTTTGTCCTCATACTAACAGAAGGTTGTTCCTTGCTGTGATCCATCAGGACGGTCTTGCTGTGCAGATTTACATAGGTAAAAGGGGCGGGAGGGGGACAGTTTATGATTCAATTACTCTTTATATGGCCCAAGAACTATAATAATAATCGGAGCTGCATTTATTTTGAAACTTTACTATTCCTTTAACAGAAGGACTTGCCTAGGCAGATGTCATTTATACAGCAGTCAGATATATATATATATATATATATATATATATATATATATATATATTTTTTTTTTTTTAATTTTTTTTGGGGGGGGCGGCGGCGGTGGTGGTTTGAATTTAACCCTTTGAGTGCCAGAGTGGTACAATATGCATCTTGCGTTGCTTACCCCTCTGGCACTCAAAGGGTTAAACTCTGTTGTGGTCTATAACTGCATGGGGATTTTCTCCTACCTTGAGAAAGTACAGCATATAAGGCCATTTACAATCATGGGTGAGACTGGCGAGAGCCATAAAGAGAGAGCCTCAACCTTTAGAATCATGGGCAGGGCAGCCAAATGTAGCGTGCCTTGTATACATTTTTAAAGTGGTAAAGTGTTCCCAATCAGTTATGGACTACAATGGAGTTCAAATACAAAGAAATGGACTGCTTAATAGGTAACACCTGCCCGAGTATGTCTTAAACAAATTAAAAGCCAATCATTGCAGTTTGGTAAAGTTCCCCTTTAATTGTGACAAGGTCTGATTCTCTCTCATCCCCAGATGATTTAGCTCCTTCCATCTACAGAGTTAATAATGTGACACAGTGAGTGAACAGCTGGCTATGTAACCACCACAGACTAACTGCTGTGTGATGTGCTGGTAGGGAAGGTATAATGACGATGCCTACCACTCCAGACATTAGTTTTGTTTATCTAAATCCTTTAAAAAGAAAGTTAGCCTGAAGGTTTCAGCACCTGGAACAGAACCTGGGATTCTGAAAAATGAATATTTTAACTCACTGAGTCCAAATTACCAAAAAGAAGTAATCTGACACTGTGCAGAGGTCCCAGGAAGGGAATCAGGGAGTGGGGTTTGACAATAGAGTGGACAGTACATATTAGGACAGGGGTGGGTGACCTGTGGTTGTCCAGTTCTTGTTGTTCTACAACTCCCACCACCCAATGGTCAGCTGAAGACGGCCTATAAGGCACATACTGTGGCAGTAGTAGTCAATGGTTGGACTCCCAGCTGCTGGGGACATCAATTCCCATCATCTCTGGAGGTCCAACAATTGACTAACCCAGTACTATGACATGGGTTACATGGGAGACTGTACCAGCAACTTAAAGGGATAGTAATACTTTGTTTTATCTTTATTTTATTTTGTAGGCATTAAAAAAACATGAAGAACGATAGAAGTCTTATCTCTCAAACCTTTATGATTTAAGAGATATTCACAAGCAAAATATCCCCCCCTTGTTCAACCAGATCAGAAGGGAGGTGCCCAGGTAGATTGCAGAGAGGGACAATCTTCAATTAAGATAAGGGAAAAAGCTGAAAAACTTGTCAAGGGGGGAAGGGATTTCATTGTTTTCATAGGAAGAAGATTGTCCCCTTCTGTTATCTGTCTGGTCTATGGACTGGATTCCACATCTGAGAAGAGATGGCTTACACTAGGTAAAAGGGGGCAGGGTTTTCATTGTTCTCATAGGAAGAAGATTGTCCCCTGCTGTTATCTGTCTGGTCTATGGACTGGATTCCACATCTGAGAAGAGATGGCTTACACTACGAAAAAGGGGCGGGAGGGGAAACTTTGCTTGTGAATATCTCATAAACCATAAAGGTTTGAGAGATAAGACTTATATCGTTCTTCATGTTTTTTTAATGCCTACAGAATAAAATAAAGTTAAAACGAAGTATTACTATCCCTTTAATACAGCAACACAAGGTTACAAAGGACTACAGCTGTAAAAGAAACAAATGTAACCTCCCCCATAGGAAGCCATCATACCTATTCTGGGAGACCTGTTACCACAATCTACTGCTGCAATGAGCCTAACACACAAAAAGAGCAGCATAACCAACTGCACCATAAGGGACAAGTAAAACATCCCACTGATTATATAGGAATTTTAACCCATTGAATGCTAAAGATATATTCGAAGCATTTCTTCACAAAGTGTTGGAGTCCTCTCCAGCATCCAATGAGTTAAAACCACATTTAGATCAATTGGAGTTTTGGGAATGTTTTTTCCCTTTCATCCCTATGATGAAGTTGGTTGGCACCATAAAGTCCAAAATCTCCTTCTTAAAACAGGGGTTAAAATAACAGCACGTATGGGGGCAGTACGCATTGACATCATTCACACATGGTTGGCAGGTGCCAAAGTGGGCCCACCACAGACTGGATACTTGCTTTGCTCATTAGATTACCCAATCACCTGTGTGTAACCCTGCAGGGCAGACACATGAGTCTTAGTACAGATTTAGTGATACAACTTTCATTCGATCTGTGCTGTTTGCAAGAAAGTTGCAGCATGCTATGCTGTCTGATTCACTGAAGGCCACAGTGGCCTCTTGTGAACAGCTGAATAGAGAGCTATGTGCCATATGTGCAAAGGTAAAAGTGATCAATCATGTGCATAGCTGGAACTTTGGTGGGGCTTAATCACAGATGGGGCGGGGCTTAACAGGCTGTGTAATAAACTGGCCAGAACAGGGTGGGAAGAAGGAGAAGTGGAACAAGGTGGGAAGGAGAAGAAGTGGGAGGAACAGGGTGGGAAGGAGGAGAAGTGGGAGGAACTACCTGTGGCCCATCACAGCGAAGACCCTGTGAAACTAACCTAACTGTGACAAGGAACAAGGTACAAATGAAGTGGGCAGGAAGTGGAAGGACCAGAGTGGGAAGGAGCAGAAGTGGAAGGAACAGAGTGGGAAGGAGCAGAAATGAGCAGGAAGTGGAAGGACAGAGCAGAAGTGGGAGTGAAGTGGAAGGACCAGAGTGGGAAGGAGCAGAAGTGGGAGTGAAGTGGAAGGACCAGAGTGGGAAGGAGCAGAAGTGGGAGTGAAGTGGAAGGAACAGAGTGGGAAGGAGCAGAAGTAGGCGGGAAGTGGAAGGACAGAGCAGAAGTGGGCGGGAAGTGGAAGGACAGAGCAGAAGTGGGAGTGAAGTGGAAGAACCAGAGTGGGAAGGAGAAGAAGTGGGAGTGAAGTGGAAGGACCAGAGTGGGAAGGAGCAGAAGTGGGAGTGAAGTGGAAGGAACAGAGTGGGAAGGAGAAGAAGTGGGAGTGAAGTGGAAGGAACAGAGTGGGAAGGAGAAGAAGTGGGAGTGAAGTGGAAGGAACAGAGTGGGAAGGAGCAGAAGTGGGCGGGAAGTGGAAGGACGGAGCAGAAGTGGGCAGGAAGTGGAAGGAACAGGGTGGGAAGGAGCAGAAGTGTGCGGATAGTGGAAGGACTGAGCAGAAGTGGGTGGGAAGTGGGAGGAACAGGGTTGGGAAGGAGGAGAAGTTGGCAGAGTTTCATAAGAAACTCCCCACAACTGGAGAATCAGCCTCTGTCCCCAGAAACCCGCTAATTCACTGCAAAAACAGGAGTATCTGGGCAAATCGACTTCCCAGGTATGATTATGTTATAAGCCACGGTATCCTAGGGAACAAATGCAGAAATGGCCATTGATTTAATGGGGTTTTTAACCCCTTGAATACTAGAGAGGTATCCAACGTATTGCAAAGCGATGCATTGGAGACCTCTCTAGAATCCATTTAAATCAATGGGCATTTTAACTGGTTCCTTATGATGGAGCTGGCAATTTCTCCAGTCTTGTATTTGTGCATATGGCACTGTGTGTTTTATTTTCAGGGCGATTAGTACAGCGATTCCATCTCCGTGCTAATGTTGCCTGTGTGAACATAGCCTGAAGGTAAATACTGCATGTAAAAATCTAATTGCACAATCTTGTTTTTCCCCTAATGGACATTAGAGAGGAATGTTTACATCTCTGTATAAGCAGGTGTGTGCGCACAGAGCTTATACTCACCTTGTGTAAACAAACAGCGTTCCCTCCACATCTGTCTTCTCCTAAAAACAATAACATCTTTGGTTAAAAACCAAAAAGAGATCAGAACCGGTTAAAAAACTGTAAGTGGTGTTTTATCACTAGTCACACTCCGGTAGCGATGAGACAATTAACAACTGATGCGCTAAGAAGAACTGGAGCAAAGCTACAACTAACCAAATTGCACCTCAAAGGAGGAATAAAAATTCCCCGAATTCTGATTGATTTAAAGGAATAATAAACCCTAAATTTAAATTGCCTTAACTGAAGTGTTCATGGCTACTGGTACACTATTTGCATACCTGGGAACTCTCCTATCTGTGCCAGAGACTCCAGTTTTCAGAACGAATTACTGGGCATTCGGGGAAAGAGGGTGATTCTCCAGCGGTGGGGAGTGTCATCTCCTTCCCACACTGTTCCTCCCACTTCTCCCCCTTCCCACCCTGTTCTGCCCACTTCCCACCTACTTCCTGCCCACTTTATGACACACAGATGAGCAAGTCCACCCCTCTTATGACGTAAATTGCGTCATTGCCATCCCCTGTCCAGCAGCACATGAGCACTCTCTGGGGGCTCAAAGGGAAGAAGTTCCTAGGTATGGCTATTCGGTATCACAGGAGTCACCTGGTCCCAAGCAAATTCTTGCAGGGTCCGGTGAAGTCTTCCTCTTCTTCTGATTTGATTTATGACAGGCAGTATGGAGTCTGAGCAGGGTCAAACTTCCCGACTTCTCAAAGCCAATACAAAATATTGAAAATATTAAAGTAGAACTACCACATGAAATACACTGTAGCTTAAATAACTCCCCATCTGGAGACTTGTTGCTTAGTAGCGCTAGTCGCCAGAATTATTACATTGTTAAATAGATTTACCCTTTCTTCCTGGGCTGACAGCAGGACAGATCACGGACATCTTGCCATAATGACGTTGGCGCGCCTGTGCTGTCAGTCCCAACCGGCTCTAGGAGGCGTTGCTAGGAGCCGTTCGGGTCTGGAAGGGACTGACAGCGCAGGTGTGCAGATGTCACTATTGAAAGATGTCTGCGATCTGTCCTGCCTGTCAGCCCAGGAAGAAAGGGTAAATTTATTTAACAATGTAATAATTCTGGCGACTAGCGCTACTAAGCAGCTAGTCGTCAGATGGGGAGTTATTTAAGCTAAAGTGTATTTCAGGTGGTAGTTCCGCTTTAATATTGGATTTGAGAAGTCAGAAAGTTTGTCCCTGCTCAGACCCCATATTATCAGCCATAGATAAAGCCAGAAGAAGAGAAAGCCTTCACCCAACACTTCAGGAATTGGAGCAAAATTGGATGAGTAACTCAGTAAGCATTAAAGCAGAACTACCACCCCTGTTAAAATTTGGCCCAAATAAATACCCATCTGGCAACTAGCTGCTGAATAGCGCTAGTCGCCAGAATTATTACTTGGTTATTGAGAATTAAACACTTTTCCCGGACTGACAGGCAGGAAACAGCGCAGACATTTTCCATAGTGACGTCTGCGCGCCTGCGCTGTCAGTCCCAGCCGGCTCTAGGAGGTGTTGCTAGGAGCCATTCAGCTCCAAAAGGGACTGACAATGCAGGCACACAGACGTGATTACGGAAAGATGTCTGAGCTGTTTCCTGGCTGTCAGTCCAGGAACAGTGTTTAATTCTTAATAACCAGGTAATAATTCTAGCGACTAGCGCTACTGAGCAGCTAGTCTCCAGATGAGTATTTATTTGGGCCAAATTTTAACAGGGTTGGTAGTTCCGCTTTAAACCATAAGCTACTAGAAAAGCATAATGATAGGGACACATGGGGGTTATGCACTAAAGGTGCAATAAACAAGTGATAAAGTGGAGATGACATCTCCAGTGTTGTAAACTTTCCAAGTCCTATTTGGAGCCTATGCACTAGGATCTCAAAAGCTGGAGACATGTTAGCGCATAGGCTGCATAGAATAACATAGGAACTGGAGAGTTTATCACACTAGAGAAGTTATATCCTCTTTATCACACCTTAGTACATCTCCCCCTGTAGTCTATTACTAAAGCTCTCCGATATAATAACATAGGAACAGAAGAGTTTATCACACTGGAGAAGTTATCCCCTCTTTATCACACCTTAGTACATCTCCCCCTGTAGTCTATAACAAAATCTCTCCCATAGAATAACATAGGAACAGAAGAGTTTATCACACTGGTGAAGTTATCTCCTCTTTATCACACCTTAGTACATCTTTCCCTGTGTTCTAGAACTAAAGCGCTCTCATAGAATATTTTTATACAGGGCATCTAACCACATGAGTGGCGGTATTAAATACATTGTGAACCAATGCAATGGAACTCTCCGTAGCATTCTTTAAGTTAACCCTTTTAGTGTCAAAAGGGTAGGCAATGCATTACAAAGCAATGCACTGTGTAACCCTCTGGCACTGGAAGGGTTAAAAGCCATTTTAACACACAATAGAAACTATTTGTCCCCTATAATTCAGTTGGTTTGCCACAGATTTTTTTTTTTTTTTTGTAAAGCAGGTATAATTGGGTGAAAGCCTTCTTATTATTAGTAGATTTGGACCTACTTTCTCAGACTGTGTATCGCAACTTATGAATGCTAATTTTTAATACATGGAAATAATCCTATATAATAATTCGCTAGGATGTTTGTCAGAAGCCGTCATGCGCAGCAGAGACTGCCCAAACGCACGAATGCTGGGAGTTCTGTGCTGGGAGCATTCTGTTCGGAATGCTGGGAGTTCTGTGCTTTCAGGCAGTCTCTACAGTGCATGACTGCGTCGGTGGCAGGACACAGAGCAGGACTGGCCTCTTAACCCCTTGAGTGCCAGAGGGGTGCGCAACGCATTGCAAAGCAATGTGTTGCATACCCCTCTGGCACTCAAAGGGTTAACATCACCCAGACCGTGGCCCATGTACACAGGCTTTTACACTAGTTATGTAGATAAAATGACTAATCAAACCAACACATGTGTTCATCATAATGCCCACAAGGTGCCGTTGCTTCCTATAAAGATTCAAATGGCACCAAAACATAGTATGTTTAGTTTATAATGTGCCACGTAGGACGTTGGCACAACAGAAGATTAAATGCAAATCAAAACCGTTTTACTCAGATACAGTCAAATAAATGACAAATAAAAGCACCAAAAATACTGGTATAGCATCTTAGTTAAAACATTTAACCCTTTAAGTGCCAGAGGGGTATGCAGTGGTCCAGATTGGTGTGCAGTGACGCTGCACATCCCTCTGGCTCTTAAATGGATGAAGTGTTTAACCCTCTGCGTGCCAGAGGGCTGGCACTCATAGGGTTAAGGAATATTATTGTTTTAACAACTGTGAATTTTGATATGAAAAATTCGGTATAAGAAATGTAAGGCCATATGCACAAAAGAAAAGTGATGCAATTCTGGACCAAACCAACTGCCTCCTAGGAGACAAATAGACATTCCTACTGGCTTAAATGGATCTTTTAACCCATTGAGTGCCAGAGATGTATCAACCGCATTGCAGAGGAATGAGGGACAGTAAAAAATATAGATATTTCCCTGTACATACTACGTATTTGCAGAATAGTTAAAGGGGAACTATCACCGCTATACAAGTTTGGCTTAAAAGTAAGTTTATAGAGCGACTAGCTGGAATAGTATTGTCTTATTTTGTTAAATTCGTTGTTTGGCCGAAATTAAACGTTTAACAATGATTCTGTACCTTCCTTCCGGTCAGACTGCGGGTACAACACTGTACCGCAGTTCGCCAGTCTTCCTCTGCTATCCAGCCTCCTCCAATGACGGAGGATTTCTACATGTAAGCTGGAGCACTCTCTGGCCAATGAGAGCACTCCAGGTTACAAGGAGAAATCCTCCATCATCGGAGGAGGCTGGATAGCAGAGAAAGACTGGCGAACTGCGGTACAGTGTTGTATCCGCAGTCTGTCCAGAAGGAGGCACAAATCATCGTTAAATGTTTAATTTCGGCCAAACAACGAAGAAAAAAAAAAAAAAAAAAAAAAAAAAAACGACAATACTATTCCAGCTAGTCACTCTATAAACTTACTTTTAAGCCGAACTTATATAGGGGTGATAGTTCCCCTTTAAAGTTAAAAGCCTTTAAAGCCTTATTCAGAAATGAAATGAGGACAGATTCGGAAACAAACCAACTGCGTCATAGGGAACAAATACAGACTCCTAAAATTCCCCATAACTAAAATTGGACTTTTAACCTTCTGAATGCTAGAGAGCTCTCTAATACATTGTCTTGCACTGTGTGTGTGAGTGACCTCTCTAAATCTCAAGGGGGTTAAGAGCCACATTTAACCTTTTGAGTGCCAGAGAGGTAACAAACGCACTGCGTTGGATAACCCTCTGACACTCACAGGGTTAAATCGAGGCAATTGTTTATTTTTTCCCCACTGTGCAGCTGGTTTGCCCAAGAGCTCCTTTTTATCTTCCTGAATATGGCCCTTAGGGCCGAATGCACAGATGAAAATGTGAGCTATTCCGGCGCACACAACTTGTACCATAAAAGAACAAAAAAAAGAATTCCTATTGATTTAAATCAGGTTTTTACCCCTTGAATGTTAGCAAGGACTCCCACTCACTGCAAGGAAATGTACTTCACCCTTTGAATGGCAGAGGGGTATGTAATGCATTGCATACCCCTCTGGCATTCAAAAGGTTAAAGGGATAGTAATGTTTGACAAAAACAGCAGCTCCAATTAATCGTCATAGTATTTGGGCATTATTTCAATCCTGTCAGAGTTGTAGTTCAAGAGTAATTGAATGAAAAAGTATCCCCCTCCCGTTCCTTTTACCTGGTGTAAGACACATCACCTTACATGTGGAATCTGGTCCACAGACCAGACAGCTCACAGCAAGGGAAATCTTCTTACTGTGAGAACAGTGCAAACCATGCCCCCTTTTGACAGATTTTTCAGGTTTTTACCTTATGCTAATTGAAGGTTGTCCCTCTCAGCAAGCCATCTGTACACCACCTTGCTGCTCTGAGCGGACCAGTGTTACATCAGTAAAAGGGACGGGAGGGGGATACTTTATCATTCAATTACTCTTAAACTACAGCTCTGACAGTATTGAAATAGCACTCTCTATGGCACAAATACTGTGAAGGTTAATTGAAGCTGTTTTTACTGTGAAACATTACTATTCCTTTAACAGCTCTCTAGCACTCAATCATTTGGGAATTTTTGTCCCCCATGGTACAAATGGCTTGTCTCTAGATTCACTCGACTTTTCTTTTGTACATATGGCCTCGAGGCCTGGTTCATATTGGCAACTGTAGCAGCAACTTTGCTAAAACAAGTATTACAGAATATAATTGTTTTCTATGGAGCCGTTCAAATGGGAGACATTGTCAAATACAGTTATTTCCAGTAGCAATCTTGTGTTCCTATGTAAACAGAAAGACAAGCACATCACAAAGCACATCCACACCAACAAAGAACACCACTCTCATCATTCAGATATCCAGCAAATATAGTTTAGTACATTTCAGTGTTATCATTAAAGTGGATGTATCATCTTTTAAAGATGTGTTACCATCTGTTTTGTTAAAGCGGAACTTTCAGATATTAAGCGAATGGCGACTAGCTTGGAAATCCACATCTTACCTTCAAAAAAAGCAGAAAAAAGCAAGAAATCCTTGCCATTTGGAGACTGATGGCCAGGTTAGTGCTGCCTGGACCGTCAGTCCCTTCCGGTTACCTTGTGGTCACTGCAGTGCTACTCAAAGGAGACCGGGACTGACAGCGCAGGCGAGCAGAAAGATGTCTGCTCTGTAGCCTGGGTTCCAGTCCCCAATCGGGAAGGATTTCTTTAGAATCTGCTATTTTTTGTTTTTTATCCTTATAAGCATTTCGATTTTTTTTTAATTTTTTTTTTTTTTTGCAACACAGCTTTCCTATAATAACTTTTATTAACAAAGCGGATGGTAACACCTTTTTAAAAGGCGATACATCCCCTTTAAGTTGGGAGTATGGCTCTAAAGAAACATAGTAAATGCGACTAAGGAGTGACAGTAGGTGTCACTAGGGATCCAGAGTTGTTTGGTTCATATACATTGCTCATCCTTCAAGGTCCCATATGAACATAGATTGTAGTCGAGTGATAGGCAGCTGGTGGCCTTAAGGCAACATGAGACTTCGGACATTACTACTTTTTGTTATTACTACGTGTATACCATTGTTTTGCCACAGAGCATACCTCCCTTTACAATAACATTGTTCAACCTTAAACCCTTATATGTGGGAGAAGACTCCAATGCAGGGTCTCTCTAGATTTCAAAAAGTTTCTCTACTCCAACTCATTTAGAATTAGCAAACATTATGTGATGCTCTTTGCTGGACTTGACGGCCACATACGTGGCCCTTTGCCGAATCTGGTTGCCTGTCACTGCTCTAGGCTCCAAGAAACTTTTATAAATTTGCTATCCTAGATTACACTCATATTTTTTTGCTGATTTCTAATTACAGGAACTAAGTTATGAGGTGTATTTTCTGACATATGCAGTCCCAGACTTAGTGACTGCAGATCAAAGGCTGAGGCAATGATAATCTGAGACCTTTCTAATATGAAGCAACGTCTTAGAGAACTCTCTAGAATTTAGAGAGAGTCACCCATTCGATTTTTTATTTGTCCCCCATCCTGTGCTTGGGCTGTGCCAGAATTACTACATATTTACTTTTACATATAGCCAATTATATTTTAAATGTGCTACTGCCCACTTACTCTGTTCTAGTTTTCATCAGCTGCCCAATTAACTGCTTGCATGTAAATATTATACGTGTAGAACTAGTTTTAATAGGTGGTGTTCTCGCTCCACATTGAGGATTATGTACTAAGAACTGGAGCAAACCAACTACACCATAGGAAGCAAATAAACATTCCCACTGCTGTAAGCCCTTGAGTGCTAGAGGGGTAGACAACACATTATTGCCCCCTCTAACACTCAAAGGATTAGAACAAGTAGTGACATATTACCATACCTGGGAACTTTCAATATGAGCTGTCTTTCTGGTACTAATGTCAGCAGTTTAGAGGCTAAGGAAACATTTAATTGGGGAAATGCATATAGTAGGTGACACAGACCTCTCTCACCCTGAGAATTTGGCCCTTCACCCTGAGATTTGGGTCAAAACCCTGAGTCTCAGGATCAAACTCTGAGAGTTCCCAGGTATGCATTTTACTAGTGATCTAAGTCAGGGGGAACTGCAGAGATCTCAGGGTTTAGTCATTTTAAAGGTTCACATGCATGAGCACAACTAGGAGATGCAATGGTCCTTACATTGAGCTATCCAGACCTCCTTTCTACAGTAAACACTTATAAAAATGTATGCTGCATGGTTATAATATACATAGTCCATGTGTTCTGACAAAGTGTGTGTGTTTGTTTGTTTGTTTTCTAAGTTTTTTATATGGTACCTAGTCCAGACTTAAACTGGTAGATGTGTTGGGCCCCTACGATGGTATATTTATGATAGTCTCCTGTTTTCTGATCTGCCCGCCTCAAGCACCTTGCTCTTCCCTCTCCATGACCCACACAGCCTAAGTTTTCTGGCCTCCTACATCCACTTTGTGCCGCTCTTAAACAAGTCCCCAAGTTCCGGGTAATTACTCCTCCCCCCGGTCACTCACCCACTCATTGACCCTGTGACTAAACGTGTACAGAGCCACCTGGCTGGCCACGTCCACAATGCCCTGGATATAAGGATCGTGTTGCTTAAGAGCCGCCAAACTGATATCCAGGCCCCGGCCAAGCGCTCCGTTCCCGGAGGCCGCCATCTTCTTTACGATCAAGGACAGACACGATCGAGCGAGCACAGAACCAGGAACAATGCAGCCAATCGAAAGCCGAGTGCGGTTACCCATAGCAACAAGAAAGCTGGTTACCATGGGGAAAATCATGGACCAATATCTAAGAATGTCCTAATAGATTAATATATGTCCTCACTATCATTCATATATTTAAGATGCAATTAAGAAATGATAAGCAGGATATAATGTTTAAAAGAAAAGTGAAGAACTTCTTGGACTAATCATTCGCACTAAAGGGGAGAGCTAACAATCCCTATTGAGTTAAATGGGGATTTTAACCTTTTGAATGCTAGAGAGGTCTCAAACGCATTGCTTAGTTGGAGATCTTTCTAGCATTCAAAGGGTTAAAATCCCCATTTAAATCAATGGGATTTTATTTCTAGTTCTCCCCTTTAGTGCAAATGTTTTGCCCCAGAAGTCCTCCACTTTCCTTGTGAACCTACAGCTCTATCTGATATGGGAAACATGCATCTATTCGGTTGTTGTTTAACTGATAACCTGAGCCTGAGAACAATGGGAGGTTGTAGTTCAACAACAGCTGGAGAGCCACATGTTGATCAATTCTGCCATAAGTTAATTAAATACATAGAGGGCAAAATCATTTTACTAGCTCACTAGGAGCCATAACAACGTATAAAAAGCTTACAGTGGGAGAAAATAAATACATACAAATGAAAGCAAACACAAAAATGAATTCTCTTCTGGAGACAAAAAGATGTAGCTGTTGATACCTTTTAGTAGCCAACAGAACAGTTGTTATAACATTATTATTACTATTATTCTTTATACAAAACTTTGATAACTTTAACTGTTTCATGTTACTAAGCTTAACTCTGTGAGTCCACACTCAAAGGATCAATACCAAAAAGACACTTTGTAGTTTAGGTTTAACCCCATGGGTGCCTGCAATTTTTTCAATGCTTTGGAATTTTTTATTAACTACGTAGATTAAAACAAACGTTCAAAAAGGGATAGCTTATTTTAAGCTTATTTTTCTTTTTGGGAAGATTTGAGCCCAATCCTATATAATAATTTGCTAGGATGTTTGTCAGAAGTCATCATGCACAGCAGAGACTGCACGAATGCAAAGAATGCTGGGAGAACAGAATGCTGGGAGTTCTGTGCTGGGAGCATTCTGTGCTTTCGGCCACTCTCCACAGTGCATGACTTAGTCGGCGGCAGGACGCAGAGCAGGACCGGCCTCTTAACATCATCCGGACCTTGGCCCGTGTACACGGGCTTTTACACAAGTTAAAAATAAATAAATAAATAAATATTCTGGGGACACAGGAAATAAAAGTTCCCCAAAATCCCCATTGATTTAAATCCAGGTTTTAACTTCATTAAGCTAGAGGGCTCTCCAACACACTATGAATCAATCTGTAGCATTTAAAGAGATACATTCTCTCACAGGAAATATTATTTGAGCTTAGTTTGTGCCAAAATTTTGCCATTTTTTTGTGTATATGGTCCATTATATTTTAAATGTGCCACTTGCTCTGTTGTTATTTTCATGAGCTGCCTATTTTCATGAGCTGAAGAATTTCTTTTTAGATAGGGCTATTTCGGCTCTGCTGAAGAGCCGCCATCGGGTCGCACAACCCGAATCTCCTTCTGTCAGCTAGACAGCTGACGTCTGTGAAAGAGGAGGGAGGGGGCAATTGTACCAGCGTATATCTCTCAAACTATACATGTTTTTGAGATGGGACATGCATCAGTTAATTTATTTTTTTAATATCTTCAATATTAAATGTTATTAAAATCAGTCATTACTAACCCTTTAAGCACTGCTGATGTGTCTGTATTACCTGTCTGTACTCCCGCTCTCCTTCCCCTCACTGTCTGCAGCTCAAAATAATAAATTGAAGCCATAAATGGAAACACATCACTCAGGGCATTTTCATTCAGTATATTACTACTATGTTAAAATAATTAAGAAAAAAATCATTGTGAGAAGCACACGTACCACACCAAATCCACAATGATTTTTTTCTTTATTATCTTAACATAGTAGTAATATACTGAATGAAAATGCCCTGAGTGATGTGTTTCCAATAAATGGCTTTAATTTATTATTTTGAGCCGTGGACAGTGAGGGGAATGAGAGCAGGAGGACACACGTAATACAGACACATCAGCGACGCTTAAGCCCGCAACATGATAATTTCGCCCTTTTGATGCAGGTGAGATTGTCATGTCAATACACAAAACACACTGCCGCTCCAACCTGCCTTTAATAAGCCATTGGTAAAGAACAACTGTAAATACTTGGACATCAATACACGATTGTCAGTAAAACCCTGCAGTTTCCAGTAATAGAAACAGAGTAGCCAATTCTTCTTGAGCATGTGCAACTTAAAAGATACCTCTTGAACTCTTCATATAAACGAATATTTAACTTGGAAAGTGCACCACGCTGTTGTATATTCAAGATGCAACTCCATTTACTGTATAAAAACATCGATATTTATTGAAAATGTAATGTTGAGCACACACAGTACCTTTAATTCATCCAGTTTCAACAAGACAGCATAGTGGGCACTTTTCTGCAGATATCTCTCTAGACTACGATCAACATGTTTCGGGTATAAACACGCTTACTCATGACCTACTCAAACTAACGGTACAAGAACCAATCTTTTTAAATCTAGTAACTTCCAACCACAGTCGGGTGTCTCAGATGTTAATTATTAGCCTAATTATGAGCATGCTCCCTGTAGGTCCCATAAGAAAGGGAATTCAAATGTATTAACTTAAACCTTTCTGAACTAGCTTATGTGGATCAAAATCGCTGTTGACTGCATATAAAATTATATACATTTATAGTCTTTTTAATCATTATTGCGTGTTCATAACTAACAAAGGTAACAAAATAGCATAAATATATGCTATTTTGTTACCTTTGTTAATTATGAACATGCAGTAATGATTAAAAACAGCGTGGTGCACTTTCCAAGTTAAATATGAGATTGTCATGTCGCCCTTTAAATTCCAGCAACATGTTTAATGCGCCGTTTACTTGCTCGCCCAATAGTGGGCAACAAATTGAAACCTTCACCAGTGGGATAATCTCTCCTTTCCTCTGTTACTGTATGGAGTTTATGGACTAAGGGCTAGATTCTATTGCAGGTGCTAAATGTTAACACCCGTTTAATCAAACATTTTCCTACTGAAGTCTATACGGAAACCTGGAGATAAAACCAATGATAAAATTAGCACTTGCAATAGAATCAGGGCCGGCACCACCTATAGGCGAGGTAGGCGCCGGCCTAGGGCGCACATGTACTCGGGGCGCGGGCATGCAGCGGAGAAGAGCTGCGCCCGCGGCCCGCCCGCCCGCATCGTCCTCAACTCTTCAGTAATGCAGAGCGCGCTGGGAGTCATGATCTCCCGGCGTGCTCTGCATTACTGAAAAGAAGACTATGCGGAGCTCCAGGTATGTGATGGGGGGCAAGTTGGAGCTTATGCGAGGCAAAGCTGGAGCAGATGGGGGGCAAAGCTGGAGCTGGTGGGGGCAAAGAGAAGCTGATGGGGGGCAAAGTGGAGCTGAGGGGGCAAGTTAGAGCTGATGGGGGCAAAGTGGAGCTGGTGGGGGCAAGTTAGAGCTGATGGGAGGCAAAGTGGAGCTGGTGGGGGAAAGTTGGAGCTGATATGGGCATAGTGGAGCTGGTGGGGGCAAAGTGGAGCTGATAGGGGCATAGTGGAGCTGATAGGGGCATAGTGGAGCTGATAGGGCATAGTGGAGCTGATAGGGGGCAAGTTGGAGCTGACAGGGGAAAGTTGGAGCTGGTGGGCCAAAGTGGAGCTGATGGAGGCAAGCTGGAGCTGATGGGGGGCAAAGTGGAGCTGATGGGGGCAAGCTGGAGCTGATGGGGGCAAGCTGGAGCTGATAGGGGCATAGTGGAGCTGGTGGGGGCATAGTGGAGCTGGTGGGGGCAAGTTGGAGCTGATGGAGGCAAGCTGGAGCTGGTGGGGGGCATCTCTTACAGACATCTCCAGACCAGGCTCAGAGAGGACAATCATGAAATGAGGTGGGGTATAAGTGGGCGTGGTATAAAGGGGTGGGGCACAAGGGCCAGAGCCAAATGGGTGGCAAAATTAGGTTTTGCCTAGGGTGGCAAAAATCATTGCACTGGCCCTGAATAGAATACAGCCCTAAGGCCTCTGCAGCTTCATAGATCTTGGTGCATAGGCACCATAGACTAACACGAATTAGGGATTTTATCTCACCAGAGAACTCAGCCCCTCAATAATCCACATTTTAACCCTTTGAGAGTCACTCAAAGGGTTAAGATAGCTAGTACTTAAAAACCCCTTCCCATGACTGATTAATATAATTTAATCACATCATGGTTTCCATACCTCCCAAGTGTCCCTCTTTAGGAGGGACAGCCCCTCTTTTAGACCCGAATCCCTCTGTCCCTCTTTCCCACCCTGATGTCCCTGTGTTTAGGAGATCAGACTGTGTGGTGTGTATATAATGGTATCACATTGCTTCACAGCAATAAAATTCACATTAATGTTTGTTTAAACATCAGTATATGTGTTTAAACATTAGTCTGTATAATAAAATACTTTGGTCTTGTTTTAAGTCACTTACTAGGTTACAAAAGGAGGTGTCAATAGGTCACAAAATAGCCTAAAAATTCTCTGTAATGCCCCGCCCACAGCCACACCCCCAGAAACACCCCCTAAACCATAAGTGTCCCTCTTTAGCAATTTGAAATGTTGGGATGTATGGGTTTCTTTAGATTCTTTCTCCAACCTACTCAAAAAGTTTGATCTCTGCACAAAATTCCAGTTTAAATACTTCAATGCTGTTTGGATTCTATATGCCTAAATGTCAGTTACTCAGTTATCTTAGTACCTGCTGTCTGACATTCCCGCTGTGAGGCAGGCCCCTTTAATATTTTAATTTCTACCTCTGCAATAGGAAGGAGGAGAATATTTATTGCTAAGAAGCTGACTTTTACAGAAATTCAGTAAGAGCTGTCAGCTGCAGCTTTTGTCTGTAAAACTACATTATTGCAGTGAGAAAAATATGTACCTACAACACTTCAAGTATTAAAGGTAAAGTGTGCCCTACTGAACAAGTGACTCTTAAAGGGATCGTAATACTTAAGATGTATAAAAATATATGTTGTAGGGTTTATCCCCCTGAGTAAAACAAGGGTACTCCCACTGCTGAGAGATATTTTATTAAAAAATTATAACAGCTCAAACTTGAATTTTTTAGATGCAATATCACAGTAGCCTGAACATTTTCAGCGGCGCTGTTGCTACACCATCCTATGGAGATTTATGGTCTACAGACCAGAGCAGTCCATAGGATGGTGTAGCAACAGCGCCACTGTACATTTTCAGGCCACTGTGATATTGCACCTAAAAAAATTCAAGTTTGAGCTGTTATAATTTTTTAATAAAATATCTCTCAGCAGTGGGAGTACCTTTGTTTTAATCAAGGGGATAAACCCTATAACATATATTTTTTTACAGTTTAAGTATTAATATCCCTTTAATTTGTTTAACCCCTTGAATGCTATAGACAGCATCTAGTATCTATGGGGTGAATAAAATAATTAATAATAATAATAATAATCTAGTCGAAATCTCTTTATAAGGCTGCGCAGTGAGGTTAACCCCTTAAGGACCGGGAAAATCTGAGGTGGATTTCACTTAAAGACCGGAGCAATTTTGACTTTTTTGACTATGTCGTTGTTCAACCATATTTTCTCTTGAATTCCTTTTTTACACCCACACAAATTATATACTGTTTTTTTAAAGGGATAGTAATATTATAAAATGTAAAAAAAAAAATGTTGTAGGGTTTATCCCCCTGAGTAAAACAAGGGTACTCCCACTGCTGAAAGGTGTTTCATTCAAAAGTTATTAATTTTCAAAGTTGAATTTTTTAGGTGCAATATCACAGTGGCCTGATATTGTACAGTGGCACTGTTGCTACACCATCCTATGGAGATTTATGGTCCCGGAACCAGAGCTGTCCATAGGATCGTGTAGCAACAGCGCCACTGTACAATTTCAGGCCACTGTGATATTGCACTTAAAAAAATCAACTTTGAAAATGAATAACTTTTGAATAAAACACCTCTCAGCAGTGGGAGTACTCTTGTTTTACTCAGGTGGATAAACTGTACAACTTTTTTTTTACATTTTAAGTATTACTATCCCTTTAACCCCTTAACGACATGTGACGTACTATGACCGTCACGGTCCTTGAAATACTGAAGGACCGATGACAGTCTTAGTACGTCACGTACTTTTTACTTACAGCTCTCTACTGGGAGCGCTGTAAGTAAAAATAGGGCCTGAAATTGGCCGCTCCAAGATCGGAGCGATCTCTATCAGGCCCCAAAGTGACGCGTCGATACACGCAACAGGTCATGTGTACCTGCGCGTCGGCGTGCATGAACGCGGTCCTTATGGGACGGAAGCGTCCCAGGACCGCTGGTCGCTAAGGGGTTAAGCACAAGTAGGGCTTTCTTTTGATACCACAATTATATGAATACCTCATCGTTTCATTTGATTAAAATAGAAAAAAAGAGCTTAAAAAAAACAAAAAAAACATTTTGCTTATATTTTCCTGTCAGGGTTTGCATACCATTAGTTAATTACAAAAAAATACCCCTAAATATATTAATTTGCTTCTCCTGAATATAAGAGTACCCCATATGCCTAGTATATCAATCCCTGTAATTTTTCAAAAAATGGCATGTGAGCATCATAGCTTAGTTGAAGGTGCCAGAACCAAAAATGTCCCACAAAGGTATATGTTTCTGAGAACTAGACAACATAAGGTAAATAATCAGGAGAATTTTGGAGTTTCTTATGCAGCTATTTTTCCAGAAATATTTTTCAAAATTGTGGTAATATTTTGTTTTTTTTGCAGTCCTCACACTTACATTTCAATATTACTGTTGTTATAAAGCATGGGATAGTGGAACATTTCAAAAAATGCATTGATTAGTATTTAGCTCCTTTCTGGATCTCAGGCTGTTACACCTAGTATCTCTGTATCATGGAACTTGCCCCTCCATCTCCCTGATTAGGCAGCTACCCTTCTCAGCACAGGAGCCATCACTGTTTCTCTGCATGTAAGAAATTGGCTCTGTCTGAGAGATGTTGCTTTTACTTCCCTGCTCCATGTCTATCAGTTAAAAATTGTCTCTGTTTGACTGACCTGTATTCCCCTGTCTGTTATAAGTTGTCACTCTCTGTGTGACATGAACTCTCCCTCTCCCCCTCTGTCTCCCTCTCGGTATCTTTGTTATGAGCTGTCCCCCCTTTGTCTCTTGGTTTCTTTCCATTAGGATTTCTCTCTCCCCACTTCCCATTCTCTCTCTCGGTTTCTTTCTCTCTCCCCTCTAGCACCCTCTGTCTCTCTGTTATGATCTCTCCGTTTCACAGGAGCTGTCTCTCCCTGTCACTCAGGACTATGATCTCTCTCTCTGTTATTACCTCTCTCTCTCTCTGTGTTATGAACTGGATGCCTCGTCGGCACAATCCTCTAGCTGATGGAGCTCCCGCGCGGTCTCCTATTCAGGAATGCAGAGCGCTGGGAGATGATGTCATCTCCCAGCGCTCTGCATTCCTAAAGATGCAACAAGGGAGCTAACCGCCTACAGGACTGTCTGTGCCAAGGAGGCACAGACATGTCCTGCCGCCGGAGAGGTAGGAAATAGGGAACGGGGGGGAGGGGGGACAGCGCCAGTGAGGTGGCTACTTTTTTTTTAAATTTTTTTTAATTAAAAAAAAAATCCCAATGGCAAGCGCCCCTCGGTGGCGTGCGCCTGTAGGCAGGTGCCTACTTTGCCTAATGGCAAATCCGGCCCTGCGTCATGGAGATTTCCTTGGTATCCACAACTATTTTGCTCTCCAGACACTCCGCCCAGTCCGCAGACCAGAATCCAGGTCTGACAGCTAGAGCGGTGACGTTCATAAAAGGGGCCGGAGGGGTAAATTTTAGAAAGCAATTGCTCCTAAATGCTGCAAGTTACAGAAAAAAGATGCTTTTGTTTATTTCTTTAATACATACAATATTATTTTGTGCGAGAAATGATGTATTACTATCCCTTTAAAGGGATAGTAATACTTCGTTTTATCTTTATTTTATTTTGTAGGCATTAAAAAAACATGAAGAATGATATAAGTCTTATTTCTCAAACCTTTATAGTTTGAGAGATATTCACAAGCAAAGTTTCCCCTCCCGCCCCTTTTACCTAGTGTAAGCCATCTCTTCTCAGATGTGGAATGCAGTCCATAGACTGGACAGATAACAGAAGGGAACAATCTTCTTCCTATGAGAACAATGAAAACCCTGCCCCCCTTGACAAGTTTTTCAGGTTTTTCCCTTATCTTAATTGAAGATTGTCCCTCTCTGCAGTCTACCTGGGCACCTCCCTTCTGATCTGACTGAGCAGTGTTACATCAGTAAAAGGGGCGGGAGGGGGACACTTTGTCAGTGAATTACTCTTGAACTACAACTCTGACAGAATTGAAATAACACTCTCCAAGGTCCAAATACTATGATGATTAATTAGAGCTGCTTTTATTATGAAACATTACTATCCCTTTAAGCCTTTGAGCACCAGAGGGGTACGTAACACATTGCAGAGCATTGCGTTGCGTACCCTTCTGGCACTCAAAGGGTTAAAAAATTAGCTATAACAGGAAACAGATTGTGATTGTCATTTTTTAACAGACGCAACACTCCTTGTGGCTTTTCCTACTGTACCCTGAAGGTGTGGGCTATTAGGATACACGTTTGATGTTATTCATCTGAAGAGATGTCTTTATTGCTATTTTTTCCCCACTAAATCCTATGCAGGCAGATGGAGCCTAACATCAGAACACAAAACACATTCTGGAAATATCACTCTGAAATCTCCGATGAGCCAAGATACCTCAGTACGCGCAAGTTGGCAAAGGCAAATGAAGAACTAGATTTTTTTTTTTTTTATCTTCCAGTATTGGGACAGCGCATATGGGGCTGCTATCTTTAACCCCTTGGCACCTAGAGATGTTGCCATCACGTTGCTTTTCGGAGTGTTGGGATACCTGGGAAATTTGCTGGCAAAAATGTGGGTGGAGGTGGGAGTGGCTAAATGACACAATTTGCATCACAATGTGGGTGGGGCTTCATGGAAGTGGATGGGTTTGGGATGAGGGATGGTAGGAGTTTGTCCCAAAAATGGGCAGAATGAGGCACGGAGTGGGTGTAATGTGTGAGAAAGTGAGTATGATTACCATAGATCTCACCTATCCGCTGAACCTCCCAGTGTTCCCACAGACCTGATTAATTAAATCAGGAAACAGGAGTCTGCAGGGCAGGTTCAGAAAGCTCCCAGGTATATTTGTTGGAGATTTCTCCAGTATTCATAGGGGGGACTCATCGGATCTGCCTCTGAGACTCCAGTTTTTGCAGTTAATTACTGTCTCTCTGTTGACAGAGGCTGATTGTCCACTGATAGGGAGTTTCTTATGAAACTCCACCCACTTGTTCTTAAACTGTTCCTCCCACTTCCCGCCCTCATATCCTCCTTCCCACCCTGTTCCTCCCACTTCTCCTCCTATCTAGCCTGTTCCTCCCACTTTTCTTCCTTCCCACCCTCTTCTTCCTACTTCCCACCCATTTCTCCTCCTTCCCACCCTGTTCTGCTCACTTCCTGCCCAATTTATGACAGATTCTGTTAAGCCCCACCCCTTTGTGATAAATGTGCATCATTTACATCCCCCAGCAGCACTGGCGTAACTAGAAGCCCCCGTGCCCTGGTGCAGAAATTGCCATGGGCCCGGCCCCCCACCGACCGCATTCTTCGCATTGCCCAGTGTCCATCTCCTACCTGCTCCCTCGCGGTTCTGAGTAATGCAGAGCGCTGGGAGATTATGTCATCTCCCAGCGGTCTGCATTACTAGAGCGCCGGGACATCAGCTGAGTTGCTGCGGGCACGTGGTAATGGGGCAGCTGGGCCCCTGGAGTGAAGGGCCTGGTCGCAGGTGCGACCCCTGTTGTTACGCCACTGCCCAGCAGCACCACATGTGTCCACTCTGGGTACTCTAGAAGTAAAATTCCAAGATATGCCAGTATCCAAGAGGAATTGAGGGTAAGAGGTGATCAGCTATAGACAAGACTGTCCACAACTGGGGGAGGTGTACGGATTTGATTCTGAGCAAACAGGTGTCGGAAATCATTTTCCAGTCCTATCCTTACCTAATATCAATTTACTAAGCTAATTATCCTCAACATTCTCCCCCTAAAGCCACCTGAGCCAAAGAGAGGGCAATGGATCAGACTATGGACATTTCAGGATGTTGCTTTGCTTTCATGTGTTAAACAAGGCACAGAGGACATGGTGTAACTTCAATACATTTCCCTGTTGTGCTATGGTGTTTAGGGCTTGCTGGCATTAAAGTCTGAATGATGCCAGACTGTGCTTACATTGACAGATTTGCATCCCAGGTGCCCTAAGCTCCACCCATGGCCACACCTACATTTCTCACATGACCCCGCCCCCAGTCTCATCCACTGTTTCCTGGCACAGAAAATACCTTTGACCTACAGCAAGTAAGGACAAAAAAAAAAAGTTTAAACCCTTGGTTGCTACAGAGATCTCCAATGCATTGCTTCGCAATGCATTGGAGATCTCTATAGCATCCAAGGGGTTAAATAATAGTTTGTAAAGGTGTAGAAAACTGAAATTGAAAAAGGTAAACACTGGAAGAGTGCGAGATATTAAATCCTAAATACAGTGCAAATGACGTGTCTGCTTCAGATGAATATTAGGAGCTCCGACATGTGTGCGCACCCATAGATCTTAACCCTTTGAGTTGCACTCAAAGGGTAAAGAACAGAATGACGTGCAATGAATTGCTTTGTAATTCGTTGTCCTGCCGCTCCGGTCCTTAATGGGTTAAGTAGGCTTATGCACTCAGAGTGCTTCAGTTTCAGAAAAAAATAAAATGCCAGCAACTGTCATGTCTGCCTCCACGGACATAACATTAAGGACTGAATGGAGATGTTTTCTATTGAACAAAGCAAAAAGGCAAAATTCAAAGTAGCCATTAGAATTTCCTGGCTATACTAAGACAAACAGAAGTTATTATTAGGAGTTTTTACTTCCACTTTAACCAGTGTCTTCACATTGCCAGGAGGTGAAACACCAGACTGGTTCCCTGTGTCTAATCTCTAACAGTCTTGTACAGTCATTTGTATGTTTCGTGTAACGTCCTTACTCCTTACCATCTGTCAGTGAATAGCACCATTACTGTGGCTATATCCAGGCCAGAAATCTACAGCAATCTGATTTGATGAGCTGTTTTAGTGACCCTGTGACTGACTGACAGCCAGGGAAATGGACCAGAATAAGTAACGTTATTCTGTATTTTACCTGGGACTGGCTGTGTAAGAAAAACAAATACATACATATCTTGTATTCATACACGGGCACTTTCTGAATTTTGTGGCCCTGAGATCTTTGAAATATTTACCATAAAATGTAAAACTTGGCAGTATGACCCTGTTTGCTCTTTTCCAGAGATGCTTCATTCAGGCTACAGCTTAACCCCTTAAAGCAGAACTAGCACCGCTAAAAAACTTGCTTCCCAATAATTCCCCATCTGGCGGCTAGCTGCTCGGTAGCGCTAGTCGCCAGAATTATTACCGCGTTAAGGGGAATTATCCTTTGTTCCCGGGCTGACAGGCAGGACGGAGTGCAGACATCTTTCCATAGTGACGTCTGCCTGTCTCCTAGAGTCGTCTGGGATTAACAGCGCAGGCGTCACTATGGAAAGATGTCTGCGCTCCGTCCTGCCTGTCAGCCCGGAAACAATGGATTATTCTCATTAACAGGGTAATAATTCTGGTGACTAGCGCTACTGAGCAGCTAGTCACCAGATGGGGAATTATTGGGGCTCAAGTTTTTTAGCTTTTTTCACTTTAAGGGCGCAGCCAGCAGTTATGGACCACTAATGGATTTAGGGCTCTGTTATAAATGTTTTTCCTTTGAAGGAATTATATGTTTAATTCCCTTACTGACCATTTATCCTATGCCAGTTCAGATATATACAACTTCAGATCTGATATACAGTGATCACATAACAGTGAGGTGATTTTATAACTTGCACACGAAAGAGGTGTACAGTTAAAAATATTTTTTTTATTTTTGTGATCTTCAAAAAGTGCTAATAAAGTTTGGTGTTTTTGTGAGATGTAGCGTATATATTAGAGACTCAGTTGGGTCCAATTTGATACAGTATTGAATGGGTCTTTCCCTTTGAGATAACTTTGTTTATCCAACATCTTTCCTATCTTCAGCAGGCACGTGCACACATAGACACCAAGGGGGGGCTCGAGCACCTGCCCTTTTTGTCCAAAGTGCCCTCGTGCCCTTTTAACAAAAAAAAAAAAGTTGCCTCACCACCCGCACTAACCCCCCACCACCGCCCAGTCAGGTCTGTGCCTCCTTCAGGGCAGACCTGTAGATGCTGTGCTCCCTCGTCGGCTCTTTAGTATTACAGAGCGCTGGGAGATGACATCATCTCCCAGTGCTCTGCATGAAGAGAAGACCGCGCGGGAGCTCCAGCAGCTACAGCTCTGTGCAGAAGGAGGCACTTACAGATCTCTCCTGTCGCTGGACCACTAGGGAAGAGGTAGGAAACGGACACTGGGGGGCAATGTGGAAATGATGGGGCAATATGGATCTGATGGGGGTCAAGATGGAGATGATGGCAATGTAGAGATGGTGGGACAATGTATGTGAGGGTACGTTGGAGCTGATGGGGGCAATATGGAGATGATGGGGGCAATGTGGAGCTGATGGGGGCAATATGGAGCTGACAGGGGACAACGTAAGGGCAATATGGAGATGATGGGGGGCAATGTGGAGATTAGGAGCATTGTGGAGGTGTCCAGTGGAGATGGCCAACGGGGGGGGGGGGTCACTTCAGATTTCTGTGCCTACAGGCTCCTGAGATGTAAATTCTTTTATTTTTTTTTAATATATATTTTGAATAAATAATTATGAGAAGTGCCCTTTTTTCATTTGAGCCCCTGCCCCCCAAAATGTCTGTGCACGTCCCAGTTTTTGAGTTATTTGATATTTATGGATAGTGAATTGTTCAGTCTGTCTATTGATGTTTCAGTGCTATAAGGACAAAGAGGAAACAAGAAGGGGAGAGGGCCCTATAAATGCGAATCCTCAGCCACCCCTTCCTGCTTCCCCACAACCAATACCCTACAAAACCTACCCTAACCTAACTAGCTACTCCTAGGGCTGTCATGTCCCCTCTGCACTTAACCCTTTCCTGGCTACAGCCAAGAAGCACTGAATTTTTTCCAGTTCTTTATAGGACATATGTCTCCCTGTGTTTCTCGCTTTACAATTAAAACAAAAAAGAGCCCAGACAAGCTGTTTGCTCAGACAAGCAATGAGAATTATGTTTGTTGCACAATTCAACAAACCGAATGATATAAAAAGCAGTGAAAATCTCCAAAGCATCTTGTTACCATGGAAACCTTAACACAGTGAAATAGAACTTACACATTTCTAGTTCTGTCCTTTTTTGTAACATTAGTTAATCAATGTAATATCGAGGCTAAGAAGATATAAAAACAGAGGCGTAATTAGAAGCCTCCGGGCCCTGGTGCAAGAAGTGCCACGGGCCCCCCCACACTGGCCCCTTTAACCACACTGACCCCCTCCACAATGCCCCTCAATCTCCACAATGTCCCCATCTCCTGCCTCCTCCCTGGAGAGCCCGTGTGGTCCTTTAAGTAATGCAGAGCGCTGGGAGATGATGTCATCTCCCAGCGCTCTGCATTACTAGAGCGCCGGAGGGAGATTGCAGGAGAAAGGGCGGAGGGATTGCAGGGGGCGGACGGGGCCCTGGAAAGCACGGGCCCGGTCGCAAATGCTACCCCTATAGTTACGCCACTGTATGAAAATATAATTCAATGGCTCAGAGCAGGGGTTGGCAAAGTTTGCCTTTTCAGCTCCCATCATCCTTACCAGGCTAAGGATGATGGGGATTGCAGTCCAACAACAGATAGAGAGTCATATATTGGCAACTGGCAAATCAGAAGGTCCAGACATTTGGGAAGTGTAATTATTTTGTCACTGGCAATTTAAAGTGTAACTTTCACTTTGTAACAAATATGTGATTTTGAAAGATCTTTCAAAATCACCTATATTTATATTAGCCATGTGTTATTTCAGACAGAAGTTTGAAATATTTTGCTATATTTATTTGGCAGTTTATGCAAATGAGCTAATATTGGCTGTAGAGGGGAGTTATTCACTAAGCGGAGATAAAGATGTGATAAAGTGGAGAGGACTTCTCCAGTTTTATCACTTCTCCGAGTCCTATTTTATCCTATGGAGCCAATTCACTAACATGTAAAACAGTGCAGCTCTGATTTCTGTTTGTAGCACATTCTATATAATAATTCGCTAAAACGTGTGTAATGACGAAGTCATGTGCAGTAGAGACTGCTGCGCGCGCTGCAGTCATGTGCAGTAGAGACTGCCCGCACTGCGGCTGATACAGAGCTGGATGCTCCGAAGGAGCTTCCTGCTCTGTATCAGCTGTGGTGCTGGCAGTCTCTACTGCGCATGACTGCAGCGCGCGCAGCAGTCTCTACTGCACATGACTGCCCCGCGACCAGCTGGCAGTGGCGCTGTGGCCCGTGTAACGGGCTCTTCAACTAGTAGCAATATATTTCAATACCAACAGGCTTGTAGTTGAACTGCAATTGAATCCGAAAGGATCCCCCTCCCGGCCCTTCTGGCCGCCTCCCATCAGTTGTTTAATCCGGTAGTGGGAACGGACAGCACGCAGCGAGCGACAATGTTCATTCAGTAAGTATAAAGAAAACCCTGCTCCACCTTGACAAAGGAGGGCAGGATTTTCCTTATGGTCATTGAAGATTGTCCCTCACCGCTCTCCGCCCAGACCAGCTTGAGCGGTAGAGAGATGCAAGGGAAAGGGGCAGGAGGGGGATCCTTTTGGATTCAGTTGTGGTTGAACTGCAAGCCTGTTAATATTGAAATACAGCTCTATGTGGGACACATTGAATAAAGAAGACTCAGAACTGCACTTTGTTACAAGCATTACTACCCCTTTACGTTTTGGAGATCTTAGTGCGTAGGCTCCATAGAATAACAGAGGAACTGGAGAAGTGATATATCATTGGAGAAGTCATCTCTTCTTTATCTCCTCTTTATCATGAATGTATGCATGTATGTATGTATGTATGTATGTATGTATCTGTCTATTCTAATATTTTTATCTATATTTTTTTTATCTATCTATCTATCTATATCATATCTATCTATCTATCTATCTATCTATCTATCTATCTATCTATCTATCTCATATCTATCACCTATCTATCTATCTATCTATCTATCTATCTATCTATCTATCTATCTTTGTAATCAAAATTATCCAACCCCCATTGTAAATCAGGTTTATTGTCAAAATTTACAGACCTTCAGCTGTTTGCAATGAACTGATCAAACAAAAGCAATTGAAATAGCTTAACACAATGAATGCTTCAAGTGGTTTCCCCAAATTCAACTGAAAATGCAACTTATAATGACTTCTCCAGTCTCATAATTATTCAACCCCCTGAACAGAATCCCTCACAACAGCACTAATATGCAAAACAGATGTTGTCTCAAGCACACCTGATGCAACTAATCAAGGGCTTCATTAGTTGCACCAGGTGTGCTTGAGTTGGAACACATGAAATACCTGAACTGGCTAGGGGTTTGTTGACTGTCACGTTTGACTGCATGTTAGAAATATGGCTAAGTCAAAAGAATGGTCCAAAAAGTTAAGAGAAGAGATCATCGCCTTCACAAACAAGGAACAGGATAGAAAAAGATAGTGAAGCACTGAATGTTCCTAGAGATCCCGTTGGAAACATAGTTTGCAAGTTTAAAGTCAAAAGACCAGTGGTTACACTACCTGAACAGGGCAGAAAAAGGAAGCTATCAACAGCTGCAACCAGATTTCTGAGAAAGCAGGTTGAGAAAAATCCTCGAATGACTCCAAAAGACCTGCAGCAAGATTGGTGGCAAGAGGCACTGAGGTTTCAGTGAACACAGTAAGGCTCGTACTAAATGCAGGAGGATTCCATGCAAGAATTCCAAGAAATACACCACTACTGACCCAAAAGCACAAGAAAAATTGGCTCCAATATGCTGAAAATCATATAAATAAGCCACAGAAGTTTTGGGATTCTGTTCTGTGGAGCGAAACAAAACTGGAACTTTTCGGCCTGATGGATCAGCGGTATGTCTGGAGGAAGAAGAATGAAGCATACACTGAAAAGAACACTCTGCCTACAGTTAAGCATCGTGGTAGCTCTGTGATGCTCTGGGGCTGCTTTGCATTCTCTGGCACTGGAAACCTGCAGCATGTGGAAGGCAAGATGGATTCATTGAAGTATCAGGAAATCCTAGTGGAAAACATCCTGCCATCTGTGAGGAAACTGAAGCTTGGGTGTCACTGGACCTTCCAAAACGACAATGATTCCAAGCATACTTCTAATTCCACCAAGGCTTGGTTGCAGAAGAAGTCCTGGAAGCTTCTACGGTGACCATCACAGTCACCTGACTTGAACCCCATAGAAAATCTCTGGTGGGATTTGAAGAAGGCAGTTGCAGCACGCAAACCAAAGAATATTACCGAACCGGAGGCCATTGTTCATGGGGAATGGGCTAAGATTCATCATGAACGCTGCCAGAAGCTGGTGTCTAGCTATGCATCTCATTTGCAGCAGGTCATAACAGCAACAAGGGTGCTCTACTAAGTACTAAAGATGCTTGCCATGAAGGTGTTGAATAATTTTGAGACTGGAGAAGTCATTGTAAGTTGCATTTTCAGTTGAATTTGGGGAAAACACTTGAAGCATTCATTGTGTTGAGGTATTTCAATTGTTTTTGTTTGATTTGTTCATTGTAAACAGCGGAAAGTCTGTACATTTTTACAATAAACCTGATTTGCAATGGGGGTTGAATAATTTTGATTACAACTCTATCTATCTATCTATCTATCTATCTATCTATCTATCTATCTATCTGTCTAATCTACTATCTATATAGAAAGAGAGGAAATGTGTGGTGCTCCAAATCTTCTTGGATGGCAGAGACCCATATGTATGTATCTGTCTATTCTAATATTTTTATCTATATTTTTTTTATCTATCTATCTATCTATCTATCTATCTATCTATCTATATCATATCTATCTATCTATCTATCTATCTATCTATCTATCTATCTATCTAATATCTATCTATCTATCTATCTATCTATCTATCTATCTATCTCATATCTATCACCTATCTATCTATCTATCTATCTATCTATCTATCTATCTATCTATCTATCTATCTATCTATCTGTCTAATCTACTATCTATATAGAAAGAGAGGAAATGTGTGGTGCTCCAAATCTTCTTGGATGGCAGAGACCCATATGTTCCACACATCCAAGGGGTGAATTGTGTAATGGGATGATGTTTTCAGCCCTTACGGTGTTATTTACTAAACTAAAGAGGTGAAATTATGCAGCAAACTAACTGTACCATAGGGGACACATTCCTATTGATTAAAAGAAAACACCATAAAGGTTTGAGAGATGGGACTTACATCAGTTAGATTATTGTTGTAATAGCTACAATATTATATTTTCATGCACAGACATTACTATCCCTTTAAATGTGAATTAAGTTATTCTCCCCTGTGCGGTTGCCAGTATGATCTCAGACTGCACTGATGTTTCCTATCCACAAGTTTACAAATGAATCCCCCCTAACCACTCACTTGGCAAGTTGAATCTAACGGTCCCTAGAGGTGTATTAGGGCTCATAAAATACGTTAACTGTTTTGAGTGCTGGAGGTATGTCTGGATCAAGCATATAAGTAGGTATTAGCATATGCTTCAGGCCCCTTCTATGGGAGTAATGAATGTAATTTACTGCTTCCACATACCTTACACAGACGCTGCTGTATTAACCGTCTGAGAGCCAGAGGGGTACGCAGTCACATTGCTCCACAATGCGTTGCGTATCCATCTGGCACTCAAAGGGTTAAGAAGAAAAGGTATATTTTTGGTGCAAACCAACTGTACCAAAGAGGACATTAAAAATCCCCAACATTCTCACTGTTTAAAAAAAAAAAAAAAAAAAAAAGGATTTAACCCTTTGAGCACCAGAGGCCCTCAATGGGTCTACAAAGACATTTTTGGAAACCTCTCTAGCATTCAAGGAGTTAAAAGTGCTACTGAAATCAGGAGTGCATTTTGATGTGTTTCCTATAGTGCAGTCAGTTTGCTCCAGAATTGCTGCTGTCCTGTTTAATTCATTGTCCTCGCTGATCATAGTTATTAAAGTGGACCTGTAACCTTAAAATTAGTTTAGCTAATTTTAAAGAGAATTAAAATGGCCTATCTGTTTTACTAGCTGTTTGTTTGTAATATACATATTTTTTGAGAAAATAATAATGGCATATATAAATAAAGAGTATTATTATAGATTAGTGTTGAGCGAGCATGCTCGGCCGATGCTCGGATCGGCTCGAGCATCGCTCTGCTCGGCACATGGCGGTACTCGTACGAGTACCGCCATGTGCTCGCCCGCCATGTTCGGGTGGCAGGGATCTGTGCCGGAGGAGGCACAGATCTTGCAGACGCTCCGCTGGACCACCAGGGACTGGAGGTAGGGGGCATTGCGGAGATGAAGGGGGCATTGCGGAGATGAAGGGGGCATTGCGGAGATGAAGGGGGACATTGTGGAAGGGGGGCATTGCGGAGATGAAGGGGGCATTGCGGAGATGAAGGGGGACATTGCGGAGATGAAGGGGGACATTGTGGAAGGGGGACATTGTGGAAGGGGGGCATTGCGGAGATGAAGGGGGCATTGCGGAGATGAAGGGGGCATTGCGGAGATGAAGGGGGACATTGCGGAGATGAAGGGGGACATTGTGGAAGGGGGACATTGTGGAAGGGGGACATTGTGGAAGAGGGGCATTGTGGAGATGAAGGGGGGCATTGACCAGGCACCCTCCCCTCATCAGAGCAGGGGGTGCCTGGTGTAATGCTCGAGTCCTCCCATTTAATGCAATGGGGTTCGGGTGCTCGGCCGAGCACTCGAGCCTCAGGGGGTGCTCGGTCAGAGCACCCGAACACCCGAGCATCGGGGTGCTTGCTCAACACTATTATAGATATTGAAACTGCGATCTATGGCAGTCCGATCTCTCAAACCTTTATGGTTTGAGAGACATAACATTTTAAAGTCCCCCCTCCCCTTTCCCTGATGTCATGTGTAAAGCTGACAGAAGGAGATCTGTGCTGGCCGACTTGAGACGGCGCTTCAGCAGAGCAGAGATAGTGCTATGTAGAAAGAAATATTTCATTGGAACGGTCTACAAAGTGTGTCTGGTTTGCAAGCACACTTTGTAGATTATTCCAATGAAGTATTTCTTTTTACATAGCGCTATCTCGGCTCTGCTGAAGAGCCACTTGCCGGTCCCGGGACCAGGATCTTCTTCTGTCAGCTAGATGCTGATGTCAATGAAAGGGGAGGGCGAAGGGAAATTTATCACATTATATCTCTCATACCATAAAGGTCTGAGAGATCAGACTGCCATCGATGGATTTACTTTTCCAATATCTACAATAATACTTTTTATTTATATATGCCATTACTAACCCTTTAATGCTAATTAAATTATGAGTTGGACCAATATTACAACACACTGGAGTGAACAAAGGAATTTGCCAGTGCAGATACCCTGCCGTTAGACTCTAAGTCCAGTAGCTGCACTTAACCCTTTGTTAAAGGGATAGCAATGTAAAAAAAAAAGTATTAACTATATGGTAGATACAATTAAAAGAGAGTACTTGCACTTATTGATATCTCTCAAACAGTTATGGTTTGAGAGATATAGGAAAATAAAGTTCTTCACTCCCTCCCCTTTCTGCTTGACGAGCTGTAAAGCTGTCAGAAGCAGATTCTGGTTCCTGGATCAGACAGTGGCTCTTCAGCAGCGCCGATATATCGATACTTACAAATCAAAACTTCATCCGAGCGGTCTACAACGTGTGCCTGGTTGTAGACCATTCCAATGAAGTATTTATCTTTAGATATCGTTATATAGGCGCTGCTGAAGAGCCACATCTGATCCAGGAACCAGAATCTGCTTCTGACAACTTTACAGCTCATCAAGCAGAAAGGGGAAGGAGCGGAGAACTTTATTTTCCTCTATCTCTCAAACCATAATGGTTTGAGAGATACAAATAAGTGCAAATACTCTCTTTTAATTGTATCTACCATATATTAATACTTTTTTCTGACATTACTATCCCTTTAAACGATTTTTATTGAAAGATCTTCACAGAAAATACATCAAAATGCAGATAAGTTGGTACATACATATCAAAGACATATGACGTCACAGGTACAAAATATATGTGATAGGTGTCAGATAAAGACCCTCAGATAGAGCTGTATGATTGTATTACCGAATGAGGGACAGCAAGCCTGAGAAACACCCGGTTCTACAATATAAGGATAGAAAAGAAGAGGAAGAGAGGGGAGTGGAGAGAAGTCAGGAGAGGTCTGGTAAGTGGAAAGGGAGTATGTACTCAAGTCCTGCAATGAAAGGACTGTCTCAGACAGTGTCATAACTATAGGGGTCGCAGGGGTCCCACCTGCTACCGGGCTCGTCACTACGGGGGTCCGGCCACCCCCTGTGACCCACTCATCTGACTCCCGCAATTAAGTAATGCAGAGTGCTGGGGTTCTGCATTACGAGAGTGCTGGTCTGCCAGAGGGAGATCAGTATTCCCTCCGACAGGCCGGCATTCTCGTAATGCAGAGCACTGGGAGATGACATCATGTCTCAGCGCTCTGCGTTACTGAAGAGGACCGCACGGGAGAAGAGGTCTGTGCAGAAAGTGGCACAGACCTGTCCTCTGCCACTGGACCACCAGGGAGGTAGGAGATTTAGGGTCATTGTGGCAACTGGGGGGCAATGTGGAGATGGGGACAATGTGGAAGGGGAAATGTAGAGATTGTGGGGCATTGTGGAAGGGGCAATGTGGAGATTGGGGGGCAATGTGGAGATGGGGGCAATGCAGACATTGGGGGGCAATGTGAAGATGGGGGCAATGTGGAGATTGGGGGGCATTGTGGAAGGGGCAATGTGGAGACTGAGGGGCAATGTGGAGATTGAGGGACATTGTGGAGATGGGGGCAATGTGGAGGTGGCCAATGTGGTTGAGGGGGCCAATGTGGTCGGGGGGCCCACGGCAATTCTTGCACCAGGGCCCCGTGGCTTCTAGTTACGCCTCTTGTCTCAGATCTTAGAAAAGAGAAGGAAGGAGATGAAAGAGTATGCAAAAAACAATCAAGAAAGAGGTCCAAAAAATTAGAAAGGAAGGTGAAAGAGAGAAGCGGAAGAGGGAAGAGCAAGGGTAAGGAATTGAAGCGAAAAGAAGAAAAATGTACACGAGCCTAGGACTACAAAAGTGGCTAAAAAAAAGGGGGGTAACCCCAACCTAGACAAGGAGAGAGTATCTATTGTATATTGAGGGTTAGAAAGGCTGACAGCCATCGGATGAATTGGTTAAGGTCTAGTTTCTTACGCATCCAGGCTATTTTTATAAAGAGAATTTGCTCTTCAACCTTATTGGACAAAGCGCACACTGATGGAGGGACATCCGACTTCCAATGAAGAAGGGAACACTTAACCCTTTAAGTGCCAGAGGGGTACACAACGCACTGCTCAAAGGGTTACGGGCATGGATTAAAACAGTGGTTGCTCCAGACATTCCTACCACGCAATATGGAACTGTTGTTGCACCACTAAAATATTATATGTGATTTGCAGAGGGTATAATAATGATTAGAAGAATATTAATATAATTTATTGTGAGCTATCACAATCGGAATAATAAAGCTGAAAATATTATGAGTATCAATTTCCACCAACATTCACACATTTGTCAGTGTCTTTCTGGAAAAAAGGGGGTACCCTAAGTGGATTTCTGTGGTGCACCAAAGTGCCACGGCTCCCTGGATGAGACTCGCTCGCTATAGTGCATACTGGTGACGCACTGCACTAGAGTGTACAATCGCTATAGTGCATACTGGTGACGCACTGCACTGGAGTGTACGATTACTATAGTGCATACAGGTGACACACATGCACTAGAGTGTATGATCACTGTAGTGCATACTGGCATCACACTGCACTAGAGTGTATGATCACTGTAGTACATACCGGCAACACTACACTAGAGTGTATAATCTATGTAGTGCATACCGGCAACACTGCACTAGAGTGTATGATCGCTTTAGTGCATACCGACAACAATGCACTAGAGTATATGATCGTTGTAGTGCATACCGGCAACACTGCACTAGAGTGTATGATTGTTGTACTGCATACCGGTGACACACTGTACTAGAGCGTATGATCGCTGTAGGGAATACTATAACACTACACTAGAGTGTATTATCGCTATAGTGCATATCGGCAACACTGCACTAGAGTGTATGATCGTTGTACTGCATACCGGTGACATGCTGCTCTAGAGTGTATGATTATTGTAGTGCATACCGGCAACACTGCACTAGAGTGTATGATCATTATAGTGCATACAGACGACACACTGCACTAGAGTGTATGATCATTATAGTGCATACCGACGACACACTGCACTAGAGTGTATGAAGTATGATCACTGTAGTGCAGATCGGCGACCCAGTGAATTAGAGTGTATGATCACTGTAGTGCATACCTGCAACACTGAACTAGAGAGTATGATTGCTGTAGTGCATGCCGGTGACACAGTGGACTAGAGTGTATGACTGCTGTAGTGCATATCAGCGACTCGCTTCACTAGAGTGTATGATCGCTGTAGCGCATAAGGTGGGAAAGAAGAACAGAAGGGTTTGGGCCTCAAAGAGGCACTGTCCCTCCTAAAGAGGGACACATTAGAGATATGTGTAGCTCTAACTTGTACAGGACAAGTCCTGCTTATGTGTGCGTGTGTGTACAAGCAGCAAGATCTCTACATTGTACATAAAGTTAGAGGGAGAAGTCCTGCTTGTCTGTGTATGTGTGTGTACAAGCCCTAATTACGTTAGCTTGTTCAGAGGGTGAAACACTGCTTGACTATGTGTGCAAGCAGTGATATTTCTAACTTGTACAGAAAGTCAAAGGGAGAAGTCCTGCTAGCCTTGTGTGCATAAGCAATGAGGTTCCTAAATTGTTTCTTGATAAGGGTTCCTTGAGGAATGACTGGAGTACCTTTGGGTTAGGGGGACATTGCAAATTTCCCAGGTAGTCCCATACACTGCAGATTATACATATTTTTTCTGCCACAATCACCAATCAGGTAAAAGTTGCAGCATAATGTGTCTGAACATTGCAGATGACAGCCACCCTTGTGTGCAAGCTGTTCTCTGTGGCTTGTTACCCATGTGACCAATTGTTCTAGATCATTGGTTGTCAACTTTTCTGGTACCAACTGGAGTTGTAGTCAGTTGGCGAACCAAATGGTGTCTTTCCATAGTTTAGATCAATTCTTGCACAATTTAAAGGGATAGTAATACGTACCTCCCAACATTTCAAATTGCCAAAGAGGGACACTTGTGTTTTAGGGGGAGTGGCTGGAGGTGTGGCTGGTGGGTGGGGCATTAGCAAGAATTTTTAGGCTATTTCATGACCTATTGACACCTCCTTATGTAACCTAATAAATGACTTATATCAAGACCAAAGTATTTTATGTACACAGAATAAGTTATAAACACATATACTGATGTTTAAACAAACAATAATGAGAGTTTTATTGCAGTGGAGCAATGTGATACTCTTATATAAACACCACACAATCTGATTTCCTAAAAAGAGGGACATCAGGGTGGGAAAGAGGGACAGAGGGATTTGGGTCAAAAAGAGGGACTGTCCCTCCTAAAGAGGGACACTTGGGAGGTATGGCAATACTTAAGTATTACTAATCCCTATAGTAAAGTCCTATTAAAAATAAATGTATTGCCCCCAGTGTCATCTCTTAAACCTTTATGGTTTGAGAGATAATCACTCCTAAAGTTGCCCTCTCCCTCTCCCTTCCCCGAAGTCAGCATTGTAGCTGACTGAAGGGAAACCTGGTCATGGATCTTCAGGCGGCTCTGCAGCAGAGCCGCAATCGTGTTAATAAAAAAAAAATATTTCACTAAAATGGTCTTCTACGTGTGCTTGCAAACCAAGCACACGTAGAAGACCATTTCAGTGAAAGTTTTCTTTTTTATTAACGCGATCGCGGCTGTGCTGGAGAGCCACCTGAAAGTCATACGACTGGCTTCCCTGCAGTCAGCTAGAACACTGACTTCGGGGAAGGGGGAAGGAGAGGGCAACTTTAGGGGTGATTATCTCTCAAACCATAAAGGTTTGTGAGATGATACTGGGGGAAATACATTTATTTTTAATAGGACTTTAACATAGGGGTTAGTAATACTTAAGTATTACTATCCCTTTAAAGCGGTAGTAATACTTAATATGTAAAAAAATATGTATTTTAAGGTTTATTCTGAGTAAAACAAGATACCCCCCCTGCTGTTTTATTCAAACGTTTTTACAGCTTAAACTTGAATTTTTTTTAGGTGCAGTATCACAGTAGGCTGAAATTCTACAGTGGCGCTGTTGCCACACCATTCCATTAACAGCTCTAGTTAGTTCACTATAAACCTCCATAGGATGGTGTGGCAACAGCGCCACTGTACAATTTCAGTGCACTGATATACTGCAGCTGAACAAAATCAGGTCTGAGCTGCAATAACTTTCAATAAAACACCTCTCAGCAGTGGGATAAAGAAGGATAAACCATGCAGTATACATTTGTACATATTAAGCATCACTTTCCTTTTAAATATAGTTCAAAGGAAAATATATCAAATATGGAAAAATATATATTGAATACATACATCTCAAGTGTTCCTCTTTAGGAGGGACAGCCCCTTTCTGACCCAAATCCCTCTGTCCCTCTTTCCCACCCTGGTGTGCCTCTTTTTATGAGATAAGACTGTGAGGTGTGTATATAAGTGTATTACATTGCTCCACAGCAATAAAACTCACATTATCGTTTGTTTAAACATCAGTAAATGTGTTTATACATTAGTCTGTGTAAATGAAATACTTTGATTTTGCTCTAAGTTATTTATTCAGTTACACTTTGGGCCATATGTTGAAAGAAGTAGCACAATAGCTTTTGTCGTTTGTAACGACTTTTCAAGGTACGGTGTCGTTGGGCTCATTAATATTTTCAGAGAGTGTCGGTTGTGATCGGAAATATGTAATTTGTCCTGAGTGAAATTGCAGTATGTAAAGACAAAAATGTCTTATGTTCAGAACTTCACATTCCCTCCACTTTTCTCTTAACGTACAAATTTTGTCTTTTGCAACATTTTTTTTAGTGTTAGTTATAACAAATTTTCTTTTCCTCTATACGACACTGGAGAATAGTTTAGCCACGTCCTTTCCCCACCCTTTGCCTGGCAATTCTGTAGTTGTGTCGTGCACAACTGACATTACTAGTATTTTGTCATTTTATAGGCCACGTTTACATTATTGGGTGCAGTACCTTCATCACCTCAAATTTCACACTGGCACTGTTGCTACACCAACTGATGGATGTGTACCCCTTTGAGTGCCAGAGGTGTATGCAACGCATTGCAAATTGAGTGCCTCTGTCACTCTAAGGGGTTTTAGTCACTGACAATAGCTGTCCATAGACTGCTGTAACAACAGTGCTACTGTAACATTTCAGGAGATGGAGATACTGCACCCAAAAAAATGCAAGTTTTTGCTGCAATAACTTTTGGAATAAAATGTCTCTCAATAGAGGGAAAGAATATAGATGAAATAGTTTTGCCATTTTCTGTAATGTATTGTTAGTTAACATACCTCCCAAGTGTCCCTCTTTAGGAGGGACAGTCCCTCTTTTAGACCCAAATCCCTCTGTCCCTCTTTCCCACTCTGTTGTCCCTCTTTTTAGGACATCAGACTGTGTGGTGTGTATATAAGTGTATCACCCCGGTGTCTCTGTGTTTAGGACATCAGACTGTGTGGTGTGTATATAAGTGTATCACACTGCTCCACAGCAATAAAACTCACATTATTGTTTGTTTAAACATTAGTATATATGTTTATAAATTAGTCTGTGTAAATAAAATACTTTGGTCTTGTTATAAGTCATTTATTAGGTTACACAAGGAGGTGTCAATAGGCCATGAAATAGCCTAAAAATGAATCGGTAATGCCCCTTCCACCAGCCACGCCCTCCAAAACACCCCCTAAAACAAGTGTCCCTCTTTGGCAATTTGAAATGTTGGGAGGTATGAGTTAAGAAGCATCACTATGTGTTAAGCCTTTCTTTGCAAGATACAGTCTGCAACACATTGCAAATCAATTTGTGTTACATGCCTCTGGCACTCACAGGGTACATTTCCTACCAGATTCTCAGCCGTGAGTCTCTGCTTGCGACTTGGCTGTTGTTTTAGGTGGACTGATGTAATTATGGGCTGCCTGGTAAAATCAGCTTCTCTGGATCCTTGGCCTGATATCCCCCTGTTCTTGACCAGTCATGCATAAGAAGTTCAGAGACAGCTGTTTCCTATCAGTGTGTGGGAGGGTAAGAGAAGAGTGGATATTACACCAGCTCGCTGCCTGCTGCCTCCACACTCACACTGATGTAATAAGACGAAGTAGGGTAATTCTGGGGCAACCAATTGCACCATACAGGACATATAAACATTCCTCGAATTCCCTTTAATTTAACGTGAGCTTTTAACCGTTGAATGCTAGTGAGGTCACCAATGCATCACAAATATATATATAAGTGTAACAGATCACCTATCTATATCTGACTGCTGCATGCTTTATACAGCAGTCAGATGTAGTTAGGTGACCTTCATACAACAGTCAGATGTAGGTAGGTGACCTTCATACAAAAGTCAGATGTAGAGAGGTGACCTTCATACAACAGTCAGATATAGGCAATTGACCTTCATACAACAGTCAGATGTAGGTAGGTGACCTTCAAAGAGCAGTCAGATGTAGGCAGTTGGCCTTCCTACAACAGTCAGATGTAGGCAGGTGACCTTCATGCAGCAGTCAGATGTAGGCAGGTGACCTTCATGCAGCAGTCAGATGTAGGTAGGTGACCTTCATACAGCAGTCAGATGTAGGTAGGTGACCTTCATGCAGCAGTCAGATGTAGGTAGGTGACCTTCATACAGCAGTCAGATGTAGGTAGGTGACCTTCATACAGCAGTCAGATGTAGAGAGGTGACCTTCATACAACAGTCAGATGTAGAGAGGTGACCTTCACACAATAGTCAGATGTAGGTAGGTGACCTTCATGCAACAGTCAGATGTAGGGAGTGAAAATCGATTCCTTCACTAGCGTTAATGCCAAATTTGTTTTGTATTCACCCCTGTGAGTGCAAGGACCAATGCCTGGGGTAACCCTTCCTATATTACTGTATGATTTTTATCTCTCCCGCCTTTCCTACAAAATATTACATGCAGTTTCTTATAATTTACCAGTGCTTCCTAAATCTATATATGATTGTTCTGATCTATATATAGTAGTGATTGTTCTAGTATTTATATTATGCATGGTAGTGATTGTTCTAATCTATATATATATATATATATATATATATATATATACGTCCGAATAAAACAGAGCACACACAGGTCTTCAGCATAAGTTGTGACAAAACTTGTGATAATTTATTGCATCAACGTTTCGGTTGCGTCAAGCAGCCTTCGTCAGGATATATATATATATATATATATATGATAGTCATTATTCTAATCTATGTATGGTAGTGATTGGTCTAATCTATGTATTATATATGGTAGTCATTATTCTAATCTATGTATGGTAGTTATTGGTCTAATCTATATATTATATATGATAGTGATTGTTCTAATATACATATTATATATTGTAGTTATTATTCTAATCTACAGTGGATATAAAAAGTCTACACACCCCTGTTAAAATGCCAGGTTATTGTGATGTTAAAGAATGAGACAAAGATAAATCATGTCAGAACTTTTTCCACCTTTAATGTGACCTATAACGTGAACAATTCAATTGCAAAACAAACTGAAATCGTTGAGGGGGAAAAATAAAAAACTCACAATAACCTGGTTGCATAGGTGTGCACACCCTTAAACTAATACTTTTTTGAAGCACCTTTTGATTTTATTACAGCAATCAGTCTTTTTGGGTAAGACTTTAATAGCATGGCACATCTTGATGTGGCAATATTTGCCCACTCTTCTTTGCCAAATCGCTCCAAATCTGTCAGATTGTGAGGACATCTCCTGTGCACAGCCCTCTTCAGATCACCCCACAGATGTTCAATTGGATTCGGGTCTGGGCTCTGACTGGCCATTCCAAAATGTTAATCTTCTTCTGGTGAAGCCATGCTTTTGTGGATTTGGATTTGTGCTTTGGGTTGTTGTCGTGCTGAAAGGTGAACTTCCTCTTCATCTTCAGCTTTCTAATGGATGCCTGAGGGTTTTGTGCCAAAATTGCCTGGTATTTGGAACTGTTCATAATTCCCTCCACCCTGACTAAGGCCCCGGTTCCAGCTGAGGAAAAACAGCCCCAAAGCATGATGCTGCCGCCACCATGCTTCACTGTGGGTATGGTGTTATTTGGGTGATGTGCAGTGTTGTTTTTGCGCCAAACATACCTTTTGGAATTATGGCCAAAAAGTTCAACCTTGGTTTCATCAGACCATAATGCATTTTCCCATGTGCTTTTGGGGGACTTGATGTTTGTTACTGCATACTTCAGCCAGGCTTGGATGTTTTTCTTTGTAAGAAAAGGCGTCCGTCTTGCCACCCTACCCTATAGCCCATTCATATGAAGAACACTAGAGATTGTTGTCACATGTAGCACACAGCCAGTACTTGCCCGAAATTCCTGCAGTTCCTTTAATGTTGCAGTAGGCCTCTTGGAAGCCTCCCTGACCAGTTTTCTTCTCGTCTTCTCATCAATTTTGGAGGAACGTCCAGTTCCTCGTACTGCCTCTGTTGTGCCATATTTTCTCCACTTGATGACTGTCTTCATTGTGTTCCATGATATAGCTAATGCTTTGGAAATTCTTTTGTACCCTTCTCCTGACTGATATCTTTCAACAATCAGATCCCTCTGATGCTTTGGAAGCTCTCTGCGGACCATGGTTTTTGCTCTGAGATGCAACTAAGCAAATGTCAGGAAAATCCCACTGGAATGGCTGAACTTTATTTGTGATTAATCAGAGTCACTTTAACATGAGTTTGAATGTGACTGGTTAATTCTGAACACAGCCACATCCCCAGTTGTAAGAGGGTGTGCACACCTATGGAACCAGGTTATTGTGAGCTTTTTATTTTTTATTTTTCCCCCTCAACGATTTCAGTTTGTTTTGCAATTGAATTGTTCACGTTACAGGTCACATTGAAGGTGGAAAAAGTTCTGACATGATTTATCTTTGTCTCATTCTTTAACATCACAAGAACCTGGCATTTTAACAGGGGTGTGTAGACTTTTTATATCCACTATATATATGGTAGTGATTGTTCTGATCTATATATTCTGTAGTCATTGTTCTAATCTGTCTGTGTTAAAGGAATAGTAATACTTCGTTTTAACTTTATTTTATTTTGTAGGCATTACAAAAACATGAAGAATGATATAAGTCTTATCGCTCAAACCTTTATGGTTTAAGAGATATTCACAAGCAAAGTTTCCCCTCCCGCCCCTTTTACCTAGTGTAAGCCATCTCTTCTCAGATGTGGAATCCAGTCCATAGACCAGACAGATAACAGAAGGGGACAGTCTTCTTTCTATGAGAACAATGAAAGCCATGCCCCCCTTGACAAGCTTTTCAGGTTTTTCCCTTATCTAAATTGAAGATTGTCCCTCTCTGCAGTCTACCTGGGCACCTCCCTTCTGCTCTGGCTGCGCAGTGTTACATCAGTAAAAGGGGCGGGAGGGGGACACTTTATCATTCAATTACTCTTGAACTACAACTCTGACAGAATTGAAATAACATTCTCCAAAGTCCAAATACTATGATGATTAATTAGAGCTGCTTTTATTATGAAACATTACTATCCCTTTAAGGGATAATAATCCTATATATATGTAAAAAGAAACCCAGCAATGACATTCCTATCTCTCAAACCTTTATGGTTTAAGAGAAATAATGTTTTAAAGTTCCCCCTTCCCTCCCCTTTCCCTGATGTCAGCGCTCTATCTTAGAGCAGGAGAATCTGGTCCCGGCACTGGCGGAGGCTCTTCAGCAGAGCTGCAATAGCGATTTTTGAAAAAGAACTTCTTCATTGGAACAGTCTACAAAGTGTGCCTGGTTTGCAAGTACACTTTGTAGATCATTACAATGAAGTAGTTCTTTTTAAAAATCGCTATTGCGGCTCTGCTGAAGAGCCTCCGCCGGTGCCGGGACCAGATTCTCCTGCAGTCAGCTAGAGAGCTGACGTCAGGGAAAGTGAAGGGAGGGGGAAACTTTAAAACATTCTACCTCTTAAACCATAAAGGTTTGAGAGATAGGAATGGCATCGATGGGTTTCTTTTTTAATACTCATAATATTACTTTTTACATATATAGCATTACTATCCCTTTAGTCATTGTTCTAATAAATATGGTATTCATTGTTCTAATAAATCACTCCAAAAAGAATTAGAGCCAGAGCACTGAATGTGTAAACTCACTAAAGACAGACAGTTACCACCTTGTCACATATGGCTGCCGTGCTCCTGTATCTAAATATTAATATTTATAATTCAAAAAAGAAAAAAATTTATAGATACTTAATAGGGCACTTATAGTGATAATGTTAACCAAATTGTTTGTAAAACAATGCTTGTGGTGAAAGTATTTAAAATATAACTTTTATTGAAATCAAAATAAATTAAAATTAATATTGATAATAAAACTTTTACATAGCAGATCAACAGCTCACTGGAACCATGGGATATACCTATCTCTTCACCAGTCTCAGTTCTTTGAGACTGGTGAAGAGATAGGTATATCCCATGGTTCCAGTGAGCTGTTGATCTGCTATGTAAAAGTTTTATTATCAATATTAATTTTAATTTATTTTGATTTCAATAAAAGTTATATTTTAAATAATTTCACCACAAGCATTGTTTTACAAACAATTTGGTTAACATTATCACTATAAGGGCCCTATTAAGTATCTATAATTTTTTTTCTTTTTTTTTTTTTTTTGAATTAGTCATTGTTCTAGAATTCAGATGATTCAAAACTTTGTCTGTTGAACTTGCAGACACATTTTTTATGGGTGCATCAGATAATTTCTCATGGTCAGGAGGAGTGGATATTAACATTGTAATAATAACACCCCCAACCCCAATCACCATACTATGGCCAGAAAAATCCTAATGGCCCCTATGAATTTTGGCTTTGTACCTTTGCTCAATCAAGAAAAAATATATTCAGTTAGTTCTGGATGTCGTGTTGCTGGAGACAGACATGACGTTTAACCTCAGACTCCGCCCACTGCACACAGTAATCTTAACCATTTAAAGACCAGATGGCTGTGTAAAAAAATTGCTTTACAATGCTTTGCCCTCCACTCTGGTTTTAAAGGGTTAAAGGGATGGTAATACTTAAATTGTATGATGTGTGCTGAGATGAAAATCTCTGCAAGGACATGGCCCCCCAGCCACATAACACAGGGGCGAGATTTGCCCCCCCCCAAACAACTTACGTGCCATATGAATGCAATATGGGTGCAATTAGGACTCAATATGGGTGCAATATGAGTTCAATAAGGACGCAATATGGGTGCAATAAGGACGCAATATGGGTGCAATATGAGTGCAATATGGGTGCAATAAGGATGCAATATGGGTGCAATACGGGTTCAGTATGGGTGCAATATTATCACGGTGCCCGTGATTGGTGCTGTTCAGTGTCAGTCACTTGCTGAGTATCATGATTGGCTGTCTGTGATTAGCCCTCCTCACACAGCCTTTTTAAACCCAGGCTGAGCACTTCCAGGTTGCCTTTTCGTGGTGTTTCTGACTCCACTCTGCCTGACCTGCTTCTGGGCCTGTTCCTGCTGTACTTGCTGATCCTGTGTTCCAGTGTTCCAGTGTTCCTGTATGCTAGTGTTCCTGTGTTCCATAGTTCCAGTGTTCCTGTGTTCCAGCACCTCGCGGGTTAATCTTACTGAGTTCCAGTGTTCCTGTGTTCCAGCACCTCGCGGGTTAATCTTACTGAGTTCCTAAATCTCCTGCTCCAGCCGTTGCTCTGGCGACATTGTTCTTCTCGCTGCTGATCATACTTTGTTGGTTTACTCCACTAAACCTGGTTGTGATATACATTGTTTGTCCCAGCGTGCGGACGCTGGTTTACTCCACTAAACCTGGTTGCGATATACATTGTTGGTCTCAGCGTGCGGACGCTGGTTTACTCCACTAAACCTGGTTGCAATATACATTGTTGGTCTCAGCGTGCGGATGCTGGGTTACTCCACTAAACCTGGTTGCTATATACATTGTTGGTCCCAGCGTGCGGACGCTGGTTTACTCCACTAAACTGGTTGCGAGATACATTATTGGCTCCAGCGTGCGGACGCTGGTTTGCTCCACTAAACCTGGTTGCGATATACATTGTTGGTTCCAGCGTGCGGTCGCTGGTTTGCTCCATTAGACCTGGTGGCGCTATTACCATTAGTCCCAACGTGCGGACGTTGGTTTGCTCCTGAACATCCAGTACTGTGGTCAGTCACTGTCCACTTCCTTGCAGTTGTCTGAGTATCCCTGGGAATAGACTCCTGCTGAGTAAGACCTCTATACTTATGCTCTATGCTGTCTTAGTCACCTGACAGCTGGTCTACTCGCTCAGGCTGCCCTGCCCGGTATTGGTAAGGCCGGTAGAACCTTGACGATACCATCCTGTAGGTTGCCTCACCCGGTATTGTCAGGGCCGGTAGAGCCTACTCCAGTACTCCTTTGGGCTGCCCTGCCCGGTATTGGTAAGGCCAGTAGAACCTTGTAATTCACCATCTTCAAGGTTGCCTTACCCGGTATTGGCAGGGCCGGTAGAGCCTACATTCAGCATTCCGTGGGGGCTGCCTTGCCCAGTATTGGTAAGGCCGGTAGAACCGGTATATGTCATCTCACAGTTGCCTTACCCGGTATAGGCAAGGCCGGTAGAGCCTGTCATTAAAACTGTCACTTGGGTTGCCTTGCCCGGTATTTAGGCAAGGCCGGTAGAACCTATTATATGTTATTTTACTGTTGTATTGTTATGTATGTTTACCCTACGGGGACTGCCTTTAACTTTTAATAAAGTTAAGTTATTTTACCAAACCTTAAGCCTGAGAGTCTTCAAATCCGTGACAAATGTGAGTTCAATAAGGACACAATATGGGTGCAATAAGGACGCAATATGGGTGCAATATGGATGCGATAAGGACGTAATATGGGTGCAATATGAGTGCAATATGGGTGCAATAAGGATGCAATATGGGTGCAGTAAGGACGGAATATGAGTGCAATATGGGTGCAGTATGTTGCAATATGAGTGCAATAAGGACACAATATGGGCAATATGGGTGCAATAAGGATACAATATGGATGCAATATGGGTGCAAAATGAGTGCAATATGGGTGCAATATGAGTGCAATATGGGTGAAATAAGGACGCACTATGGCTTCAATATGGGTTCAATATGGGTGCAATAAGGACACAATATGGGTGCAATACCCATATTGCGTTCTTATTGCACCCATATTGTGTCTTTATTGCACCCATTTTGCACCCATATTGCACTCAGATTGCACTCATTGCACCCATATTGCGTCCATATTGCACCCATATTGCACCTATATTATGTCCTTATTGCACCCAATGTGCCACTCTTTACTGGTGAATGCGCCATTCAGAATGACGCGACGTGTACAATTTGCGACTCTTTAAGGTGCGACATAGTGAATGCGCCATTTGGAATGATGCGGCCAAACAAATGCAACACTTTAAGATGCGACAATTTATGTGCGCCAGTTAAAAAGTAAACTCTCTGTCCCCTTCACCATCATGTCTCTCTCTCTCCCTCCCTTCTCCGTCATGTCTCTCTCCCCCCTTATCCATCATGTGTCTCTCTCCCCCCTTCTCCATCATCTCTCTCTCTCTCTCCCTGCCCTTCTCCATCATGTGTCTTTCTCCTCCCTTCTCCATCATGTGTCTTTCTCCCCCCTTCTCCATCATGTGTCTCTCTCTCTCCCCTTCTCCATCACGTGTCTCTCTCCCCGCCCTTCTCCATCATGTGTCTCTCCCCCCTTCTCCATCATGTGTCTCTCCTCCCTTCTCCATCATGTGTCTCTCTCCCCCATTCTCCATCATGTGTGTCTCTCTCCCTGCCCTTCTCCATAATGTCTCTCTCTCTCTCCTCACTTCTCCATCATGTGTCTCTCTCCCCCATTCTCCATCATGTGTGTCTCTCTCCCTGCCCTTCTCCATCATATCTCTCTCTCTCTCCTCACTTCTCCATCATGTGTCTCTCTCTCTCTCTCCCCTTCTCCATCATTTCTCTCTCCCCTTCTCCATCATGTGTCTCTCTCTCTCCCCTTCTCCATCACGTGTCTCTCTCCCCCCTTCTCCATCATGTGTCTCTCCCCCCTTCTCCATCATGTGTCTCTCCCCCCTTCTCCATCATGTGTCTCTCCTCCCTTCTCCATCATGTGTCTCTCTCCCCCATTCTCCATCATGTGTGTCTCTCTCCCTGCCCTTCTCCATAATGTCTCTCTCTCTCTCCTCACTTCTCCATCATGTGTCTCTCTCCCCCATTCTCCATCATGTGTGTCTCTCTCCCTGCCCTTCTCCATCATATCTCTCTCTCTCTCCTCACTTCTCCATCATGTGTCTCTCTCTCTCTCTCCCCTTCTCCATCATTTCTCTCTCCCCTTCTCCATCATGTGTCTCTCCTCCCTTCTCCATCATGTGTCTCTCTCCCCCCTTCTCCATTATGTGTCTCTCCCCCCTTCTTCATCATGTCTCCCCCCCCCTTCTCCATCATGTGTCTCTCTCTCTCTCCCCTTCTCCATCATATCTCTCTCCCCTTCTCCATCATTTCTCTCTCCCCCTTCTCCATCATTTCTCTCTCTCCCTTCTCCATCATTTCTCTCTCTCTCTTCCTTCTCCATCATTTCTCTCTCCCCCTTCTCCATCATGTGTCTCTCTCCCCCTTCTACATCGTGTCTCTCTCTCCCCCCTTCTCCATCATGTGTCTCTCTCTCTCTCCCCCCCTTCTCCATCATGTGTGTCTCTCTCTCCCCCCTTCTCCATCATGTGTCTCTCTCTCCCCCCTTCTCCATCATGTGTCTCTCTCTCCCCCTTTCTCCATCATGTGTCTCTCTCCCCCCTTCTCCATCACGTGTCTCTCTCCCCCTTCTTCATCACCTGTCTCTCTCTCTCTCCCCCCTTCTCCATCACGTGTCTCTCTCTCTCCCCCCTTCTCCATCACGTGTCTGTCTCCCCCTTCTTCATCACGTGTCTCTCTCTCTCCCCCCTTCTCCATCATGTGTCTCTCTCCCCCCTTCTCCATCATGTGTGTCTCTCTCCCTGCCCTTCTCCATTATGTCTCTCTCTCTCTCCCCTTCTCCATCATTTCTCTCTCCCCTTCTCCATCATTTCTCTCTCCCCTTCTCCATCAATTCTCTCTCCCCTTCTCCATCATGTCTCTCTCCCCCCTTCTCCATCATGTGTCTCTCTCTCTCCCCCCTTCTCCATCACGTGTCTCTCTCTCTCTCCCCCCTTCTCCATCATGTGTGTCTCTCTCCCCCCTTCTCCATCATGTCTCTCTCTCTCCCCCCTTCTCCATCACGTGTCTCTCTCTCTCCCCCCTTCTCCATCATGTGTGTCTCTCTCTCCCCTTCTCCATCATTTCTCTCTCCCTCTTCTCCATCATTTCTCTCTCCCCCCTTCTCCATCGTGTCTCTCTCTCTCTCCCCCCCTTCTCCATCATGTGTCTCTCTCTCCCCCCTTCTCCATCATGTGTCTCTCCCCCCTTCTCCATCACGTGTCTCTCTCTCCCCCTTCTCCATCATGTGTCTCTCTCTCCCCCTTCTCCATTATGTGTCTCTCCCCCCTTCTTCATCATGTCTCTCTCCCTGCCCTTCTCCATCACGTGTCTCTCTCTCTCCCCCCTTCTCCATCACGTGTCTCTCTCTCTCCCCCCTTCTCCATCATGTGTGTCTCTCTCTCCCCTTCTCCATCATTTCTCTCCCCCCTTCTCCATCATGTCTCTCTCTCTCCCCCCCTTCTCCATCACGTGTCTCTCTCTCCCCCCCCTTCTCCATCATGTGTGTCTCTCTCTCCCCTTCTCCATCATTTCTCTCTCCCCTTCTCCATCATTTCTCTCTCCCTCTTCTCCATCATGTCTCTCTCCCCCCTTCTCCATCATGTGTCTCTCTCCCCCCTTCTCCATCGTGTCTCTCTCTCTCTCCCCCCCTTCTCCATCACGTGTCTCTCTCTCCCCCCTTCTCCATCATGTGTCTCTCCCCCCTTCTCCATCACGTGTCTCTCTCTCCCCCTTCTCCATCATGTGTCTCTCTCTCCCCCTTCTCCATTATGTGTCTCTCCCCCCTTCTTCATCATGTCTCTCTCCCTGCCCTTCTCCATCATGTGTGTCTCTCTCTCCCCTTCTCCATCATTTCTCTCTCCCCTTCTCCATTATGTCTCTCTCCCCTCTTCTCCATCATGTCTCTCTCCCCCCTTCTCCATCATGTGTCTCTCTCCCCCCTTCTCCATCGTGTCTCTCTCTGTCTCTCCCCCCTTCTCCATCATGTGTCTCTCCCCCCTTCTCCATCACGTCTCTCTCTCCCCCTTCTCCATCATGTGTCTCTCTCTCCCCCCATCACGTGTCTCTCTCTCCCCCTTCTCCATCATGTCTCTCTCTCTCCCCCCTTCTCCATCATGTGTCTCTCTCTCTCCCCCCTTCTCCATCATGTGTGTCTCTCTCTCCCCCCCGTCTCCATCGTGTGTCTCTCTCTCCCCCCTTCTCCATCATGTGTTTCTCTCTCTCTCCTTATTCAGCATGTGTGTGACATATCCAAACCCTGAAGCACTTTCCCACGGGCAACGCCGTGCCCCTTTTACTAGTGTATGTATGTATATATATATATATAATTGTTTTTTACATCTTAAAGGGATAGCAATACGTAAAATGTAAAAAATATGCTGTATGGTTTATCCCACTGAGTAAAATAAGGGTACTCCCACTTCTGAAAGGTGTTTTATTCAAAAGTTATCACAGCTCAAAATTTAATTGTTTAGGTGCAATATCACAGTGGCCTGAAACTGTACAGTGACGCTGTTGCTACTTCATCCTATGGAGATTTATGGTCAACTGGCCAGAGCTGTCCATAGGATGGTGTAGCAACAGCGCCACTGTACAATTTCAGGCCATTGTGATACTGCATCTACAAAATTCAAGTTTGAGTTGTAATAACTTTTGAATAAAACACCTTTCAGTAAAAGAAGTACCCTTGTTTTACTCAGGGGAATGCATATTACAATATATATATTTTTACATTTTAAGTATTACTATCCCTTTTCGAGTTACTAACCCTTTTAGCAGCCTCCTGCACTCTGCTTACTTCTCCCTAAAAAAATACGCCAGCAACAATCATGTCTCTGTAGATATGACAACCAGACCGACTGCAAATGTTATCTCTTGATCCAAATCACAAGAACAAAGTACAAAGGGGCCATTTTTATTTTCTGGCCACAGTAAGGTAAGTGGGGTGGTACTATTAGGAGGCGTTAGTTCGCGATGTGTTGCGCACCCCTCCGGCACTGAAAGGGTTAAACCACGTGTACGGTTCCAGTAAACCTAGTTAGAGTTGATGTCACTCTATGTAAAAAGCTGTGAACCAGACATTTTGGCAAGAAGACAGAGGACGATTTCACAACACGAGTCTTTAATAAAAATAACAAGTGTTCCGTTGATATGTGATCTGCGTAGCGGATCTATGCCATGTTCTCATTCTGATTTATAAACAAGATGAAGGGGACAGCGCTGAAAGACTCCAATTACCGTCACACCCACAGTCTTATCTAATTATTCATCTACTGTTTTGCAAATGTTCTCTGGGAAGCTGCCTGATTAACCCCTTGCATTCTAGAAAAACAGTGCATTGGAGACCTCTAGCATCCAAGTGATTCAAAGATAATAAGGGTGGAAATCTGACCGTGTTTTATGGGATAGCGACATGAAGTATTTGTCAGGGCCAAGCTCTTTCCTACCTAGAGTCCATTTGACTTCAAGGGATAATAATGTCTCTTTAACCCCTTAAGGACCATTGACGTGGCAGGACCGTCACACTGGTCCGGCACTTAAGGACCAGTGACGGTCCTGGCACGTCACGTACTTTTACTCACCACGCTCCTGTAGGAGCGCGTTGAGTAATACCGGGCACTGAAGTTGATCGCTCCAAGACCGGAGCGATCTCTTCCAGTGCCCCGTTTGACGTGCCACCCCACGTGATCAGTCACGTGGGACGGCACGTCAAAGATTCCTATGTGGTCCTTAAGGGACGGCACGCCCCGGGACCGTTGGTCCTTAAGGGGTTAAAAGACTTTCACTGAGTCTTCTGTATATTAATCCTATGTTATAATTTGCTAGGGATGTGTGTCAGAAGCCGTCATGAGAAGCAGAGACAGCTGCGGGCACTACAGTCATGCACAGTACAGATTGCCCGTGCAGCGGCTGATACGGAGCAGGGTGCTCCGAATTCAGCCCATAGTCATCTCTGCACACCTTCCTGGGACCACTTGGTCCCAGGAAGGTGCGCAAAGAGGACCACGGTCTGAATTCGGAGCACCCCACTCCATATCAGCCGCAGCGCGTTTGGGCAGTCAATACTGTGTATAACTGCAGCGTCGCCAGCAGGCACGTGCACACATAGACACCAAGGGGGGCTTGAGCACCTGTCCTTTTTGTCCAAAGTGCCCTCGTGCCCTTTTAACAAAAAAAAAAAAAAATTATAATAATTATGAAAAGTGCCCTTTTTTCATTTGAGCCCCTGCCCCCCAAAATGTCTGTGCACGTCCCTGGTCGCCAGTGCTGGCCCGTGTACGCGGGCTTTAAAACTAGTAGTAACATATTGTGCTATGTCTAAGATCTTACTTGTGTGTAGTTCAAAAGTTATTCAGAGCTAAAGATCCCCCGTCGGCCTCCTTCTGAATCCCATATCTGGTCATGCGACTCAATGGCTGCAGTGAGGGACAAACTTCAGTAAGTAAGTGTAAGGGAAATCCTGCCCCCTTGACAAAGGAAGGCAGGATTTCCCTTTGCTTAAGGAAGTTTGTCCCTTGCTGCAGCCGTCTTCACCAGACTGCAGCTTCTGCGAGATGTGGCAAGAAGGGGCGGACGGGGGATCTTTAGTACTGAATAACTTTTGACCGACACACAAGTAAGATCTTAGACATAGCGCAATATGTTACTAATTAATGTATAGAAGACTCAGCAAAAGTCTTTAACCCCTTAAGGACCGTTGACGGTCCTGGCAAGTCATGGGTTGGGGAGCGATAAGGACCCATGACGTGCCAGGACTGTCATGGAATTCAGAGCTGCAGCTGCACGCCGTTCGGGGAGCTCTGAACCGGATGCTAAAAAAAAAAAAATGGTCCGTGGTGCTTGAGTACCGTCCAGGTACTTGATCGGCTGGTTCTTAAGGGGTTAAAAGAGACATTACTATTCCTTTTAGTTTGTAATCGAATGGGGGCTGTGACCTCTGTTATCTTTGTTTCTGCACATATGGAAACAGCATTGAGCATGGGCATTTGAAGGGGGCAAGGGACGTACTTGCCCCTCCTACATACCTGACCTCACCACATAAACATAGAACCTGGGTGGGCTGGCCTTGCCCCCCCCCCCGGAAAAAATTCTGTGGATGCCCATGGCATTTGCCACCTGTCTACCATTCAAGAGGTTATAATTCTCATTTACATCAATGGGATTTTTGGGAAACTTTATTTGTTCATTTGACTGAATCATGATTACGTGTGATACATGTGAAATGCGTTGACTAGGGAGAGGAGGTCAGCGGTGTAAACCTTTGTGCGTTTGTCTGTTTTGTACCCAATAATTTCTTACTTTTATTCACCTGTAACTAATGAAACTGGATGATTTTATATTGCGCTCCTACTCCTTACATGTTGTGTTTTGGGATAAAGCAGCGTTCTATGATTGCTTGAACTTTCATCAGATGAGGAAAAGAGGAATTTCACAGCTAGAACACCAATTTTAACAGGACAGTAGTCATTTTGTTGTTTCACTGGATATGGTATGAAATAGCAACCTTCTACTCTAGAGAGATCCCGGCAGCTGCATTTTGCTTTTTTGATGTATAAATGTTGATTTATCCCCTATGGTGCAAGTGTTCCTGAACTGCTTTGATTTTTCGTAGTAAATTAGCTGAAAGATTTCATTAAAGAATGAAAAGTACAACAGGAGAATTGAGCTGAAATTGGATTCACATACCAAAGATTGAAGATGCATGGAACAATACAAAGAAATCATTGGAAATTACCTTAGGATCCATGAAACAAGGAGTCAGAAATCATTAGCAAAATTGTCAACACCATAACATGAGATTAGCAGAGTATTACATAAAACCAACAGAGTAATATACCATTACATGTGACCGGAAGAGTATCACATAAATCAGCAGAGTAATACATAATTATATGAGACCAGGAGAATATAACACATACCTCCCAAGTGTCCCTCTTTAGGAGGGACAGTCCCTCTTTTAGACCCAAATCCCTCTGTCCCTCCTTCCCACCCTAATGTCCCTCTTTTTAGGAGATCAGATTGTGTGGTGTGTGTATAAGTGTATCACATTGCTCCACAGCAATAAAACACATATTATTGTTTCTTAAACGTCAGTATATGTGTTTATAAATTAGTGTGCTTAAATAAAATACTTTGGTCTTGTTATAAGTCATTTATTAGGTTACACAAGGAGGTGTCAGTAGGTCATGAAACAGCCTGAAAATTCTCGTTAATGCCCCGCCCATCAGCCACACCCCCAGCCACACCCCCTAAAACACAATTGTCCCTCTTTGGCAAGTTGAAATGTTGGGAGGTATGATAACACCAACTGAGCAATATGCTATTACATGACACTAGCAGAGCCTCATAAATCACTATATAAGAGCAGCAGAATGTTATATACGAGCAGCAGATCAATACACTTACATGAGACCAACATTGCATCACATGACATGTGACCAGCAGAGTATCACATGAGATCAGCAGTAGAGTAATAAATCCTTACATGACACCAGCAGAGTATTACATGAGTTTATCAGTGTAATACACCATTACAAGAGACCAGCAGAATATTATATGAGACCAACATTACATGAGAATAGAAGTGCATCACTTGATTCACTGAAAAGCTCTCTGCAAAATGTATGTCAGGGTATCCTCTATAAATAGAAAGTTAAGCTGGTTCTGATCTCTTTTTACAATTGAATTCTATATAAGTGAGAGATATCTCCCTTCTACTAAATTATTTTTCAGGGCATTTCTTTTTTTTCTGACAATTTATTAAACACTGGGCTCTTTTGCTGGTGATTGGCTTGGGGTAAACATGGTAAAGCCAGTAAATGTGGGCATTTTTCATACAAATATATACACACCCACAAGTTAATTACGCAGGTACTTAAAGGGATAGTAATACTTTGTTTCATCTTTGTTTTATTTTGTAGGCATTAATAAAACATGAAGAACGATATAAGTCTTATCTCTCAAACCTTTATGGTTTGAGAGATATTCACAAGCAAAGTTTCCCCTCCTGCCCCTTTTACCTAGTGTAAACAATCTCTTCTCAGATGTGGAATGCAGTCCATAGACCAGATAACAGAAGGGGACAATGTTCTTCCTATGAGAACAATGAAAGCCCTGCCCCCCTTGACAAGTTTTTCAGGTTTTTTCCTTATCTTAATTGAAGATTGTCCCTCTCTGCAGTCTACCTGGGCACCTCCCTTCTGCTCTGGCTGAGCAGTGTTACATCAGTAAAAGGGGCGGGGGGGGATACTTTATCATTGAATTACTCTTGAACTACAACTCTGACAGAACTGATATAACACTCTCCAAAGTCCAAATACTATGATGATTAATTAGAGCTGCTTTTATTATGAAACATTACTATCCCTTTAATATGATCTACAGTTTCTTACAACCCAATATTGTATTGTGGTTTTTATTTCTCACTTTATTCAATTAACAACTATATTAGGAGTGAATTAACACCTGCAGATACTTGTCCCTTTGTAAAAGCTACACTGTGATTGAATAACAGAGTATACCTAATCAGCCATGCGCTGAACCATTATACTCTAACTGAGCTTCAGTTGTAATTTCTGTGTGTTAAATTGGATATTTACACACAGGTATCACAATTTTAACTTCTTTTAAATATATTGTTTTTTTTAAATGGTTTTAAACGTATAGTAAAGTTTCACAAAAAAGGCAGCTCAGATTAATCTTCATAACATTTGGGCAGTGGAGAGTGTTATTTCAATACTGTCCGAGTTGTAGTTCAAGAGTAATTGAATGATAAAGTATCCCCCTCCCACCCCTTTTACCTAGTGTAACACTGCTCACCTCAGAGCAGCGAGAATGTCCAGATGGGTCGTAGAGAGAGGACAATCTTCAGTGAGTATAAGAAAAAACCTGTCAAAGGGGAAGCGGGGCAGGGGTTTCCTTATGCTCACAGTAAGAAGATTGTCCTTGTTGTGATCTGTCTGGTCAAGAGACCAGATTCCACATCTGAGGGGAGGTGGCTTACACTAAGTAAAAGGGGTGGGAGGGGGATACTTTATCATTCAATTACTCTTGAACTATAACTCTGACAGTATTGAAATAACACTCTCCATGGCCCAAATAATATGAAGATTAATGGAAGCTGCTATTTTGGTAAAACATTACTATCCCTTTAAGGTTTGCGCTGTTTGTATTGAGAAAGCTAAGATCTAATTTCAGTTAACTGATAGTAATTAGTGCCCACTGCTCTTGTATTCAGAAAGGCTGTTATCTGAGCTCATTCACACATACCTCCTAACTAGTGATGAGCGAGCACCCCAATGCTCGGATGTTCGGGTGCTCTGACCGAGCACCCCCTGAGGCTCGAGTGCTCGGCCGAACACCCGAGCCCCATTGAAGTCAATGGGAGGACTCGAGCATTACACCAGGCACCCCCTGCTCTGATGAGGGGAGGGTGCCTGGTCCATAGGAAAAGGGCAGAAAAAGATGGAAACACTACAGAAATGGTTCAGGGACAGCATAGGGAGGATGTCTGGATGCACCTTGGACTCCAACATCGCTGCTGGGAACGATCTTTCGCCCGTAGTACGCCATTTTTACAGACTGACCGTAAAACACACAAAAAGGAAAATAAAAACGACTTTAGGCGAAAAATTGTTACCAAACAGTATTTGCTGTATATTTACTTGTATATCATCTGCAAATTCTCCCAAAAATTTCATCGATTTTCTGAAGTGAGGCCATGATTAAGAGGGAAACGTGCGCAGAGGCAAATTATCCCAAAAATTTCCTTGATTTTCAGAACTGAGGCCATGATTAAGAGGGAAACGTGCGCAGAGGCAAATTCTCCCAAAAATTTCCTTGATTTTCAGAACTGAGGCCATGATTAAGAGGGAAACGTGCGCTGAGCTGACCATCTAAAACATTATGGGTGAGGGTCTGCTGCAGAGCTGACCATCCTAAACATTATATGCGAAGGCCCGCTAGTGAGCTGACGCTATAAAACATTATATGAGAGGGCCCGCTAGAGAGCTGACCCAATAAAACATTATATGAGAAGGCCCGCTGGTGAGCTGACCTATATAAAAATTGGCAAACAGGGCCCGCTGGTGAGCTGGCCCTATATAAAAATTATATCACAGGGCCCGCTGGTGAGCTGGCCCTATATAAAAATTATATCCCAGGGCACGCTGGTGAGCTGGCCCTATATAAAAATTATATCCCAGGGCATATGGAAGAGGAGGAGGAGGATGAGAACATTAAGAGTCAACCATATACCCGTTTTTGGGGTGGAAGGGGTGAATGGGAATACAGAGTATTCCCATCATTGTAAATAACATATATAAAGTGAGTTTATGTTCCCCCGGGGCTTTCCTCCAGTGGAGTGGAGAAGTCAGGGGAAATCCAGGCCTTGTTCATTTTTATAAGTGTCAACCTATCAGCATTGTCGGTGGAAAGGCGGATACGCTTATCTGTTATGATGCCACCAGCAGCACTAAATACCCGCTCAGACAGAACGCTGGCGGCAGGGCAGGCCAGCACCTCCAAGGCGTAGAGTGCCAGTTCATACCACGTGTCCAGCTTGGACACCCAGTAGTTGTAAGGCACAGAGGGATCATTGAGGACGCTGACACGGTCTGCTACGTACTCCTTCACCATCTTCCAAAACTTTTCCCTCCTTGTGACACTAGGCTGCGCATCAGGGTGAGGGTGCTGGCGGGGTGTCATGAAGGTGTCCCACGCCTTGGAGAGTGTTGCCCTGCCTTTCTCGGAACTGCTGTGTGCTCCCCTTTTCTCCCCTTCTCGGTTGGCCAAGGTAGCACGTACTCTGCCGCCAGCGTTGTCAGATGGAAAATTTTGGAGCAATTTTTCAACAAGAACCTTCTGGTATTGCACCATTTTGCTTGTCCTCTCCACCGGAGGAATGAGAGATGAGAAATTCTCTTTGTAGCGGGGGTCCAGAAGGGTGAACACCCAGTAATCCGTGTTGTCTAAAATGCGTACAACGCGTGGGTCACGGGAAAGGCAGCCTAACATAAAGTCAGCCATGTGTGCCAGAGTACCAACAGTCAAGATTTCGCTGTCCTCACCAGGAGGCTGACTCTCAATATCCTCATCCTCTTCCTCCTCTTCTGCCCACCCACGCTGAAGAGATGGAACTAAAGTTCCATGGCTACCCTCTGTAGCGGAGGCAACCGTGTCTTCCTCCTCCTCCTCCTCCTCCTCCTCCTCCTCCGCCTCCTCCAATTGTCGCTGAGAAGACGAAGTGAGGGTGCTCTGGCTATCACCTTGTGTAAGCTCTTCCTCCCCCATTTCCACCTCTTCCACATGCAAAGCGTCGGTTTTAATTGTGAGCAGCGAGCGTTTCAGTAGACACAGAAGTGGGATGGTTACACTGATAATAGCGTTATCGCCGCTCACCATCTGTGTCGATTCCTCAAAATTGCGTAAAACCTCGCAGAGGTCTGACATCCATTCCCACTCCTCACTTCTGATTACAGGAAGTTGAACGGAGAGGCGACGACCGTGTAACAGCTGGTACTCCACTACTGCCCTCTGCTGCTCACAAAGCCGGGCCAACATGTGGAAGGTGGAGTTCCAGCGCGTGCTCACGTCACACAGCAGCCGGTGAGCTGGCAATTGTAAGCGCTGCTGCAGCTTCAACAGGCCGGCCGAAGCTGTAGATGACTTACGGAAATGTGCACACACGCGGCGCACCTTGGTCAAGAGATCATGCACATTGGGGTAGGTTTTTAGAAATCGCTGCACCACTAAATTAAATACATGCGCTAGGCATGGTACGTGTGTGAGCTTGCCGAGCTCCAAAGCCGCCACCAAGTTACGCCCATTATCACACACAACCATGCCTGCTTGCAGGTTGAGTGGCGAGAGCCACTGCTCGGTCTGGTGACTAATCCCCTGCAACAGCTCTGAGGCCGTGTGCTGTTTGTCCCCAAGGCAGATCAGCTTCAGCACGGCCTGTTGACGCTTCCCCACTGCAGTGCTACACTGCTTCCAGCTACTGGCTGATGGGGGAGTGGCGGTGTGTGTAGAGAATTCGGAGGTGGAAACGGAGGAGGAGGAGCCAATAACGTAGGTGCTGGTGGAAACCCTGATGGAGGTAGGGCCCGCAATCCTCGGCGTGGGTAGCACCCGTGCCATCCCAGGGTCCGAGTCGCTCCCAGCCTCCACGACATTCACCCAGTGTGCCGTCAGGGAAATGTAGCGTCCCTGGCCACAAGCACTTGTCCATGTGTCAGTCGTTAAGTGGACCTTCCCAGTAACTGCGTTGGTCAGGGCACGGGTGATGTTACGGGACACATGGTGGTGTAATGCGGGGATGGCACACCGGGAAAAGTAGTGGCGGCTGGGGACCGCGTACCGAGGGACAGCTGCTGCCATCAGGCTGCGGAAGGACTCAGTGTCCACAAGCCTAAATGGCAGCATTTCGATGGCCAGTAATTTTGAAAGGTGTGAGGTTAGTGCTATGGCCTGTGGGTGGGTGGCTGGGTATTTTCTCTTGCGCTCAAATGCCTGGGGTAACGACATTTGGACGCTGTGCTGGGACAGGGAAGTGGATGTGGTCGCTGATGGTGCTTCAGATGCTACAGGTGCAGGGCGGGAGGTATGCGGGCCTGCGCCTTCGACAGGCGATTGGCCGGCACCGAAAACAGGGGAAGAGGAGGCAGTGGTGTGGCCTGCAGACACAGATGGGCGATCCAGGCGTTCCTCCCACTTACTACGGTGCTTGGATGCCATGTGTCGGATCATGCTGGTGGTGGTGAGGTTTCTAGTGTTCATGCCTCGGCTCATTCTGGTGTGGCACAGGTTGCAAACTACAAATCTTTTGTCGTCCGCACTTTCCTTAAAAAACGCCATACCGCGGAACACCTACCCCTTGGCAAGGTAGATTTACGCAAGGGGGTGCTCCGTGGAACATTTGCGGGCCGGTTTGGTGCGGTCCGCCTTCTTTCTGTAGCCACACCACTGCCTCTTCCAGCCTGTTGCGGTGCTGCAGATGGCTCACCCTCAGGACTGCTGTCATCGCTCGGCTCTACACCTTCCCAGGTGGGGTCAGTCACCTCATCGTCCACCAAGTCCTCCTCCACTTCCTCACTCTGATCATCCTCCTCAAGTCTTGATCCCACCACATACTCGGTCATTGACAACTGTATAACATTCTCCTCAACAAGGTCTTGAGAAGGAAATAGTGGTTGATTTAATGGCAACTGTGTCTCATCATCATCATCATCATCCACTACTTCCTTTGACCTTAAATGCCGTTCACATCTGTCATCTTCTTGTGATTGGGTAGCCTCTAGAGGTTGTGAATCAGGGCACAAGATGTCATGTTCCTCTGCAAGCGTGCTTGGAGAGAGGGTCAAATGAAGGATTGGTGATGAGACGAGCTCATCACTATATCCCAGTGTGGGATCACTTCTTTGACCAGACCGTGTATGGTGGGAGGAAGGATGATCAGAGTGAGGATTATGTTGACCAGACTCTTGGCTACTGAGAGTGGACTTGGTGGAAGACAGGGTGGTGCTTAACCGACTGGAAGCAGTATCAGCTGTCATCCAACCGACCACCTGTTCGCACTGGTCGGACCTCGAGAGTGATGTCCTGCGACGCCCTGTGAAATCAGACATGAAGCTAGGTATGGTGGATGTCTTTCTTTCTTGTGCTCTGGCACCAGGCACAGTTTCTCCGCGTCCTGACCCGCGCCCTGAACTTTCAGGATCACGTCCACTTCCCCGTCCCTTTTTACCCGCCTTCTTCATCTTACACGATATATATGACTTTAATATATATGAGTTTGAAAACTTAACAGTATTTCTTACTATTCTGCAACTCTGCAGAGTACACAGAATAGGCTGCTAAACGGCGGTGAAACACACTGAATGGAATATGTGACTTTAATATTTGAGTTTGAAAACTTAACAGTATTTCTTACTATTCTGCAACTGTTCAGAGTACACAGAATAGGCTGCTAAACGGCGGTGATACACACTGAATGGAATATGTGACTTTAATATTTGAGTTTGAAAAATTAACAGTATTTCTTACTATTCTGCAACTCTGCAGAGTACACAGAATAGGCTGTTAAACGGCGGTGAAAGACACTGAATGGAATATGTGACTTTAATATTTGAGTTTGAAAACTTAACAGTATTTCTTATAATTCTGGAACTGTACAGAGTACACAGAATAGGCTGTTAAACGGCGGTGAAAGACACTGAATGGAATATGTGACTTTAATATTTGAGTTTGAAAACTTAACAGTATTTCTTATAATTCTGGAACTGTACAGAGTACACAGAATAGGCTGTTAAACGGCGGTGAAAGACACTGAATGGAATATGTGACTTTAATATTTGAGTTTGAAAAATTAACAGTATTTCTTACTATTCTGCAACTCTGCAGAGTACACAGAATAGGCTGTTAAACGGCGGTGAAAGACACTGAATGGAATATGTGACTTTAATATTTGAGTTTGAAAACTTAACAGTATTTCTTATAATTCTGGAACTGTACAGAGTACACAGAATAGGCTGTTAAACGGCGGTGAAAGACACTGAATGGAATATGTGACTTTAATATTTGAGTTTGAAAAATTAACAGTATTTCTTATAATTCTGGAACTGTACAGAGTACACAGAATAGGCTGTTAAACGGCGGTGAAAGACACTGAATGGAATATGTGACTTTAATATTTGAGTTTGAAAAATTAACAGTATTTCTTACTATTCTGCAACTCTGCAGAGTACACAGAATAGGCTGTTAAACGGCGTTGAAACACACTGAATGGAATATGTGACTTTAATATTTGAGTTTGAAAACTTAACAGTATTTCTTATAATTCTGGAACTGTACAGAGTACACAGAATAGGCTGTTAAACGGCGGTGAAAGACACTGAATGGAATATGTGACTTTAATATTTGAGTTTGAAAAATTAACAGTATTTCTTATAATTCTGGAACTGTACAGAGTACACAGAATAGGCTGTTAAACGGCGGTGAAAGACACTGAATGGAATATGTGACTTTAATATTTGAGTTTGAAAAATTAACAGTATTTCTTACTATTCTGCAACTCTGCAGAGTACACAGAATAGGCTGTTAAACGGCGTTGAAACACACTGAATGGAATATGTGACTTTAATATTTGAGTTTGAAAACTTAACAGTATTTCTTATAATTCTGGAACTGTACAGAGTACACAGAATAGGCTGTTAAACGGCGGTGAAAGACACTGAATGGAATATGTGACTTTAATATTTGAGTTTGAAAAATTAACAGTATTTCTTACTATTCTGCAACTCTGCAGAGTACACAGAATAGGCTGTTAAACGGCGTTGAAACACACTGAATGGAATATGTGACTTTAATATTTGAGTTTGAAAACTTAACAGTATTTCTTCCTATTCTGCAACTCTGCACAGTACACAGAATGTGCTGCTAAACTGCGGCGAAGCACACTGAATGGAATATGTGACTTTGATATTTGAGTTTGAAGACTTAACAGTATTTCTTCCTATTCTGCAACTCTGCACAGTACACAGAATGTGCTGCTACACTGCGGCGAAGCACACTGAATGGAATATGTGACTTTGATATTTTAGTTTGAAGACTTAACAGTATTTCTTCCTATTCTGCAACTCTGCACAGTACACAGAATGTGCTGCTACACTGCGGCGAAGCACACTGAATGGAATATGTGACTTTGATATTTTAGTTTGAAGACTTAACAGTATTTCTTCCTATTCTGCAACTCTGCACAGTACACAGAATGTGCTGCTAAACTGCGGCGAAGCACACTGAATGGAATATGTGACTTTGATATTTGAGTTTGAAGACTTAACAGTATTTCTTCCTATTCTGCAACTCTGCACAGTACACAGAATGTGCTGCTACACTGCGGCGAAGCACACTGAATGGAATATGTGACTTTGATATTTGAGTTTGAAGACTTAACAGTATTTCTTCCTATTCTGCAACTCTGCACAGTACACAGAATGTGCTGCTACACTGCGGCGAAGCACACTGAATGGAATATGTGACTTTGATATTTTAGTTTGAAGACTTAACAGTATTTCTTCCTATTCTGCAACTCTGCACAGTACACAGAATGTGCTGCTAAACTGCGGCGAAGCACACTGAATGGAATATGTGACTTTGATATTTGAGTTTGAAGACTTAACAGTATTTCTTCCTATTCTGCAACTCTGCACAGTACACAGAATGTGCTGCTACACTGCGGCGAAGCACACTGAATGGAATATGTGACTTTGATATTTGAGTTTGAAGACTTAACAGTATTTCTTCCTATTCTGCAACTCTGCACAGTACACAGAATGTGCTGCTAAACTGCGGCGAAGCACACTGAATGGAATATGTGACTTTGATATTTTAGTTTGAAGACTTAACAGTATTTCTTCCTATTCTGCAACTCTGCACAGTACTCAGAATGTGCTGCTAAACTGCGGCGACGCACACTGAATGGAATACGTGACTTTGATATTTTAGTTTGAAGACTTAACAGAATGTGCTCTAATCTGCAACTTTGCACACTAAACAGAATGTGCTCTAATCTGCAACTTTGCACACTAAACAGAATGTGCTCTAATCTGCAACTTTGCACACTAAACAGAATGTGCTCTAATCTGCAACTGTGCACACTAAACAGAATGTGCTCTAATCTGCAACTTTGCACACTAAACAGAATATATATATTTTTTTTTTTTTTTTTTTGTTTTTTTCCCCCCACACCAAATAACCTGCTGCCCCCACACACAGTAGTCCTAAAAAGGACTTTTGGTTCTTTTTTTTCACAATTTTTGTTTTTTTCCTCCCTACACTGCCTTTCCCTTCCTATCCTCAGCTCTCCCTGGCTCAGACTGAGCCGAACTCGCTGGTCAGGTGCTATACAGCACCTGACCACGGGTTCTGGCCAGCCAATCAGTGTAATGCCAGCAGCCAACATGGCTGCTGGCATTACACCGATGTCAGAGCCTCCCTGCACGTTTATTGGCTGCGCAGCAGCCGCAAAACGTGCGGGGAGGAGACCCGAACATGGCGGGCGAGCACATGCGGTACTCGTACGAGTACCGCCATGTGCCGAGCAGAGCGATGCTCGAGCCGATCCGAGCATCGGCCGAGCATGCTCGCTCAACACTACTCCTAACATTTCAAATGGCCAAAAAGGGACATTTTTATTTTAAGTGGTGTTCATAGGGGTGTAGCTGGTGGGTGGGGCATTACCAAGAAATTCTGGATTTTTTTCATGATCTATTGACACCTCTTTGTGTAACCGAATAAATGACTTAGAACAAGACCATAGTATTTTATTTACACTGACCAATTTATAAACACATAGACTGTAGTTTATACAAACATTAATGTGAGTTGTTGTTTTTTTTTTTTGCTGTGGAGAAATGTGATACACTTATATACAGCTACATAATCTAATCTCCTAAAAGAGGAACACAAGGGTAGGAAAGAGGGACAGAGGGATTTGAGTCTCAAAAGAGGCACTGTCCCTCCTAAACAGGGACACTTGGGAGGTATGTTCACAGATAATCCTGCACAGTTGGAGGCACAACTAGAAGCCTCCGGGTCCTGGTACAAGAAGTGCCATGGGCCCCCCCCACCACATTGGCCCCCCTGACCAAATTGACCCCCTCCACAATGCCCCCATCTCCTACCTGGAGCTCCTGCATGGTCCTCTTAGTAATGCAAAGCGCTGGCAGATGATGTCATCTCCCAGTGCTCTGCATTACTAGAACGCCGGCGGGAGATTGCGGGCGCCAGGCGGAGGGGTCGCAGGGGGAGGCCGGGCCCCTAGAGTGCATGGGTCTAGTCGCAGGGGCGACCCCTGTGACCTCTATAGTTATGCCACTGTGCACAGTCAATGGAAGCCCCAGAGCAATGGAAAAGGCAATAATGGCTGCTCGTTCCTTGTATATGTAAGACTGGATTTTAGGCATCAGAAACCTATTTTTACAGGTGCTGCGTTGAGTACAGAGTATTTAAAGGGATAGGAATCTTTGAAAAAAAAAAAAAACAAGATTTCCGAGTCTTCTTTATAATAAAAGTAAAACATTGTGTTATTACATTTCTGTAGTTCATAAGATATTAACTGTTGAAGGATCCCCTCCCGCCCCTTCTGCCCACGTCACTCCTGCAGCTCTGTCTGGTCTGGACGGATGCGGAGAGGGACAAACTTCACTATGCAACAGAAAACCCTGCCCTCCTCCGTCAAGGAGGGCAGAGTTTTCCTTATACTTACTTATTGACATTTGTCCCCGCACTGTATCCGTCCGGTCCCATGACCGAATTAGAGATTCAATGGGAGGAGACCAGAAGGGGAGGGAGGAGGATCCTTCTACAGTTAATATCTTATGAACCACAGAAATGTAAGTTGTTTAAAACAGGGCAGTGTGTTTCTTTTATTTAAAGAAGACCCAGCGATCTTGTTTTATTTCAAAGATTACTGTCCCTTTAACCCTTTGAGTGCCAGAGGGGTACGCCCCTCTGGCACTCAAAGGGTTAAGTTAAGGGTTAGGGGTTAAGTTAAGGGTTGAGTATTTAAAGGGATAGGAATCTTTGAAAAAAAAACAAAAACAAGATTTCCGAGTCTTCTTTATAATAAAAGTATAACATTGTGTTATTACATTTCTGTAGTTCATAAGATATTAACTGTTGAAGGATCCCCTCCCGCCCCTTCTGCCCACGTCACTCCTGCAGCTCTGTCTGGTCTGGACGGATGCGGAGAGGGACAAACTTCACTATGCAACAGAAAACCCTGCCCTCCTCCGTCAAGGAGGGCAGAGTTTTCCTTATACTTACTTATTGACATTTGTCCCCGCACTGTATCCGTCCGGTCCCATGACCGAATTAGAGATTCAATGGGAGGAGACCAGAAGGGGAGGGAGGAGGATCCTTCTACAGTTAATATCTTATGAACCACAGAAATGTAAGTTGTTTAAAACAGGGCAGTGTGTTTCTTTTATTTAAAGAAGACCCAGTGTTCTTGTTTTATTTCAAAGATTACTGTCCCTTTAACCCTTTGAGTGCCAGAGGGGTACGCCCCTCTGGCACTCAAAGGGTTAAGTATATTATAACCGTTAGTTTTTAGAGGTCAGTGATTCTTTAACCCCCTTGAGTGCCAGAGGGGAAATCAATACATACACTCTGGCTCTGAAAGGGTTAATACCAGGAGAAAAATGTACTGGGTCATTGTCTTGGTAAGACCAGGCTGAAAATCAAAGCTGCGTTGACCAAAGGACCATTCCACCTGTAAAGACATAAACTAGGATGAGAGAAGGAACTTTGATCTTCCAAATTTTTTGATCAAAATCAGTTTTTCAAGAGCATCTGATTTAAATGGATCTGCGAAGAAGACAGAATGCTCGAGAGAGAAGCAATGTGTTGGAGACCCTTTAAGCAGTCAAAGAGTTAAAACACTAATTTTGGGCAGATAATAATATGTCCTTGTTTACCCTTGTTTGAGCATCTCTTCCCTGCAGGACAAAGACTATTATAAGAGCCGCAAGATCAGTCAGTCAGTAAGGCTGCAATCAGAGTCTTGTGGTTTGAAAACGTGGATAAAATAAGATATGGATTTAAAGATACAGAAATGTTTTCATGAACAACATATATTAGAGTATAAAAACAATGTATATAACACTCACATTTAGATGTTGCTGCTAGGCAAGTATACACTTCTAAGCAGCGATTCAGGCATACAGAGACATTTAACCCGTCTTTGTTTGGGCTCTCCAGCTGTCCGGATCTCTATTCCAAATCTTCACTGCCAAAATACAGGGGAAAAAATTACTATATACGCTACTTCTCCATATAACTTTTTTTTTATTAATAAAATATAATTAAAATATGCAGTAGCAAGGGTCATATTTTAATTATGTTTTATTAATAAGAGACAATTAATTTGAAAGTCATAACCATACCTTGTCTTCTCAAGCCCCCGGAGAGGGCTCATGTGGTGTGACAAGCAGAGGCGTAACTAGAATCCTCCGGGCCCCCCACCGACCCCCTCTACATTGCCCCTCAGTCTTCACAATGCCCCCATCTCCTACCTCCCTGGAGCTCCCGCGTGGTCCTCTTAGTAATGCAGAGCGCTGAGATGATGTCATCTCCCATCGCTCTGCATTACTAGAGCTCCGGAGGGAGATTGCAGGCGCCGGGTGGAGGGGTCGCAGGGAGAGGCCGGGCCCCTGGAGTGACGGGCCTGATCGCAGGTGCGACCCCTATAGTTACGCCACTGGCGACAAGGGGATATAAATGAAGTGATTTGCATCAAAAGGGGCGGGGCTTACTCAGAGGTGGGGGTGGGACTTAACAGGGTGGAAAGGAGGGGAAGTGGGCAGAGTTCCTTAGGAAACTCACCAGCCCAAGAATCAGCCTCTGTTTCTGGAGACCCGCTAATTAAAGTGTTAGTAATGTCTAAAAAAAACTTTTTTGCATTTAGAAGAGCTTAAAAAGCTGATCTAAATGCAAAAAAACGTATCTCTTAAACCGATATGGTTTAAGAGATACGGGCGTTTAAAGTTTGATTTCTCCTACTGACAGCTGTAAAGCTGTCAGCAGGAGATTCGTGTCGGTCGACACAGTTGCGCTTGAGAAGTGCCGGGATCTCGTTACTTACACAGAATCCCTTCATTGGAATGGTCTAAAACAAGTGCCTGGTGTTCAGGCACACGTTTTAGACCATTCCAATGAAGGGATTCTGTGTAAGTAACGAGATCGCGGCACTTCTCAAGCGCCAGTGTGTCGACCGACACGGATCTCCTGCTGACAGCTTTACCATAGCGGTTTAAGAGATACGTTTTTTTGCATTTAGATCAGCTTTTTAAGCTCTTCTAAATGCAAAAAAGTTTTTTTTTAGACATTACTAACACTTTAACTGCAAAAATCGGAGTCTCTGGGGAGATCCAAAGCAATCGCAGGTATAGTGACAACAGAAAAAACCTTTAACGACCCTTGACGGTCAGAGTACGTCATGGGTCTATCTGAGTTAACGACCCATGATGTACTATGACCGTCATGGAATTCTGGGCTCCCTCCGCGGCTGCACGCCGTTCGGGGAGTCCGGAACCGGAATTAAAATAAATAAATGCTCCGTGGTCCTTAAGTGACGGTGACGCGCTGATCAGCTGGTTGTTAAGAGGTTAAACAGTTTTAATTTCTTGTCTTTTTTCGTTTTAACTAAAAAAATATAAAAGTGATAGCTAGGTGGTTCTGTTTCATTTGTCCTTATGAAGAATTGCTGTCATCAGCTGGAAAACTCTCCAAATGCTGAGGCTGGTGTGCTAAGTAAAAGCGGTGAAATAAAGGAGCAAACCAACTGCCCCATAAGTGTGCCTGGGAACGCACAGTATCTGCCCTGGAGAGTCTGGTGTTGAGAATGAATTACTGGGTCTCCAAGACAGAGGCTGATTCTCTGGCTTGGTGATTTCAGCTATAACTCCACCTACTTTCTCACTGGTTCCACCCACTCCCGCTGCATTCCATCCACTTTTCCACCCATATCAATGCAAACTCCTCCTTTCAAACACCTACCACACCCACCATCATTTGGACACGCCCACCTTCAGCTCTACAGTGTTTCTCTGGGGACTCGGCACAAGAAGGTTCCAAGGTATGAACTTAAGGGGGATATACAAATTAATTTAAGTGCGGCTTTTAACCCCTTGAATTCTATAGAGGTCCTCAACCCATTATTAAGAAATGCGTTGGAGAACTCGCGAGCATTCAAGTGGCTAAAAGCCTCATCATAATCTATGGAAATTGTGGGGGGGTTTATTTGTCCCCTATGGTGCAGTTGGCATGCTTTTGACTTGCACTATTTTCTTAGTACAACATCATGTAAAGCGCTGCGGAATCTGTGTGCGCTATATATAAATAAAGGATTATTATTATTATTATTATCACCGAAATACAGATATTATTTTGAAATATAATAAGTTTTAAATTATTTCCCAACAGTGAAAGTTTCATTGTTTTGCTCTGCAGAAAGAGCCCTGCAATATGTATTTTTCAGAACAAAATATATTATTTTACCCCAAAACGACCAGTCACCGTTTTTTCCCCCCCTTAACCCATTAAGGACCGGTCGTGTGCGCTCGCAGTCGGCACTTAAGGAGCATGGAGAATTTATTTTATTGCAGCCGAGTCCATGAGGTGCGAGGACCATCATGGTTCCTTATGGCAATTTCACCCATGGTGGTCCTGGCACATCATGGGTCCTTAAGGGGTTAAGGACCTGTGACGGTTATGGCACGTGTTATGTGCTTACGGTTCTCCTGCGGGAGCTCTGTAAGCACAAATGGGGTCTGAAATTGACTGCTTCAAGAACGGAACTGTCTCTCTCAGACCCTGTTCGGCGTGCCGGTACATGCTACTGGTCACATGTGCTGGTGCGCCAATAATGATCAAAGCGGTCCTTGAAGGGATAGTAATACTTAAAATGTAAAAAAATATATGTTGTAGAGTTTATCCCCCTGAGTAAAACAAGGGTATTCCCACTGCTGAGAGATATTTTATTTAAAAATTATAACAGCTCAAACTTGCATTTTTAGGTGCAATATCACAGTGGCCTGAAAATTTACAATGGTGCTGTTGCTACACCATCCTATGGAAAGCTCTGGTCTGTAGACCATAAATCTCCATAGGATGGTGTAGCAACAGCGCCACAGTAAATTTTCAGGCCACTGTGATATTGCACCTAAAAAAGCAAGTTTGAGCTGTTATAATTTTTAAATAAAATATCTCTCAGCAGTGGGAATACCCTTGTTTTACTCAGGGGGATAAACTCTACAACATATATTTTTTTACATTTTAAGTATTACTATCCCTTCAAGGACCGCTTTGATCATTATTGGCGCACCAGCACATGTGACCAGTAGCATGTACCGGCACGCCAAACAGGGTCTGAGAGAGACAGTTATCATTTTTTTTATAAAATATCTCTCAGCAGTTGGAGTACCCTTGTTTTACCCAGGCGGATAAACCCTACAACATATATTTTTTTACATCTTAAGTATTACTATCCCTTTAAGGGAAGGTCACTTCCCCAGAGCCATGGTTGTTAAGGGTTTAAAGGCCAACAAGGTATGGGATTAATTTTTTTGTAAACATTTTATCCCCGAAAGCAGAAAACCAGATGAAACATGAAAGGGATGAGCAGACTTTTTAACCCCTTAAAGACCAGTGGTCCCAGGAAGATACATTCCCTTAAGGAGCTCTTTAATCATTGTCAATGCCCAGAACGGGGGTCTGCGAGATACTGCTCGGTCTTGGACTGGTCAATTTCAGACCCTGCAAGTGCTTACAGTGTTCCTGCTGGAGCGCTACAAGCACACAACCCCTTAAAGACCCTTGACGGTCCTGGTACGTCGTGGCTGGATTTGCTTTAAGGCCTGATGACGTACCATTACCATCATGGAATTCCGGGCTCCCCGTGTGGCTGCACGCCATTTGGGGAGACCGGAATCGGATAAAAAAAAATGCTCTGTGGTCCTTAAGTGACCGCCGCGTACGTGCGCAGCTAGTCCTTAAGGGGTTAAAGGAGAATTAACACCTCCTAATAATACCCCCCGCCCTCCACACACACACTTACCATACCTTACTATGGACAGAAAATCCAAATAGCCCCTAGTGTAAGCCACCTCCCCTCAGATGTGGAATCTGGTCTTAAGACCAGACAGATCACAGCAAGGGACAATCTTCTTACTGTGAGAACAATGAAAACCCTGCCCCATTGACAAGTTTTTCAGGTTTTTCCCTTATGCTAATTGAAGATTGTCCCTCTCTGCGATCCATCCGGACACCACCTTTCTGTTCTGAGGTGAGCAGTGTTACATCGGTAAAAGGGGTGGGAGGGGGATACGTTATCATTCAATTAATCTTGAATTACAACAGTACTGAAATAACTAGGGTTACACCGATACCGATACTGGTATCGGTGCCGATACTGGCATTTGCGCAAGTACTCTTACTCGCGCAAATGAGGCCGATGCCAGCACCGATACCCTGTGTCAGGGTCGGTGCTGCAGAGAGGGAGTCCGGGGAGCTGCTCACAAGGCTCCCCGGTCACCTCTCTCCCTCCTGCAGCGGGTTACCATGGCAACGCTCAGACACTGACCTCTGCCGGGGCTCGTGAGAGAACAGCGAGCACCCGGCAGAGGAGGGTAAGGCAAGGAAAGAGATGGCAAGATGGGGCATCAAGAGCCGGTGGTGAAAGAGGCAGAGAGGGGGGTCAAGAGGGAGAAAAAGAGGCAAAAGGGGCTAAGGGAGAAAAAAAGAGGAAAAAGGAGGAAGGATCAGGAGACAAAAGGAGAGGGGCCAAGAAGAGGCAAAAGGAGGGGGGATCAGGAGGGAGAGAGAGAGAGAGAGAGAGAGAGGCAAAAGGGTGGGATCAAGAGTCAAGGAGGGGGACAAAGGGGGATCAAAAGGGAGAGAAAAAGTCAAGGCAAAAGGAGGGAGCTCAAGAGGAGGGAGAATGAAGCAAAAGGTGGGAATCAAGAGGGGGAGAGAGTCAAAAGGGGAGAATCAAGAGTCAAGAGGTGGTGTGCGTATGTATGTATGTGTGTGTGTATATATATTCCAAGTACTCACCGATACCAATTACTGATACTTTTTTTTGCGTTCATTTGCCAGTTTTCCAAGTACCTAAAGCATATATATATGTATATATATGTGTATATATATATATATATATATATATATATATATATATATATATATATGCTTTAGGTACTTGGAAAACTGGCAAATGACTGCAAAAAAAAGCATCGGTAATTGGTATCGTGAGTACTTGAAAAAAGTATCGGTACTCATACTCTGTGTTAAAAAATTGGTATCGGTGCATCTCTAGAAATAACACTCTCCATGGCCCAAATACTATAAGATTAATTGTAGCTGCTTGTATTATAAAACATTACTATCCCTTTAAAGGGTTAAGTATAGGCTGACCAGACCTCACCTTTAACCGAGGACGCATAGGAGAAATGCATACTGCAGGACTGCATTGATTTCAGTGAAGTACTGCAAAATGGCTGTTTCCTATGTGTCCCCGGTTAAAGGTGAGGTCTGGTCAGCCTAGTTAAGTAGGCTCAGGCACTCTGCTTGCTTCAGTTTTGAAAATTCTGCCAGGATCTGTCATGTCTGCTTCCATAGACCTAATATCTAGGACTCAATGAAAATTGGATCACTTCAACAAAGGCACAAGGACAACATTGACATGGGCCATTAGAATTTTCTGGCCGCTGTACAGGAAGTGTGTGTTTGGGGGGTTATCTTTAGGAAATGTTACTTGTCCTTTAAGAAAGAGACTGTGTCAGAGACTGACTGCCCAGACTGTCTTTTGAACTCTCTATCACTTTGCAGAATTAAAATGCATTTTACAGAGTGCTCCTGGGATTTCAGTAAGTGAGCACCTGGCAGATCATCAAACTTAAAGGAACGGACTAAAGCCAAGATGTATTAATTCATGTCAGCACCACAAACCCAAACAATGGAAGTAACATATTGGCTTCCAGAAGAAGAAACAATGCATATACTAGGAAGCCTCTCTGTGAATATCTATATATGTTTCTAATAGTGTCTGCAGTTTCCTGTATTTGAGGTGCACTGTTTTACACCTTTGAGTGCCAGAGGGGTACACAACGCATTGTGTACCCCACTGGCTCACAGAGTGTTAAGGTCTGATTTCAGTTTTCACCTCCACACAATAAACAATAGACTTTTATCATTCTGAATGAGATCAGCCATAGAGAGTAAAGAGCCCTGCTCAGTGGCATAAGAACAGGGGTCGCAGGGGTCGCACCTGCAACCGGGCGCATCACTCCAGGGGCCTGGCTGCCCCCTGCGACCCCCCCCCACCGCCCATAACTAGATAGCAGCTGACCGGCTTCTTCCACACTCTAAGTAACGCAGAGCGCCAGGAGATGACATCATCTCCCAGCGCTCTGCATTACTGAAGAGACAATCGAGTGGGAGCTCAAGCTGTACAGAGGTCTGTGCCGAAGGAGGCACAGACCTCTCCTGTCACACCGCTAGACCACCAGGGAGGTAGGAGCTTGGAGGCAATGTGGAGCTTTGAGGCAACGTGGGAAGCAATGTGGAGATTGGGGGCAATGGGGGAGTAATGTGGAGTTTGGAGTCAATGGGGGGTCAATGTGGAGATTGGGGGCAATGTGGGAGCAACGTGGAGATTGGGGGCAATGGGGGAGTAATGTGGAGTTTGGGGGGCAACGGGGGGTCAATGTGGAGATTGGGGGCAGTGGGGGAAGAAATGTGGAGATTGGGGGCAATGGGGGAGTAATGCGGAGTTTGGGGTCAATAGGGGGGTCAATGTGGAGATTGGGGTCAATGGGGGAGTAATGTGGAGTTTGGAGTCAATGGGGGTCAATGTGGAGATTGGGGGCAGTGGGGGAAGAAATGTGGAGTTTGGGGGGCAACGGGGGGTCAATGTGGAAATTGGGGGCAGTGGGGGAAGAAATGTGGAGATCGGGGGCAATGGGGGGGCAATGTGGTCAGGGGGGCCCATGGCAATTTCTGCATCAGGGCCCGGTGGCCTCTAGTTATGCTTCTGGCCCTGGTCATGATTCTAAAGGGACATGAGAACATTTTCAAAGTAGACGTCCCAATTAGTTATAGACTGCAGCGGAGTTCAGATACAAAATGGAGTACATAGATATGCATGACTGCTGTAGGAAGGGCATAATTGCCTTTTTATCATTTCAGTGCTAGATGGCTTAAAGGGGAACTCTTACCTGTATTAATGTTTCCTTCATTTTAATGCTCCTGTGGACTTTTTTTTTTGACTCGGCAGGTTTTTCCTTATACTGACCGAGGGAAGATTGTGCCTCATTGTGATTTGTCTGTTCAAGTGACTGGACTTCAGAATTGAGGGGAGACGGCTTCACATCAGGGAAAGGGGCGGGAGGGATCATCTTTAGCAATATATTACACAGTATCTAGAAAGTTATGTGGCAAATGTACATCGCGGAGCATAACTATCACACACGGTCAACGTTCTGAGCTATGTTTAATATAAACCATTACTATCCCTTTAAGGTCCTCAAAGGGCACTACCGTAGATCCAATGTGCAGAGATCTCTGAGCACTGGATCTATGGTAGTGCCCTGCGAGGACCTTCAGGTCCTCCAAGGGCATTACCATTAGTTTCAAATGAAAGGTCCTCACAGGGCATTGCAGGAAGTGGGCAACAAATGCAAGCATGCTGTCCGCTGTGCAGCCATCACAGATGACTCCGGAGGGGGTGATTAGCAGGAGGGGAAGTTCGTAGCAGATTGAGGTGGGTGGGTGGATGGGGGAGCTGAAATAAAAATATAGGATTTTATTTTTCCTGAATGATAGGCACCCCTACTTCACATAAGTTGAAGAGGGACAAAACTGTGCATTTTATACCCTAGATTTTACAGTAAATAAAAATTAAAAACTCGATACATATTGGAAAGGTGCATTATACAGGCCCTGTGCAGTTTATAGTAGTGGGTGGCATGGGCGGATTGTCCTATCGGGGGATCGTGCATCCCCCGGTGGGCTGCTAGATCATGGGCCGGTGGAGGAGATCAGAGGATCTCACCTCACTGTTCCACGATATTTTGAAGGAGAGGTCTCTGTTGCCACCGGCACAGGCACTCTCTGTGACAGCCTTCGCGTTCCTTGTTAATGCAGAGCGTCAGGATATGACATAATATCCTGGTGCCTGCACTCCCATGCCGCACAGGGACCACAAGGGGGTGTCGATAAAAATACCAGCTAGTGGGCTGCTTTAAAAAAAAAAAAATGCCCGGGCTGGTATTCCCCTACAATCCACCCCTGGTGGGTGGGATAGACTTCTATATTAATGCACTGGGGGAAATGTACCAGTTCTTGAGGTCTTCACCTACTCATTGCAAGGGATCACCGTTTGAATGCAGGTCAGTTCAGCCAAGAAATCATTAGATAGATTTAGCTTTTAATATAAACCATTGTCGTAAACCATAGTGTTGGCAATATGTATTAGATAGGAATCTATTAAAGGGACAGTAATGTCCCAGAAAAAATCTTTATAGTTTTGTAGTGCTTAAAAAATTAATCTATATGAAACAAATACTCTCTCTCAAACCACTATGGTTTGAGAGATATTCGGCACTAAAGTTCCCCCCTCCCTTCCCTTTCCCTGACATCAGCGTTGTGCTGACTGCAGGGGAATCCTGTCTGGGGACCATCCAGCGGCTCTGCTGGAAAATAATTATTGGAAAATAATTACTTCATTGCAAAGGTCTACAAAGTGTACCTGGTTTGCAAGCACACTTTGTAGACAATTCCAATGAATTAATTTATTTTAAATAACTTGATTTCGGCTCTGCTGAAGAGCCCCCTTGTGTCAGCCGACACGGATCTCCTGCTGTCAGCTTTACAGCTGACATCAGGAGAAGGGGAGGGAGGGAGGGAACTTTGAATATGAATATCTCTCAAATCATAGCGGTTTAAGAGATAGGATTTTTTTCATATAGATCAATTTTTTAAGCACTACAAAACTATAAAGATTTTTTCTGGGACATTACTGTCCCTTTAAAATGGAGAGGCAAGCGAGCTTAAACATATTTGGCCAAACTATGCAACAAAATCCTCATTACTGGAAACAAGTGAATGAATACATTGGTATAATATATGGTCTACACAGGTTTCACATTTAAGTGGTATGAGGCTGTGCAGGTTTTTAATATGGAGACTATAGGGGTCCCCTCATTCTTTGCTGCATTTCAAATTATACTCACTTGGTTTCTTTTGTATATATATATATATATATATATATATATATATATATATATCTTCTATATTATAGTTCGCTAAGGATATTTGTCAGAAGCCGTCATGTGCAGTAGAGACGGCTTCGCGCCCTTCAGTCATGCGCAGTACAGAATGCCCACTCCACGGCTGATACGGAGTGGTGGGCTCCGAATTCAGACCGTAGTCCTCTCTACGCACATTACTAGGATGGGGAAGGTGCGCAGAGAGTACAACGGTCTGAATTTGGAGCGCACCACTCCGTATCAGCCGCGGCGTGGGCAGTCAGTACTGCGCATGACTGCAGCGCCTCCAGTGTTGGCCCGTGTACATGGGCTTTAAAACTAGTATATATAATGGGAGCGCCATTTAGCTTCCATTGGGTTCCAGTGGGTTAAATAATAGCCTGAAAAGGAGTATGTAACTGGAACATGGACATTTAGATTTAGAATTGTGGGTGTGGCCAGGAAAGTTGAGGCTCCTCTCAAGAATTTGGAGATCTAGGCAGTTGCCTACTGTGCCTATTGGGGAATCCGGCCCTGCACAACTTGCAAATGTGGATGATTTTCACACAAATACGAAGAATGGGAGAGGAAGGGTACAACTAAACTTAAAGGGATTGTAATACTTCATTTTATCTTTATTTTATAGGCATTAAAAAAACATGAAGAACGATATAAGTCTTATCTCTCAAACCTTTATGGGTTGAGAGTTATTCACAAGCAAAGTTTCCCCTCCCGCCCCTTTTACCTAGTGTAAGCCATCTCTTCTCAGATGTAGAATCCAGTCCATAGACCAGACAGATAACAGAAGGGGACAATCTTCTTCCTATGAGAACAATGAAAGCCCTGCCCTCCTTAGAGTTGCCACCCAGCCGGTATTTTACCGGGAGGCCGGTAAAAAATTGGCTTCTGTCCAGTGTTAAGTCTATGGGGGGAATGCCATGGCCGGTATTTTTTTCAAGAAAAGGTGGCAACCCTAGCCTCCCTTGACAAGTTTTTCAGGTTTTTCCCTTATCTTAATTGAAGATTGTCCCTCTCTGCAATCTACCTGGGCACCTCCCTTCTGCTCTGGCTGAGCAATGTTACATCAGTAAAAGGGGCGGGAGGGGGATACTTTGTCATTGAATTACTCTTGAATTACAACTCTGACAGAATTGAAATAACACTCTCCAAATTCCAAATACTGTAATGACTAATTAGAGCTGCTTTTATTATGAAACATTAATATCCCTTTAAAGTATATAAATGTTTCAAAATAAAAGCAGCTCCAATTAATCTTCAAAGTTTTTGGGCCATAGAGAGTGTTATTTCACTACTGTCAGAGTTGTAGTTCAAGAGTAATTAAATGATAAAGTATCCCCCCACCCCTTTTACTGATGTAACACTGCTCACCTCAGAGCAGCAAGACTGTTCGGATGGATCACAGAGAGGGACAATCTTCAGTGAGCATAAGGAAAAACCTGAAAAACATGTCAAGAGAGGCAGGGTTTCCATTGTTCTCACAGTAAGAAGATTGTCCCTTGCTGTTATCTGTCTGGTCTTAAGACCAGATTCCACATCTGAGGGGAGGTGGCTTACACTAGGTAAAAGAGTCGAGAGGGGGATACTTTATCATTCAGTTACTCTTGAACTACAACTCTGACAGTATTGAAATAACACTCTCCATGGCCACATATTATGATTAATTGGAGCTGCTTTTATTTTGAAACATTACTATCTCTTTAAGGTTCCTAAAATGTTAACCTATATTTGAGGGGGGCCTCCATTCACAATTCCACCTAGGGTCTCAGGGGTTCTTAAAACTGCTCTGTCTGGTACTCAAAGGGTTAAAATGAGGTGAAACGATAGACCTGTAATGAATGGGGTAATACTTTTGAAAATGAATCTTGTTCATAAATGACATCCCATCATACCAGGCTTATTGTGAGGAAAATCCCATAGACAGGATTATGTACATGGCTGAGACACAAGCAAAGATCCACAGAAAATGTTTCTTGCTCTGCCTTTTTATTCACCTCTCATATTATCTTTAAAGGGATAGTAATACTTCGTTTTAACTTTATTTTATTTTGTAGGCATTAAAAAAACATGAAGAACGATATAAGTCTTATCTCTCAAACCTTTATGGTTTAAGAGATATTCACAAGCAAAGTTTCCCCTCCCCGCCCCTTTTTCCTAGTGTAAGCCGTCTCTTTTCAGATGTGAATCTGGTTGTAAGACCAGACAGATAACAGAAGGGGACAATCTTCTTATAATGAAAACAAGCCCTGCCCCCCTTGACAAGTTTTTCAGCTTTTTCCCTTATCTTAATTGAAGATTGTCCCTCTCTGCAGTCTACCTGGGCACCTCCGTTCTGATCTGATCAGATACTTTGCTTGTGAATATCTCTTAAACCATAAAGGTTTGAGAGATAAGACTTATATCGTTCTAATGCCTACAAAATAAAATAAAGATAAAACAAAGTATTACTATCTCTTTAAAGGGATAGTAATGTTTCATAATAAAAGCAGCTCTAATTAATCGTCATAGTATTTGGACTTTGGAGAGTGTTATTTCAATTCTGTCAGAGTTGTAGTTCAAGAGTGATTCAATGACAAAGTCTCCCCCTCCTGCCCCTTTTACTGATGTAACACTGCTCAGCCAGAGCAGAAGGGAGGTGCCCAGGTAGACTGCAGAGAGGGACAATCTTCAGTTAAGATAAGGGAAAAACCAGAAAAACTTGTCAAGGAGGGCAGGGCTTTCATTGTTCTCATAGGAAGAAGATTGTTCCCTTCTGTTATCTGTCTGGTCTATGGACTGCATTCCACATCTGAGAAGAGATGGCTTACACTGGGTAAAAGGGGCGGGAAGGGAACCTTTCCTTGTGAATATCTCTCAAACCATAAAGGTTTGAGAGATAAGACTTATATCGTTCTTCATGTTTTTTTAATGCCTACAAACTAAAATAAAGATAAAACGAAGTATTGCTATCCCTTTAAAGGGGAAATGTGTTCCTTAGCATTAGCAAATCTTACCCAAATCATGCAGACTGGTCACCTTGAATCTATGTCTGAACATCTGAAAACTCCTTCCAAAATTGCCAATGTATCATGTTAGCAAAACAGCCCATCAGGTGCATAATGTAGTAGAGTGCGGTGAATGTATGATTATGCATCACTGTTCCGCTGGAGTTATATTCCAGTGCCAGTGGCTGTGCTTCTGGGTATGAACTCGAGTGTTTGATCACTGCTGACTGTACTGTTCTGTAATGTGTTGAATATCCCTATGGAATTCAAAGGGTTAAACAAGGCATAAAGAAAATGAACTTTTCTTTAACAGAAAGTGCCATTATTTTCACGGATCTTTGAAGGGCACAACTAAAGCCAAAAAGGGGACAAAAGGCTGCCGAGAAACGGATCTTTTCTATTTTGGGAAAAAGCCTAAGTGGTATTACAGGCGCAAAGTCAGACCTCAAAGCGTAGTAAACTCTATGGAGATCAGCACAAAGCACAAGCACTCTGTAAGAAACCGGAGGTAGCAACGCATCCAGCCATATGCACAAAGGGAAATGTGGAGCCACTGGCATAGCTAGTCATTGGAGGGCCCCAGTACAAATAGCTTTTTGGGCCCCCTAACACGGACATATATTCACAGAGCGATAACTAGATAGAACCTGTGGCAGATGGGTCCTGTTTAGGTGCTGGGCCCTGGCACAACCGCACACTCTGCATCCCCTGTGGTTACGCTTTTGGGTGCAGCAACTCTAGGGGATTCCAGCAGTATCATGGGGGCACAGACAGACAGACACTTAGACAGACAATCAGTGAGAAACAGATAGATATGACATAGATAGATATGAGATAGATAGATAGATAGATAGATAGATAGATAGATAGATAGATATGATGTAGATAGCTAGATATACATACAGATATTAGGTAGATAGATGTGAGATAGATAGATAGATAGATAGATAGATAGATAGATAGATAGATAGATATGAGACAGATAGATAGATAGATACATACATACATACATACATACATATATATAATCTTGATAAAGGTCTGCTTACACTGAATTGTTGACCTTGTTTCTTGCTATTTTTGATTATTAAACACTTTATTGAAAAGTCCCATGGGTGCTGCCCACTTTCTTACTAATGCTATATAGATAGATAGATAGATAGATAGATAGATATTAGGTAGATAGATAGATAGATATTAGGTAGATAGATAGATAGATATTAGGTAGATAGATAGATAGATAGATACATATTTATCATCTTGATAAAGGTCTGTTTACACCGAATTGTTGACCTTGTTTCTTGCTATTTTTGATTATTAAACACTTTATTGAAAAGTCCCACGGGTGCTGCCCACTTTCTTACTAATTCTATATAGATAGATAGATTAGATAGATATATATGAGATATAGATATGAGGTAGATAGATGGATGTAGACAGATAGATATGAGAGACAGATAGATAGATAGATAGATAGATAGATAGATAGATAGATAGACAGATAGACAGATAGATAGATAGATATGAGATAGATAGATATGAGATAGATGGATAGCTGTTGCAGTCTATATTAGTGATATTTTATGAAGTGAACCTCTTCTTACATTCAATTGTTAAATGTGGATAAGAGACATTCTAGGGGGGAGATTCTCTAAGCGGTGATAAGAAGTTGATAAGGTGGAGATGACTTCTCCAGTTTATCACTTCTCCAGTTCCTGTGTTATTCTATAGAGCTTTTTCACTAAGATCTCCAAAGATGAAGAAATCTTAGTGCATAGGCTCCATAGAATTACATAGGAATTAAAGAAGTGATAAATTGGAGAAATAATATCCAGTTTATCACCACTTTATCACCACTTAGTGAATCTCCCACCCCCATGGTGTATACCTTTTAATTTTTCTGTCTTTGTCTAATTTTGTACTCCTGTGTCCCTGACATTGATTTCCAAAGATGTTTCCAGAAAGTTTTGTCAGGGACTGTGAAAGACGATATATTGATACAATGTAAAAATATTCCATGTAAAAATAAAAAAAGAAAGAAAGCATATAGCACAGAGAGCACTCAGTGCTGCAGGGGTAGTGTTACATTGTATCACTGTGCTGCTTTGATGATCTTACTGACCAGAACAATTCCTGGAAACAGATATCCAACTAACTTACTGTCAGGGACATAAAAGTGTAAGAAAGACTAAATAAAACAAAAAAAATTATAGGCGATTTTACTTTCCATATTATGCACCTTCAGAATATGTAAAAAGCAAAATAAATGGTCGATATCCATTCAAAGGGGATCTATCACCCCTATAAGTGCCCCCCTTTTCCCCCCCTCCAGAAGCCAGTGCCTATACATATTGGCGCAAATAGTTTATGTAACGACTAGATGTTATAACGTTTTCATTTTTTTAATAAAATCGCTATTTTGCTGAAATTAAACAAGTAATATTGCCCTGCGCCCTACTTCTGGACAGACTGTGGTTACCAGATCTGTACCACAGTCTGTCATTCTGCCTCTTCTCCCCTCCCTCTATCCAGCCTCCTCCAATGACGGAGGTTTTCTGCCTGTAAGCTGGAGCAATCTCTGGCCAATGAGATTGCTCCAGCTTACCTGCAGAAATCCTCTCTCATTGGAGGAGGCTGGATATAGGGAGGGGAGCAGAGGCAGAGTGACAGACTACAGTACAGAACTGGTAACCGAGTCTGTCCAGAAGCAGCCAACATTTACTTGATTACATTCAGCAAAACAGTGATTTTTTTTAAAAAAAGAAAAGAAAATATTATATTGTCTAGTCGCTACATAAACAAACTATTTCCGCCAACATGTATAGGGGTGATAGATCCCCTTTAAACTTTTGAATGGTAGAGAGGTCTCCAGCTCATTGCTTTGCCCCATTTAACCCTTTGAATGCCAAAGGAGTACACAATGCACAGGGCCGGACTGGCCTACCGGGATACCGGGAAAAATCCCGGTAGGCCGCCAGCACTGGGCCACCCTGGGGGCCGGCCGGAGAGGCTTAAATAAATGCACCGTTTATAAAGCAAAATCAATCATAAGACAGCGGCCGCAAGGTAACAGGCAGCCGCATCTACAGAGTGGAGACAGGCCGGGCCTAGACCCAGTGACGTCAGAAGCAGTGTGAAAAGCACACTGCGTCTGCGCACCAGGTAGGCCGGCCGCTCCTACCTTAAGCAGTGGCGTGGTCTGCCAATTCGGATAGAGCTGAGCGGGAGGCTGGGAGAAGACCGCTTGAGCAGACGCCAGTCACAGGCAAGAGAAGAGGAGGAGAGGGTAGGGGGGCGGGGAAATCAAGACCGCAAGAAAGGCAAAAGGGGGAGCAAGAGGATTTATATAGCGGCAAGAGGGGGAGAAAGGGATAAGGGTGATCAATAGCGGGTAAAAGAGGCAGAGGGAGGGCAAGTGAGAGAAAAAGAAGCAAAAGGGAGAAAAAAAATTGGCAAGAGGCAAAAGGAGGGGGGATTAGGAGGGGGAGAAAGAGGCAAAAGGTTGGGATCAAGGGTGAAGAAGGGGAGAGAGAGAGAGGCAAAAGGTTGGGATCAAGGGTGAAGAAGGGGAGAGAGAGAGAGGCAAAAGGTTGGGATCAAGGGTGAAGAGAGGGAGAGAGAGAGGCAAAAGTTTGGGATCAATAGTTAATGAGGGAGAGAAAGAGGCAAAGGGGAGATCTAGAGGAAAATGGGGGAGGGGAGAAAAAGGCAAAAGGAGGGGGATCAAGAGGGGAAGAAAGAGGCAAAAGGGGGGAATCAGGAAGGGGACAGAGAGAGGCAAGAGGGAGCAAAATAGGTAAAAGGGGGATCAAGACAAGAAACAAGGCTGGATTAAGGCAAGAGGGGTAAAGAGGCAAAGAGGGGGATCAAGAGGAGGAGAATGGAGAAAGGGGGGATGAAAAGACAATGGGGGAAAGAGGCAAAATGGAGGATCAAGAGGGGTAGAGTGGCAAAAGGAAGATCAAGAGGGGTAAAGAGAGGTAACTTGAGAAGAGGGGGAATCAAGACCAGGTGAAAGAGGCAGAGGGGGGTCAAGAGTGGGAAAAAAGAGGCAAATGGAGGGGGGGATCATGAGGTGAAAGGAGGGGCAATCAAGAGGCAAAAGGAGGGACCAAGAGGCAAAAAGAGGGATCAAGAGGCAAAAGGAGGGAGGATCAGGAGGGGGAGAAGCGCAAAAGGGGGGCTCAAGAGTCAAGGAGGGGGAGAAAGGGGGATCAAAATGGAGAAAAAGGCAAAAGGGGGGGCTCAAGAGTCAAGAGGGGGAGAACAAGTTGGAGAAAGAGGGAAATCGAGAGTCAAGAGGTGGTGTGTGTGTGTATATATATATATATATATATGTATGTGTGTGTGTGTGTGTGTGTGTATATATATATATATATATATATATATATATATATATATATATACACACAACTCTTTATTACTCTGGTGGTGACATAACTCTATATTGCTCTGGTGGTGGCATTCAGATGTGTTTTAAAATGCATGTTTTTCCCCTTTTATAAACAAGAAAAAGATGCTATTATGCTATGAGGCTGGTATAATGACGCAATCCTATCGGGTTGGTCAGCAATTTTTTCCAGGGCTGGTTTTTATTCCCAGTCCAGCCCTGACAATGCATTTCAAGCAGCATCCTGAGTACCCCTCTGGCGCTCAGAGGACTAACAAAATGAAAAGATGGCAGCTCATAGAGTAGTAACATCTGATCCAGAGCAAGTCCCAAAACACTGATAGATACACTGACGTGTAATGTTCGGCTAAAGAAGATTCCACCAATCAGCTGCTCTCCTTCTGACCTTACACAGTCCCTTCAAAAGATTAACCCTTTGAGTGCCAGAGGGTACGCAATGCATTGAGGAGCAATGCATTGTGTACCCCTCTGGCACTCAAAGGGTTAAGACAGAGGTGTAATTAGAAGCCACCGGGCCCTGGTGCAAAAATTGCCATGGCCCCCCCAACCACATTGCCCCCCCATTGGCCAACTCCACTGGCCATCTCCACATTGCCCCCTCATTGGACACCTCTACATTGCCCCCAATCTCCACATTGCCCCCACATTGCCCCCAATTTCTACATTGCCCCCCATTGCCCCAACATGATGTCATCTCCCAGCACTCTGCATTACTGGAGTGCCAATGAGAGAGCTCTGCTTCTAGAGGTCTGTGCCGAAGAAGGCACAGACCTCAGATTGCTTCTTGTTGGAGCCAGGTTGTGGGGGGGGGGTTGCAGGGGGTAACAGGTCCCGGTCACAGATGCAACCCCTATTGTTACGCCACTGTGTTAAGAAAACAGCCAGCCCAAAGATCCAAGAACAGAATGGGGGTGTTCGGGGTGGCTCTAGGTTTTTGGGGGCCCAATTGTTTAATTCACAGGGCCGCACCTTTACTCCCATGCTTCTAGTTCTAACAAGAGATTGACATCTGATTTTGTTTACATGCAGTGGCGCTCCTGTATGAACATACTGCAGGGCCCTTTGACCAAGTGGGGGCCCTAAGCAGCCACTTATTCCTCTTATATTGTAGCTCCACCACTACGGAGTGCTTGACCTTTTGAGAACCAGAGTACCTTGCAGAGAAATGTGTTGGACATCTCTGTGGCACACAGAGAGCTAAACAAAATACCTATGTACACTATAGGACAAAACTTGTAGACTTAAGAACAAACCGGCTTGGGGTAACAGGGGGTCTATCTCATCCCCTGTTTGTGAAAATTTCGATAGTGAGAATAATAAAAATGGACAGTGTCAGACGAGTATGAATTTTTCTTCAATGCAATCAAATAAAAACAAAAAATAAAAATGTCGCCCAACGCATTTCTAGGCCTCCATGGCCTTTTCCTCATGGTCTCCTGACAAAGTAAACACAGAGGGAATCTTTATTTGTTCCTTATGGTGCAGCTGATTTCCCCCAGAATTGCACCACTGTTTCTTAGTACATCTGCCTAACTGTTATATCACCGCGGGCTGTAAACCAGAACATGGATGTGCGCTACATAAATAGGTTTCTACATTATTCATTACATTACGACATGCTTTCGTGATTTCTAAGTCAAACAGAGCTTGAAATAATGTTTTTCTGCAGTTTTTGGTCAGCAAGCTCTAATGTAAACCAAATTTAATGATGAACAGACCCCCTTTAGTGTCTCTGTCCGTCAGTTTGTCTGCTTTTCCCTGCACCCGCCCATATCGAACATTCTTAACTCTTTGAATATCAGAAGGGTATGCAATGTGTTGTGACACAATGTATCACACACACCCCTCCGTCAATATTCCTTCTCATATTAGCAAATACAAACAACCCAGCGCTGAAACAGTTAAAGAAGACTGTTTCTGCAGGAATGCATCGGAAAAACTGATGCGCCATGCTGTCCTGACCACATTGAATAACTCAGTTAACTCTTTTAGTGCTGAGTTGCTCATTTTTCTCACGTTAGAGGGAACACTGCCCTGTGAGATTCAAAGAGTTGCATTTGAATTTCGGAAGACAGTGGCTGGCATTGCTGTGCAATGCGTTGCCTACTCCTCTGGCATTCAAATGGTTAATGTAATTGTAAGGAAATATTAATGCTTTTTTAATTAAAATGTGCATATTGTAGAGCTTTTCAAGGTCACATCCACTGGTTCTTTATTCAAAAATGAATACAGTTCAGGATAATGCCTTTTTATGTCAATGTGAAGAGAGTGTCAGAGGCACTCAAAGGGTTAAAGTCAATGAGAGAAATTTTCCTTAGGGCCTAATGAAACACCACCTGGTGGTCACTTTGTTCTGGTTTTTTTTTCTTTCTTTTTTTTTTTTAATGTTAATAATATCTCAGTGCTTTGCAATGTGTTGCTCACCCCACTGGGTCGTAAAGGGTTAATATTACCATGTAAAGGGACAGAGGTATGTCATGTGGTCCTGCTAGCAACTGACATGTCCCCCTCCATAGACATACCATCCAAGATTGACTGGAGATGTTATGTCTTGAACAAAGGCACAATGAGAAAATTCATAGGGGCCTTTAGGATTTTGTGTCCATAATAGGTTTAGTGGGGGATATTACTTTGTTAACCCCATGTCGACATCTGACTTACCAGGTACGTCCCGCAAAAACTATCACTTAGTGACAGAGGACGTACCTGGTAAGAATGACGAAAAAAAAAAAAACATCGTTAAGTGTGCGCGTGGCCGGTCACTAAGGGGTTAAAGGAAAAATAAAAGACAAGAAATCAAACAATTTTGAGTTGTCTAATTTTTATCAAGCCGTTCCTTGCTGGCTCTGCACTTCAGTTATCACATGGGAAAAAGGAACCACACGACAAAGACAATATATATATAAACATTCGTTCTGCCACTGTTCTCTGCCTCTCTCCTCTTCACTATGATCATGAGGCAGAGAGATCCATAGAACATACATCTCCACAGGGAAAAATGGCTAAACAGGGGAAAATGGCTAAAATGGGTGGCACTTTTCATGTAATTAGGTGCTGGGGGAAGGATTAGGGGTACAGCAGTTTTGGTCACTTGATGACCTCCTGCCACCTCTATGTGTTACCAAATAAATGATTTAGAGCTAGGCCAAAGGATTGTATACATCACACTAATGATGTATAAGCAAACATTAGTGTGAGTTTTATTGCTGTAGAACAATGTGATATACTTATATCAGGGCTTAAAATTTGAAGTCCTTTGCTACTAGCCAGACCTGAAAAGTTACTCGCCACTGCAATCCAAAACATACCCACCAGGGCTGAATTTCTACTCGCCAGGGTTAAATTTTCACTCGCCATTGGCTAGCCAATGGCGAGTGGAAATTTTGAGCCCTGCTTATATACACACCACACAGTCTGATTTCCTAAAGAGAGGGACCCCATGGCAGGAAAGAGGGACAGAGGGATTTTCATCTCATACGGAAAGGGGATACTTGGGAGGTATAAATGAATGTTCATAACTTTTATCTAGTCCCTGTTAAAAATTCACTAACTGAACACAAATCATCACAGAAAATCCTACAAAATATTTTCACTCTTTGATATTAATATCAAACTAAATTATGGGTTAAATACAGGAGGAAAATATAGTCGATGATACCTGTACTGGCTAACTAAGCAGATTTAAGATGCAATCTTTCAAGACCTCTTAGGTCTTTTCCTCAGACATATAACATGTCTGCGGAAGAGACCTAAGATGGTCTTGAAAGCTTGTATCCTAAATCTGCTTAGTTAGCCAGTACAGGTATCAACAACTATATTTGCCTCATGTATTTCTACAGCTAACACGGTACCAACTCTCATCTGTTGATTAAATATAAATATGGCATCAAAAGAGAGCCATACTTATCCTTAAAAAACAGTATGTGAATTGTGTGGTTGTACTAAAGAAATTAGAGGTTAAATATCGTTGAATAAAGGCATAATAAAGAGGCTAATATTGCATTTGTCCTCGAGTGCAAAAAAAAAGCCCTCATCACTAAGGGGTTAACCACCCTTGAGGCTGCCGACGGGATTGTGATTAGAAGCCATCAAATATAAGAAAACATTTAAGCTCATCTTCTTAACCCTTTGAGTGTCTGATGGGTAAACATCACATTTCTCTGCAATGTGTTCTGTACTCCTTTGGCACTCAGAAGGTTAACTCTTTGAGGGACAGAGAGGTAACCAATCCATTGCTTTTCTTTCCTTCCTATCTGTGGGGAAAGCAGCCTCAAGTATATGTTGTGCAAATGGAACAGCCTCACTCCCACAGACCATCTGACCACAGGTATAACTGGGACTGCTGGGAACCCAAGGTGATGCCCTCTGAATGCCAGGTATGCCCATGAATTAATATGCCCATAATGGGTACATTATGTGCAAAAGAACTTTATGTGAGTAATATAATAATTTAATTGCCTGTTTCGACAATGACATATATATGGATACATTTTCTATTAAACATTTAGCACACAGGGAAAAATGTATGGCCATATTCATCAAGAAAGTGGTGCAATTCTGGAGCAAACCAACTACACAGAGAAAGGTTTGATATGAAAATTCAGCAAATTTCCATTGATTTAAATGGGTATGAGTCTTGAATGCTAGACAGGTCTAGGGAAGGCTATTTTCACATTTAATAAACCTGCTTCAATTGGAGCAGACTTAGTGAAAAGGAAAGGGCTGTCAAGGCGATTTTAGTTCGGTGCCAAGGATGCTCTATAACTGGCCCTCATAGGCTTGCGCACGGGGTGTGCCGGGTGTGCCTAGGCACACCCTAATCGCAGGGCCGGATTAACGTAGGGATTGAGGGAGCTGCAGCTCCAGGCCCACAAATTAAAATAGGCCCAGGCCGCCCGGCATAAAAAGCCGCCCACTTGGACGCCCCCACCCGCGAGAACAATTGCTCCGGCGGCCAGCAGCTAAGCGATGTTCCCTAAGTGCCATTGTCAGTGTTTGTCACTGACATTACGCTTCCCTTCATTGAGTCTATTGAGTCTCAATGTGTAGGGAAGCTACTTAATAGCTGCGCATGTGTATGCAACCTTCAGGTCTGCGTACCATGCGCATGATGATGACAACACCATTGGGAGCGCAGGCAACAATAACCATGCTCGACGCTCGCTCTGCGCACCAGAACACCGCATTATGCACTTCCTGTCTTGATTCGTCTCTTTGCTAGTAGCTTTTGTCGGTGGCCTGTATCTTATGTGGGCAGTGTGTGGAGGATGGAGGTAGGCAGTGTGTGGAGATGGACACGGTGGGCAGTGTATGTGGAGTTGGGCAGAGTGTGGCAGTGGGCAGTGGTCACACAGTGTGGAGGTGGACAAGGGGCACTCCGGGGAGAGCAAAGAACAAAGTTCCCAGGTATGATAATGCCCCCCTTAAAGGGCTCATGTGTTGCAACTGGGGGGAGGGGTGTAAATGACACTATTTCTGCCAAAAGGGTGTGTGGCTTAATTGGGTGGGCAGGTCTTATTGAGCTTGTATCATAAAGTGGGCGGGAAGAACAGGGTGGGAAGGAGGAGAAGTGGGAAGGAAGTGGGAGGATCAGGGTGGGAAGGAAGAGAAGTGGGTGGGAAGTGGGACGAACAAAGTATGATTAGGAGAAGTGCGCAGGAAGTGGGAGGAACAGGATGGGAAGGAAGAGAAGTGGGCGGGAAGTAGGAGGAACAGGGTGGGAAGGAGAAGAAGTTGTTGGAAAATGGGAGAAACAAGGTGGGAAGGAGGAAAGTGGGTGGGAAGTGGGTAGAACAGGGTGGGAAGGAGAAGAAGTGGACAGAGTTTCGGATGAAACTCCCCACCACAGGAGAATCAGCCTGGGTCCCCAGAGACCCAGTAATTAATGCTAAAAAGTAGTCTCTCCTGAGCAGATCCAGAGAGCTCCCCAGTGTGAACACACATTTAATTAAATAAATAGCAAGGAACTTATTAAAAATGTTGTTAATTTTAGTTTGAAAAACAGAAAAAACACCCTGGCAAATGATTTCGCAGCTATGTGACTTGTGATCAAAGTGTGGTTCCTCTCTTGGATTTCAACAATTTTCCTCAAACATTTACAGTTGTTGTTGTACTACAAAACCCACCATCCCCAACCTGCCGTGAGCTGACTGAGGATGATGGGAATTGTAGTCTAACAACAGCTCGGGATCCACAAACCGACCAATTCTTATTTAGATTATTGCTTTCTATTAATTTACATGGTCCTGTGGGATAAATTGCAAACCTACATTCCCTGGGCATAATTCAGCAATCTGAATTCTGGAGCAATCCAACTGCAACGTAGGGTACAAATGAAAATTCCCATATTCCCATTGATTGAAATGGTATTTTTAACCCCTTGAATGCTAGAGGTCTCCAGTGCAACAAACTCGCCATCCCTCCATGAGTTATAAAAGCCCCATATCAATTAACCCTTTCAGTGCCAGAGCAATGCGTTGCATACCCCTTGCCACTGAAAGGGTTAAAGGTCATTTAAATTTTCCCCCTAAATCTGCTGTTGGCTTGACCTACAATTACACATCTTTAGCTTATTGAATTAATCTCTCGGATCTCAAGTAGCCTGTGAATAAATAAACAAGATGATTTTAGTCAATTTGGGGTCAGGCCTAAGACTTTATTTTGTATACAGAATTCCATCCGCCTCTCGTTGTGACACGTGCCGCTAAATAAACAAGCCCTGTCCTTTGCTACAGGACTCACGGCAGGATTGTGTTTATTGGGTGAAACGTAGGTGACAAACACTTCGCAATTACAATCAGACAGAAATGTTTTACATAATTAGTTATGAGGGGATTATACCAAATGGAAATTAAGATATTTTAGACCAAATTAACGACAATATAAGATTCCCCAAATATTTTAACCACTTGAATGCTAGAAAGGTCTCCAATGCAGGGACCTTTCTGACATTCAAGGCCCAGTTAAACCAGCTGACAATTTTATTTGCAATGTGATATGAGCACTTCACCTTGGCGAATAACATACGTAACCATATTCACTAATAATTATAGATTCAAATGGAGGGTTGGAGGCGTTGGTCATTATTATATTTTTTTATATAAATCTCCCCTACATGTAATTGTATACGTTTTACGTAAGGTTAAAAACAGGTTAAAGCTGAACTTTCATGCTTATTACATTGCCCCAGAATATATTACTAACCTAGCGATTTGCAAAATTATAATATCCTTAAGCTCAATAAGTCTGTGGTATTTTAGTAAAAACACATCTTCTGCAGGCATTGGGCTGCACAGAGCTTACAAGAGAATCTCTGTGCGCCTGCTCAGACAGTCCCTTCCAGTGCCTTAACCCCTTAACAACTGGCCGATCATCGCGGCTACGTGACTGAAGGACCGCGGAGCATTTTTTATTTTTTTTTTCTGGTTCCGAACTGCAGCCGCGGGGGGAGCCCAGAACTCCATGACGGTCATAGTACGTCATGGGTCATTCAGTCAGATCGTCTTCTGGTTCCTGCCAAAGATGTGTTTTTTCTTCAAAACCCCTGACTTAGTGAGTGTAAAGGGATAGTAATGTTTCACAAAAACAGCAGCTCCAACTAATCTTCATAGTATTTGGGCCATGGAGAGTGTTATTTCAATACTGTCAGAGTTGTAGTTCAAGAGTAATTGAATGATAAAGTTCCCTCCTCCCACCCCTTTTACCTAGTGTAACACTGCTCAGCTCAGATGTGGAATCTGGTTGCTTAACCAGACAGATAACAGCAAGGGACAATCTTCTTACTGTGAGAACAATGAAAACCCTGCCCCCCTTGACAGGTTTTTCAGATTTTTCCTTTAATTGAAGATTGCACCTCTCTGCTATCTACCTGGGCACCTCCCTGCTGCTCTGAGCTGAGCAGTGTTATATCGATAAAAGGGGCAGAAGGGGGATACTTTATCATTCAATTACTCTTGAACTACAACTCTGACAGAATTGAAATAACACTCTCCAAATGCTATGATGATTAATTAGAGCTGCTTTTATTATGAAACATTACTATCCCTTTAAGGATAGTATAACTTTGCATATCGCTAGGTGTCACAGCTTACCTTGTTTCCAGCGACACTTGGTGTCATTCCATGCGTCATCTTCAGGCGTGAGACTTTGGAGTGAAGCAGGCCTCTGTTTTATGCCATGCTTCCTGTAGTCTCCTCCTACCTACTTCCTTCCTCTGAGCCTGCTCCTCCTACCTACTTCCTGAGGAGGGGATTAAAGGGCAGCCTGAATCTGACTCAGTTGCCCTTGCGTTGTTGTTCCTAGTAGTTCTATTCTTGGGCTCTATGTATGACCTGGCTAGTCTTCCATCCAATCTGGTGCTGACCTGTGGCTCTGACTGACTACTCTTTGATTATCCCTTTAGTGGACACCCAACCTGGAGCTGACCTGTGGCTCTGTCTGACTACTCTTTGATTATCCCTTTAGTGGACACCCAACCTGGTGCAGACCTGTGGCTCTGGCTGACTACCCGAATTGTGTATGACCTGGCTTGTCTGACTACCCTCCCTGGTGCCGACTTGAGGCTCTGTCTGACTATTCTTACGTTTGTCCCTTGTACCTAGCAGACACCCTAATTAGTGCAGACCTGGGGCTCTGGTAGACTAGCTCTAATACTGACCGCAGGCATGGGTATTCCCTCTAGGGTTGCCACCCAGCCGGTATTTTACCGGCAGGCCGGTAAAAAATTGGCTTTGGTTCAATGTTAAGTCTATGGAGAGAATTCCATGGCCGGTATTTTTTTAAAGAAAAGGTGGCAACCCTAATTCCCTCCTAAAACCCACTTACCAACACCTTTGTCCATCACAGTTGACAACTCTGCCATTCACTCATTAATCAAAGCACACTGTCCTGGTGTCATACTCTATTCTACCTCGACATTCTCCCCCCTATCGAAGCTGTCACCAAAACATGTTGCTTATTCCTGAAAAATACTGCCAAGATATGTACCTTCCTCTGTATGTCAGCAGCAAAAACTCTCACACAGGCCATTATTCTCTCTAGACTCAACTACCTCAACATTCAACTCTCTGGTCCTTCTGCCTGTCATCTTTATCCACTTTAGTCTGTTCTCAATTCGGCTGCAAGAATAACTCTTTGCTCCCAGATACCTTCCCTCTCATCTGCTCCTGAAATCCCTCTATTGGCTACTTATAAAGTATCCTATTTCTTACAAGATTCTTGTCCTCTCCTTTAAGTCTCCTTCTTCTTTAGCGCCCTCTTACATTTCTGCTCTTATCTCCCACTACACCCCTTCCCCTCACTTGTGTTCTTCACAAGGGTTCTTTCTGTCCTCTTCCCAGACAACTCGAGCAGTCTTTTTCATTGGCTGCCCCTTGACTTTGGAATGCCTTCTCTATCACCATTCACCAGTCATCCACACTCATCACTTTCAAGAATTTTCTGAAAACCCACCTGCTCGAGGAGGCATCTCAGTAACAATGTTCTACTTGTGAACACTGACATTCACATTAGAATTATCCTGCTCTTCCTGCACGAAGCCTTATGGTTGCGCTTATGAATCATCCTCCTTGTGTCACTGTATGTTGATTTCTAATTAGATTGCAAGCTCCTTGGGGCAGGGTCTCTTTCCAGTGTATGATTCCCTTGGCTGCACTTTTGCCCTGCAAATCGCACTTTAGCCTGATGCGCTTAACCCGGTTCTGTATTTTTGTATCGTACTATTAAAACTTCTGTAAAGCTCTGTGTACATGTATGACACTGTATAAATAAAGGTACATATATACATCTGGCACACCACTGTGCCAGTCACTATTGTCTAACTTGCATAAACGGACAAATAAAGGTAACCAAACTCATAAACTTTTATTTCCACCTCTTGTGGACCAGAGGAGTGTGAAAGAATTGATTCGCACCGCGTTACACACACCTCATCAAAAGGGTTAAAAAAATAAATACTATATATATATAGATGATTTTGAAAGCTCTTCCAAATGAACCTAGGTCCGGGTTGGGCAACATAAGGCCCTCCAGCTTCTGCCAGACTACAATTTCCATCATTCATGATGAGTCTGGCAGGTTGTCATAAGGTGTTCCTTCCACTTTAAGTCATTCTTTGTTCCCAGCACACTGATTTAATCAGAACAAAGGTCACTGTTCATTTTCCTCTGTGCCTGCTGCACAGAATTGTTTATGTGTCATGATGTGCTTGTACCTCGATCATAACAAGGAGATGTGATAAACACAGAGGTGAACCAAAGCTTTTATTTTCCATCTGCCATAACAGGAAAATGCCTAGGGGTGTCTGATTTTTAAGGGCACTGTTGTTTTGATGCCAACGCCCATTGCGCTGCGTGGGCATGGTCAGGACTATCCAAATCCCCCTGCATGAGACATTCACCCCTGGTACATGGTGTCTGATTTAAGGGTATTTACTATACCAGGACAGAACACATGAGAGATGTGTGTATGTAGGTGTGGCCATGGGTGGAATTAAAGTAGCAGTAACACCGCCTAGTAATAGCCTCTTACTTAACTTACAATGACCAGAAAATCCTAATGGCCGCTATGGATTTTGACTTCTGCCTTTGTTCAAGAGATATCAGCTTCAGTCAGTACTGGATGTTATATCCATGGAGGCAGACATGACTGTTGCTGGCAGTTTTTTCTAAATTGATCCAGGCAGACTGCATAAGCCTACTTCACTAGCCATGTGATGCCAGATAGCTATCCAGTGCATTGTGTCCCTCTTTAGGAGGTATTAGGAGTCCATACCTCCAATATGTCCCTCTTTAGGAGATATTAGGGGTTCATACTTACCATGTGTCCCTCTTTGGGAGATATTAGGGGTCCATACCTCCCAAGTGTCCCTCTTTATTAGGGGTCCATACTGCCCTTTTTAAGAAGTACATGTATATATTTATATCACATTGCTCAACAGCAATAAAACTCACATTATTTGTATAAACTTCACTATATGTGTTTATAAACTAGATTGTGTAAATAAAATACTTTGGTCTTGCTCTGAATCATTTTTTGAGATACACAAAGAGGAAAAATAACTTAAAACTTCTCGTAATGCCCCACTCACCAGCCATGTCCCCAGCAACACACCCTAAAACAACGAAATTGGGTGGTATGGCAATGTGTGGGATGCCTCTCTTGTACTCAAGAAGTTACACAGGAAATATCACTTATCTAGATTCATCACTTAGGTATAGCCTGAAGACACCTTCCACAATTAAACATATTGTTCAGAAACGTTTAGAAAGTAAAATAAGCACCTTTATAGGAATACCTGGGAACTTTGTCTTCTGGAGACTCCTGTGGTGCTGCTGGGGGAGATAAATGACCTGATTTGTGTCCCAAAAGGGGTGGGGCTTAATCATACATGGGTGGGGCTTAGTGTACATGTCAAAAAGTGGGAGAAACAGGCTGGGAAGGAGGAGACAGGGGAGGGCTGGCAATTTGTGGCCTGGAGGGCAGCTATAATCAAGTGGCCCGATTTTACTGTCGTTCCAGCCCTCTGTCCCAGCACACCCTCTTTTGTTAATTTTAAAATTACCACTAACCCTTTGAGTGCCAGAGGGGTATGCCACGAATGCGTGGCATTCCCCTCTGTCACTCAAAGGGTTAGTGTTGTGAAGTAAGGCAAGCAATACCACAGAGCTTACAACTGAAATGGGGTTACACTGGTGCAACTACAGAGATTACAATGTAAGTCAATCTGCACTAGTGATACCATAGAACTTACAAGAGAAATGGTTTATGGTACTAGTGTAGCTCCACTTGGATTGTAGCTTCATTTCAATTGTAAGCTCTGTGGTATCACTACTGTAGCTACATTTGTAGCAAAAAGAGGAAGTGGCCCACCAGCCCAGACATGTGACTGGCCCCCCTACACCCCAGGCCAGCTTCCCCTGGGAGGAGAAGTGGGCAGGAAATGAGAGGAACTGGGTGGAAAGGAGGAGAAATGGGCAGAATTTTCCTTAGAAACTCCCCACATCCAGAGAATCAGCCTCTGTCCCTGCAGATCCAGTAATTAACAGTAACAACCGGAATCTCCGGGGTAGATCCAGAGAGTTCCAAGATATGTTTATAGTTAGTTCAACCAGAGGAGAAAGACGCCATCTTGGCATTTTGTCACCCTTTTCCCTCCCTTTGCTCCCTTATTCTCACTAGGCAGCCTCAGAAGACTAAGCCTGTGCATCTTATGGAGTGTAGAGTGAATGGTAACAGTGTGGACGTCCACCTAACCGAGATTCAATTATAAAAGTTTCAGGCAAAAACGCAAGCATTACCCCTCCTTGTTCAGCAGCACAGAATCCTATCGGCTGTAATAATCTGAATGTGTGCAAAACCAAAGCACAAGTTTGTTTGTTTTTTTTGTTTTATTTTTTAGATCGCAAATTTTATTGAGCTATAAAGTGTGACCGCATGACATCCCTCGCTAACTCGCTGCAGTACAGCCTTGTACCGCTTGGCTGTCACTCTTCTCCTCTTCTCTTCCCTTGTTGTGATTCATTTCCTCCTCCTTATCTGACACTAGAATCCTCCATGAGACCTGGCACAATCTCATTGGTAAGAGAGTGTGCCAGGTCACATGGAGGATTCGAACGTCAGACAAGCAGGAGGGAACTAGGCAAAACAGGGGGGGAGAAGAGGAGAAGATTGACAGCCGTGCGGTACAGAGCTGTACCTCAGTGAGCCCTGATGTGACGTCCTGCGGAAACATTTTAGCAGCTTATTTGAAGCGATTTGAAAGAACAAAAAGGATTCAAGCATATTGGGGACAGAGGATGGAATATAGGAGGTGAGAGTTCTCCTTTAAGTGTAACATTCTATAACAAACACAGAACATTATCATAGTTCATACAGGTCTGAGATTGTCTGTAAGTGGAAGAGTTCTGAGGCAAACCATTTGCACTATAGGAGAAAACTAAAAATCCCCATAGATTTAAAAGGGAATTTTAACCTCTTGAATACTAGAGAGGTCTCCAATGCTTTGTGAGGCAATGCTTCATAGGCCTCACTAGCATTCAAGGAGTTAAAATGACCTTTTAAATCAATGGGAAATTTGTGGAATTTTTAGTTCTCCCCTATGGTGCAAATGGTTTGGCCCAGAACTCTTTCCACTTTTCTTTTGAACATACAGCCCTAAAACAGAGTCTACTGATTGCAATGTGTAAGATCTGGTGCACCATCATATTGTCCTGTGTTGTTATTATGTGTTGCTTAATACACATTGATTTTATGAAGAAGACAATTGCTGAGTCCGGTCAGGTACGCTCCAATCTTTTGTTTTGATAATCTTGTGAGTCTCCACTATTGTAGAGGAGAGGCAGGCAAGTTCTCTTCAGCAAAATCACAAGATCAGCTCTGCAAGGAGAGTTTTTCCTCTCAACGCCAACGAGGCACCCGCTAGACCACTAAGGACTACTGGGATTGGAAAACAAACATGGCGTGTCATTTTAAAGGGATAGTAATACTTCGTTTTAACTTTATTTTATTTTGTAGGCATTAAAAAAACATGAAGAATAATATAAGTCTTATCTCTCAAACCTTTACGGTTTAAGAGATATTCACAAACAAAGTATCCCCCCCCTGTTTAACCAGATCAGAAGGAAGGTGCCCAGGTAGACTGCAGAGAGGGACAATCTTCAATTAAGATAATGGAAAAAGCTGAAAAACTTGTCAAGGGGGGAAGGGCTTTCATTGTTTTCATACAAAGAAAATTGTCCCCTTCTGTTATCTGTCTGGTCTTACAACCAGATTCACATCTGAGAAGAGATGGCTTACACTAGGTAAAAGGGGCGGGAGGGGGAAACTTTGCTTGTGAATATCTCCTAAACCATAAAGGATTGAGAGATAAGACTTATATCATTCTTCATGTTTTTTTAATGCCTACAAAATAAAATAAAGTTAAAACGAAGTATTACTATCCCTTTAAAAGTAGGAAGTGCACAGGATTGGATTTACATCCCAGGCACTCCTAGGTAAGACACTGTAGGCTCCCTTAGCCCCACCGAGCCCCACAGACCTCTCCCTCAATCCCATCCACTATTCCCTGGCACAGAATATAACTTTCGCCTATAACAGCAGAGCCGAAAACGCACAATCTAAACATAAATACTTCAATGGAACGGTCTACAAAGTGTGCTTGCAAACCAGGCTGCACACTTTGTAGACCATTCCAATGAAGTATTTATGTTTAGATCGCGTGTTTTTGGCTCTGCTTAAGAGCCACCATCTGGTCAAATGACCAGATTCTGCAGTTGTCAGCTAGAGCGCTGACTTCTCTCAAACAGCCAAGAAGGTGTAACTTTAGCGAGGTATATCTCTCAAGCCATAAAAGTTTGAGAGATAAGCCTTACATCGTTTTTCATATTTTTTTTATGCCTACAATAATAAATAAATTTAAATTTAAGTATTACTATCCCTTTAAAGGGGATCTATCACCCCTATATAAGTTTCTGTTAAATGTTAGGTTATATAGTGATTATGATGAAAACTGTATTACTTTCTTTTTTTAAAATGCTATTTGGCTGAAATGTAATTATTAAATACTGCCCTGCACCCTACATCTGGACAGACTGCGGTTACCAGTTCTCTACCGCAGTCTGTCACTCTTCCTCTGCTCCCCTCCCTCTATCCAGTCTCCTCCAATGATGGAGGCTTACTGCCTGTACGCTGGACCGGTCTCTGGCCAATGAGAGTGCTCCAGCTTACAAGCAGAAAGCCTTTGTCATTGGAGGAGGCTGGGCAGAGGGAGGGCAGCAGAGTCAGAGTGACAGACTGCGGTACAGAGATAGTATGAAGCAGGGTGCCCGGCAGTATTTAATAATTCAATCTTGGGCAAATTGCTTTTTAAAGCAAGAAAGTAATACAGTGTACATTATAATCGCTATATAGCCTAGAATTTAAGAGAAACACCTTGGTTGCTAAAGGATACCTGTCTGGCACTCAAAGGGTTAAATCAATGGGACTTTTTTTTAAAATTTTTCTTACTATGGTGCAGAACTGCTCCACTATTGCACTGGTACATAAGCCATTGTCCATCATATTGTCATTCTCCTGTTAACACCATTCATGGGTTCTTAATCTATTGATACACTGATGGTCAATGTCGGCATCGTTGTTAACAGGAGAGGGCTGGCAACTTTTGGACTGGGGGGCAAGAACAATTAAGTGGCCTATTTCTATTACCGCTCCAGCCCAATGTCCCAGCCCACCCCCTTTTGTTAATGTTATAGCTGGCATTAATGTTATGGATAAAGTCAAGTGATACCTCAGAGTTTAATGGTAGTACACAACTGATATCACAGAGATGTCAATTGAAATGGAGCTACACTAGTGATACCACAGAGCTTACAATTGAAATGGAGCAACACTAGTGATACCACAGAGCTTATAACTGAAATTAATCTACACTAGTGATACCACGGAGCTTACAATTGAAATGGAGCAACACTAGTGATATCACAGAGATGACAACTGAAATGGAGCTACAATACTCATGTAGCTCCTTAAAGGGATAGTAATACTTCGCTTTAACTTTATTTTATTTTGTAGGCATTAAAAAAACATGAAGAACGATATAAGTCTTATCTCTCAAACCTTTATGGTTTATGAGATATTCACAAGCAAAGTTTCCCCTCCCGCCCCTTTTACCTAATGTAAGCCATCTCTTCTCAGATGTGGAATCTGGTTGTAAGACCAGACAGATAACAGCAGGGGACAATCTTCTTACAATGAAAATAATGAAGGCCCTGCCCCCCTTGACAAGTTTTTCAGGTTTTTCCCTTATCTTAATTGAAGATTGTCCCTCTCTGCAGTCTACCTGGGCACCTCCCTTCTGCTCTGGCTGAAAAGTGTTACATCAGTAAAAGGGGCAGGAGGGGAATACTTTGTCATTGAATTACTCTTGAACTACAGCTCTGACAGAATTGAAATAACACTCTCCAAAGTCCAAATACTATAATGATTAATTAGAGCTACTTTTATTATGAAACATTACTATCCCTTTAAATTCTGTTTACTCTATTTACAGCAGCAAATGGGAAATTGAGGGAGGCAGTGGCCCACTGGCCCATATTCATGACCAGCCTGGGGGGCAATTGCCCCCTTGCCCCCCAGGCCAGCCCTCCCCTGGTTGTTAATGTCATATTGTACTGTTTAGTGTCTATCAATATTGTCAAGTTGACAGGTTGGCTGATGGTTACTGTGGTGTTGCTTTATGCTCGCTCTTACCTTGGCAATTTCTCTGATTCGTTCCTAGAGGTCCTCAGGGCTTGGGACAGAAATAGCAATGCAATTTTCAAATCAGAGAGTACTTTAATATTCACTTGATTTTGATTTGCTTTCTTCACAATTTAACATTTTTCTGCCTTTCTTTGAATTTTATTGCAACTAGCTTTGACGCAAAGAGCCCTTTGTTCGAAAGAAAGATGGACTACATCTGGGACAAAGCAACGGCATTATAGGAGATAATAAAATTAAAATTGATTAAATTGATCCAACAGATTTTGGGGTTTAATCCCTTGAATGTTAGATAGGTTTCCAGTGCAGAACTACACAGTGCTCACAATGTTTGGATATTTCCTTTATCATTCAAAAGAAATCCCAACGGCTTTAAGCAGGCATGATAAAAACCATGTGATAATGATAATAATAAATAACCATCCAATCGACACGTTCATTGCAACCGTACACTACAATAAAAGTCTGAAATTATATTGCTAACATTGTGCTGCATACCACTCTGGCACTCAAAGGGTTAAGGTACCGTGTGCGCAGCCTGGCGCAACCCTAGCTGCTCCCCCATAATTCAAGTATCAAATAGGAAAAATTGCACCAACACAATAAAATACAAGTCCGATGCGAACTTCTTAAAAAATGTATATTTTTTCATGCAAATAGTATAAAAAGTAAGAGTACCTTAAAAGGATAGTAATGGTTGTTTTAACCAAAGTTTAATCTTCTAGATATTAAAAATTTAAAGGCGATGACCTATCTCCCGTCTCTCAAACATGTATAGTTTGAGAGATATAAGCATCTAAAGTTCCCCCCTCCCGCCTCTTTCATAGACGTCAGCACTCTTCAGCAGAGCCGAAATAGCATTATATAGAAAGAAATACTTCACTGGAACTGTCTACAAAATGTGCTTGCAAACCAGGCACACTTTGTAGACCGTTCCAATTAAGTATTCCTTTCTAGATAACGCTACTTCGGCTCTGCTGAAGAGCCGCCGTCCGGTCCCGGAACTAGCATCTCCTTTAGTCAGCTAGAGTGGTGACATCTAAGAAAGAGGCATGAGGCGGAATTTTAGATTCTTATATCTCTCAAACTATACATGTTTGAGAGACGGGAGATAGGTCATTGCATTTATATTTTTAATAGCTACACTATTAAATTTTGTTAAAAGCAACCAATATTATCCCTTTAAGGGGATAATTTTCAGAGTAAACAGATTAGTACACAGGCATTGGGTAGGCACAGCGCAGAGGAATTGATTCCAGCTTCTATTTTAGTGGGAAATCATATTAGTTCATGGAGTGCTATGAAATCAAATCAAACAAAAATACAGCAGTGAAAAACATATTATTTTACACAAACCCACATAGTTATAACAGGAAACGGCAATATTCAATTTAAGACTGAGTTTAGCCCTTTCAGTGCCAGAGGTGCATGCAATGTATTGCATACTCCTCTGGCACTGAAGGGGTTAACCCTTTGAGTGCTAGAGGCATGCAATTAAAGGAGAGCTTAGACCTCCTAATAATATCCCCTTACCTTACTATTGCCAGAAAATCTTATTGCCTCCTATGAATTTAACCCTTTTGCTTTTATTCAAGAGGTAACATTTTCAGTCTGTCCTAAATGTCATTTCCATGGAGGCAGACATGACAGTTGCTGCAGTGAATGAGTCTATGTAACCCTTTAAAGGGATAGTAATACTTAAAATGTAAAAAAATATATGTTGTAGGGTTTATCCCTCTGAGTAAAACAAGGGTGCACCCACTGCTGAGAGATATTTTATTCAAAAAATTATAACAGCTCAAACTTGAATTTTTTTTAGGTGCAATATTGTTTTTTTGCAACAGAGTTGCTTTTAATTTTTGTACAATAAAAGTCTTTTTTTAACGGAAGCGCTGCAGTTGTGCTGGCTGTTTGGATTTCTGCTGGTCCGTGAAGCTTTCCCAACCTCTGTTGTCTAGTTTGTTGGAGCCCATGGCCAGTGCTGTCAGGAGTAGCTCCAGATTTGCAAAACAGCTTCAATCCTGGTGAGTTTTTCATTCTACAATATAAGCAATATCGTCAACAGAGGTGTAACTAGAAGCGTCCGGGCCCTGGTGCAAGAAGCGCCATGGGCCCCCCCAACCACATTCGCCCCCCTCGACTACATTGGCCCTCTCCAAAATGCCCCCATCTCCTACCTCCCTGGAGTGGCAGGAGCCCGGAGAGATGTGTTGATCTCCCGCGCGGTCCTCTTCAGTAATGCAGAGCGCTGGGAGATGATGTCATCTCCCAGCACTCTGCATTACTACAGTGCCAGACGGAGATCGCGGGCGCCAGGCAGAGGGGTTGCAGGGGGCGGCCGGGCCCCCTGGAGCGATGGGCCCAGTCGCGGGTGTGACCCCTGCGACCCCTATATTTACGCCACTGATCGTCAATGATCATACACATACCAGCTATATTTGAGAGCGTCAGGCAACCTGAAGCGAACTGATATTTGTGTTGTGCAATATCACAGTGGCCTGAAAATTTACAGTGGCGCTGTTGCTACATCATCCTATGGACTGCTCTGGTCCATAGACCATAAATCTTCATAGGATGGTGTAACAACAGCGCCACTGTAAATTTGCAGGCCACTGTGATATTGCACCTAAAAAATTCAAGTTTGAGCTCTTATAATTTTTTAATAAAATATCTCTCAGCAGTGGGAGTACCCTTGTTGTATTCGGGGACATAAACCCTACAACATATATTTTTTTATATCTTAAGTATTACTATCCCTTCAAGGATCAGAATAGTGCTAAGCAATGCATTGTCCACACTTTTGGTCCTTAAAGTGGACCTGTCACCTTAAAGGGATAGTAATACTTAATAATTACTAATCCCTATATTAAAGTCATATTCAAAAGAAATGTATTGCCCCCAGTGTCATCTCTCAAACCTTTATGGTTTGAGAGATATTCGCTCCTAAAGTTGCCCTCTCCCTCCCCCTTCCCTGAAGTCAGCGTTGTAGCTCACTGAAGGGAAATCCGGTCTTATGATCATCAGGCGGCTTCCACTTAAAGTCTTCTACATGTGCTTGCAAACCAAGCACACAAAGAAGACCATTTCAGTGAAAGATTTCTTTTTTATTAATGCAATCTTGGCTGTGCTGCAGAGCCGCCTGATGGTCGTACGAAAGGCTTCCCTGCAGTCAGCTAGAATGCTGACTTCGGGGAAGGAGGAGGGAGAGGGCAACTTTAGGAGCGAATATCTCTCAAACCATAAATGTTTGAGAGATGACACTGGGGGCAATACATTTCTTTTTAATATGACTTTAATATAGGGGTTAGTAATTATTAAGTATTACTATCCACTTAACTTTTTTATACATATTTGAAAACATCATTCAAAACTGCCTATATATCTGGAACCATACAAAGTTATAATACACAAACAGGTCTGAAGGCGAGAGGAGAGCGAGAGGCTGGATGCCTATCATTTTAAGTCGGGAGAGGTAACAAAGAAGAATCTTTGAAAGATTTATATCTAACAGTCCTGGGAGTTTATTTGTACCTTCAGCTTTATTCTAACGGTACCACTATAAGAGTTTTTAGACAGACATATATTTAGTATATTTATATGTATATTTGAATTATTCATGTGTATATTTTATATATTGTGATTTATTCTGATTAAATAATTTTATGCAATATTTTGTGCCACTATATGCTCATCTACGATAGATAAGGGTAGCTTTATGCTATGTTTGTTTTACTTTTCCTACACTAATATCTTTGCTTATTTAATCTATTATTAGTAAGCGCTCTCCCTAATATTTTATTTTGTATGTGTCATGTTAACCAGCAGATGTACAGTTTAGGAAATATACACATTTTTTATTTCCAGGAAGAGTGAAAGTCTCCTGGTGCAGCACAGAGCTTAATTAGCATATGAAACACATATACTGAAGTTTAAACAAACAATGTGAGTTATATTGCTGTGGGAGAGAGGGACCGATGTATTTGGGTCTCAAAGAAGGTTTGTCCCTCCTAAAAAGGGACACTTGCATTCATTCACACACACACACACACAAACACATACACACACATAAACTCACACATGTACATCCACACATGCATGCATGGTGTTAAATAACAAGTGGAGATAAGGAACGCACCAAAGATTCCATAGACTGCCCCATTGCCATCTCCTTGGCACAAAACCCTTTCATCTTCTGCAAAGGAAGGGTTTTTTTTTACAGTAAGGTCTGTTAAATTGTGGAATTCCTGCCCAAGCATGCAGTAATGGCAGATACAATGGATACATTTAAGGGAGAATGAGATGCATTTCTAGTAGAAGGGAACAAACAGGGTTATACTGTGTATTGGTAGGTAAAACAGGGAGTTCTGGTAAACAGCCTAATACCCATTTAGGAGTCGGGAAGGCTTTTATATAATTCACATTTTCTTGGTTATTCTGTGGCAGTGGTTGAACTTGATGGAATTGTGTGTTTTTGCAACCTGATTTACTATGTAACTAAGAGGTGTTAAGGTGAAACTATTCGGTATAAATTGCTTAGTAAATTCATATTAGGCAGGTGTAGGCCTGGAAAATCAGTTATTTTTGTACACCCCCCCCCCTCCCAATGAATTTTAGATGTAAAACAAATTATAGATATCATCAAATCCTTATTTAGTATTATGTATTATATTATATATATTATATAATTATAATGCCGTCTCTAGAAATGCTGACTGTGCTTCTGAATACAGGTCTGGCAGTGGATGGGTTGGTCCTCTGGGCATTCCACTGCAGACATCCAGCACTCACACAAAGATAAACAGGGCGACAAGAGTTTTCTTTAAAAGTAACTATGATTTACTCCAGGTCATAGATAAAAGGAGTCCTGTATGGGTACAGGGCTTTATGTCCTGGCCGATTGCAAGGTCTGGGAAAACTCAAAATGAATTTGCCATGGGGGGTCCAGCCTGATAAAAGCACTAGCCAAACTAGGAAGTTACATATGGAGTCAGGGACAGATCTAATGAGTAGGGACCCTGATAATATATAGTTCTTGGGGCTCTCAAATTACTGAAAAATACTAAAGTTTCTATTTTCAGCATACAATGGGCCTCTAAAGTTGGCTTTGCCCTTGTGCTTTACACCTGCTACTCGAATGGTAGTTCTGCCCTCATGTGGTGGTAGAGTGTAGGCAACAGGGCTGTTTATATTAGTTCACAGATCTGCTGCCTATTGCTCTTTTTCACTATATTCTCATGTAAAATAAATGCAATTATTATTGTCGATTTTTTTAAAGGCACTATTTAGTTATAAAAGCTCATTAACCCTCTGAGTGCCAGACAGGTGCCCAACGCATTGGGTAGAAAATGGGTGGTGAGTGGGAGGAACAGGGTGGAGAAGTGGGTGGAATAGGGTGGTGAACTGGGTGGAAAGTGGGAGGAACAGGGTGGGAAGGAGGAGAAATGGGCTGATGTTACAGGACACTCACCACCACCAGAGAAACAGCCCCGGTCCCCGGATACCAGAGCCGGATCATGGGCAAGGCACCCTAGGCACCTGCCTAGGGCCTGGAAAAGTTGGGAGGCTTGCTAAGCTGGACCGGCCACGCTGGTAACCAGGGGAGGGCTGGCAATTTGTGGCCTGGAGGGCAGCTACATTCAAGTGGCCCGATTTTCCTTATGCTGACACAATATTGTTCCTTGTTGCGATCCGTCCGGTCAATCGACGTGCTGAAAAGGTGCGTGAGGAGGAAACTTTTAATTGGATTTTGAAGTCAATTATGAAGGTAAAGGATTTCCAGAAAAATAAAATTCAGTGTAGACAATTGAACTGAACATTTGGATATACATCTATTTTTTTATATTACAAGCCTTTTGAGACAGCTGAATGTTAAAGGGATTGTAATGTTGGAAAAAAAAAGTTATTGCAGAGTCTTCTTTATAATATAAGAAACACATTGCGTTGTTTCAAACACTTACTTTGGTGTAGTTCTCAGGATATGAGATGTAGAAGTTTCCCCTCCCGCCCCTTATGGCCGCCTCTCACTTAGGCCCGGATTCATGAAACTGCTCTACTCCGCGATTGTTGATAGATACCTTCGGGTATTCATCATTGATTTTGCGTGTTTTCCCTGCTTTGAGTATGCAAAGCAGGGAAACTTGCGTAAATTGGTCAGTCATGGGAAAAACACACGGATACGCATACGCGAAAATGAGCATGCATGTGTTCGCCCCATGCATTCAAATGGGATTCACCAGTTTGAAGCTAGTGGATCACATTTGCGGATCAGACATTGCTGAATGGAAGAAAAGTTAAAACACAGAGAAATCCTCTGATTTTCCAGAATTTTAATCCATTCGCACCTTGATGAATTCAGGCCTAAATGTCTAATCGTGTCATGTGACCCGACGGATACAGCGAGGGACACACTTAATAAGTAAGTATAAGGAAAACCCTGTCCCTCTTGACGAAAGAGAGCAGTATTTTCCTTTGCATATTGAAGTTTGTCCCTCGCTGCATCCTTCCGGACCAGAGAAAGCTGCTGAGCGATGCAGCCAGAAGGGGCGGGTTGGGGATCCTTATACATTTCATATCTTGATAACTACACAAAAGTAAGTGTTTTGAAATAGCTCAATGAGTTTCTTATATTATAAAGAAGACTCAGCGGTATAGTTTTTTTATCAACATTACAATCCCTTTAAAGGAATAGTATTGATTGAAAATAATTTTATTTTATAATGTAGCCCTTAAAAAAACATTACAAATGATATAAGTCTTATCTCCCAGACCTTTATGGTTTGGGAGATATTAGCAAGTAAAGTTTCCCCTGGAGTGACTTCACTGCTCAAGCCTTCAGATTTGGAATCCGGTCCGCAGACCGGCCACGGCTCTTCAGCAGTGCTGAGATTCTGATCTTTAAAAATAATTTCTTCATTGGAATGGTCTACAAAGTGTGCTTGCAAGCCAGGCACACTTTGTAGACAGTTCCAATGAAGTAGTTCTTTTTAAAGATCGTGATCTCGGCACTGCTAAAGAGTTGACCGCTGATATGTGGACAGGATTCCAAATCTGTCCACTAGATGGCAGACTTGGCTAAATCAGCCAGGAAAAGGGAACTTCACTTTACTTGCTAATATCTCCCAAACCATAAAGGTTTGGGAGATAAGACTTATATAATTTTAATGTTTTTTTAAGGGCTACAATATAAAATAAAATTATTTTCAAGCAATACTATCTCTTTAAAAGAGGTCCCCAACGCATTGTGATGCTATTTAATGGAGACCTTGTTAACATTCAAGGAGTTAAAAGCCCCATTAGAATCAGTGAGAGTTTTTACATTTTTATATGTGGCTCCCATGGTTCAGCTAATTATCCCCAGAACTGCTGAAATTCTTCATATTTCAGTAGCCTTGGTGACAATATATCTCAGCAGCTCCCCAATATAAATGAACATGCCATGAACATACTGCGCTAAAACAAATGCAGTTTTGCTTTGCATTAACCCTTTGAGTGCAGAGGGGTACTCAATGCCTTGCAAAACAATGCGCTGAGTACCCCTCTGGCAGACAAAGGATTAACTTTTGGATTAAGCATCCCCACAGCAGTAAAACTCTTGAGTAGGAAAAAATCTACAAATGTTATTCTTTTTTTCATAAAAAGTGATATTCAATAATTAATGACACCCCCGTGCTCAGTTTCAGGAGCAAACTAAAACCCCAGAAAAATTCTATTTCATTAGCTTTCAATGAGATACGGGTGTATGTTAGTTTATGTTTTTCCTATATATTTTTTTTTTATCAATGGATATTTGTTATCCCAATGGCATATGTGCTGTTGCTTGGCAACCAGTGATGAGCTGTTGCTTAGCAACGTCGGAGCACACTGTGCATGAAAGTAACCGGACACTTTTGGCATGTCATTCAGTAATGATCCCAGAAGAAGAGGAGGCAGGGCTGGAATTTGGAATGCATATAAGTATGCAAATGCATGCCATAGACTTCAGAGGAGATCCTAACCACTTCCTGTGTCAGCCATTTTTTCTATTCTAAAGATGCAACTATGAAGTTGGTTTAGAGCAGTCCCAGCGAATAAAATAGGGTCACAGAAGGAAAGCCCCACTATGGCTGTAGATGTCTTGCCCTTTAGATGAGTAGAGTGTTGACGAACATGAGACTCGTGTATGTAAGTAACTTGGAGCAATTCTGGGGCAAACCAGCTAAACCATAGGTAACAAATAAAAGTTCAGTTTGAGGTCAGCAAAATCTCACTAGGATTCAAGGGATTAAAGTCCCCTTAAAATTAATTGGCCTTTGGGCAATTTTTATTTGGTCGATACAATACATTTGGTTTACTCCAATTTGCATTTATACATAAAGGCCATAGAATCAAACCTGGGAAAAGCAGCATTTTAACGTTACAACCATTGTATACCCATTGCTCAGCTTCCTCCAGTAAGAGCTAAAGCTGCCAGGATGGCCTCATTACTATTGGCTGTGCAGATGGGTGTGGCATCACGGTAGCCAATAGGAACCATCATCTGTCTCTCTGGAGCCCACAGCACTAGCTCTGAGGAGCGGAAGCCCAGGGGGATCTATATGTTAAAGGCTGTAAGTTTGTAATGCTGATACTTGCAGAGTTGCAGAGATTAACTAATAAAAGGCTATGATTTAACACACACACACACACACACACACACACACATAGAATATATGTATTTATTTTTTGTCATGTCCTTGACTTTAACAGCTTTGGTTACTAGGGACAATTTGGGAGATATCATCAGCACAACCTCCAAATCTCTCATATCGTCAGTGAAGGGGTTAATTGTGTGATCAGGGACTTACCTCCATGTAGATCTCGTGTTGCTCTCAGGATGCTGCACTAATGCTGCTTGGTGTTGACGTCACTGCACGTGTACGTGACAATGTCACAAGTGCGACTGTACCCGCTAGACCACCATGGATATTGTAGTCAGAGGATAGAGGGAGGACGTGTATATTTCTGTCTTACACCCCTGGTCTGATTTGCCCCAAATGTTATATTGTTATATTATACAAGGGATCACAAATTTCAGGGTATGGCTTCCAATGTTATATTATATGGCTTCCACAACATGGGGAGAAAGGTGTGGGGGGGGTGCACCGAGCCACAACAAACTTTATCAATAAGTGGAACATAAGTGTAGCACTCTATTTGGACACCTGTAAAAATGTGACGTCAGATTGTCGCTCTTTTAACCCCTTCGCGACACGTGACAGAGTGACAGAGGACGTACATGTACGTCCGGGAAATCCGGCTCCCCGCGCGGCTGAACGCCGTTCGGGGACTCCGGATTCTTTTAGAAAAAAAAAAAAAAGTTAGGCGGCCGTCACTAAGGGGTTAATTAGAGTGATATTCTGATCTCGTCCTTTTGATCCTCGCAACATTTCCAGTGCACTGTTTTGGATTGTTGCCAAATTTGGGTGATATTTGTATAGTGAACCCCTTTGAAAGGGTATAAATGTAAAAAAATTGCACATTTTTTCCTTTAACCCCTTAACGACAGTAGTTAAGGAACACTGGGAATTTTTTTTTTTTAATTGCCCAGTGGATTCAGGGATCCCCGATTGGTGTGCAGCACACGTGGACTCCCGAATTCCATGACGTGCCAGGATCATCAATCTTCCTTAACGCAAGTTTACTCGTTACTGTCCGGGCACGTCATGGGTCCCTAAGGGATTAATGCTATCTACTGGAAACGTGTGCACTCCGGGCAAGTAACCACTCATTTTTTGCAGTAGATTGTTTTCTTTCCAAAATGGCATACCTAGGGTTAAATGGTTTAGTTCTTGCCATTTTGTGCTTGATATGTAGAAAGGAGCAAAATGGGAAAAATGAGAATTTAGAATTGTTTTTTCAGTTGCTACTCATAAAAACATGAATTTTAGTGGTTTAGAAATGCGAGTTAATACTAAACTTACAACCACGTGTGTTTACTATAGGAACATAGAAAAAAATACACTCCTTGACAGTAGTGTTTCATTTACTTTATTGGAATCTCAATAATGACATTTCTAGGTAAACTTATTGATAGTGTTAGCGGGTATCTATCTACAAAACAAAGGTTTCTTTTGAAAGATATGCTGAAAAAATGTTGTATTCCATGTGCATACCAGGGATCTATCAAAATGAGCTGACCCTGAGATACTGTAAATATTAACCCTTAAAGTTCCCATCAGAGGCGTAACTAGAAGCCATAGGGCCCTGGTGCAAGAATTGTCATGGGCCCCCCGACCACATTGGCCACCTCCACATTGCACCCCATCTCCACATTGCCTGTCAATCTCCACATTGCCCCTTCCACAATGCCCCCATCTCCACATTGCCCCTTCCACAATGCCCCTCAATCTCCACATCGCCCCTTCCACAATGCCCCCATCTCCACATTGCCCCTTCCACAATGCCCCTCAATCTCCACATCGCCCCTTCCACAATGCCCCTCAATCTCCACAATGCCCCTTCCACAATGCCCCCATCTCCACATTGCCCCTTCCACAATGCCCCTTAATCTCCACATCGCCCCTTCCACAATGCCCCTCAATCTCCACATTGCCCCTTCCACAATGCCCCTCAATCTCCACATCGCCCCTTCCACAATGCCCCTCAGTCTCCACATTGCCCCTTCCACAATGCCCCCATCTCCACATTGCCCCTTTCACATTGTCCCCATCTCCACATTGCCCCTTCCACAATGCCCCGCAATCTCCACAATGCCCCTTTCAGACTGCCCCCATCTCCACATTGCCCCTTCCACAATGCCCCTCAATCTCCACAATGCCCCTTCCCTAAATCTCCTACCTCCCTGGTGGTCCAGTGGCAGAGGACAGGTCTGTGCCTCTTTCTGCACAGACCTCCTCTCCTGCGCGGTCCTCTTCAGTAATGCAGAGCACTGGGACATGATGTCATCTCCCAGTGCTCTGCATTACGAGAGTGCCAATCAGGGAATACTGATCTCCCTCTGGCAGACCGGCACTCTTGTACTGCAGAGCCCCATCGCTCTGCATTACTTAATTGTGGGCATCAGACGAGGGGGTCGCAGGGGGAGGCTGGGCCCTTGGAGTGACGGACCCGATCACAGGTACGACTCCTATAGGTACGCCACTGGTTCCCATAATATAGATAATCTGTGATTTGTCCCTGATCGCAGTAATCGAGAAATGCTCCAATCAGTCCTCAGGCAGTCATTAGTAGGGGTGAGCGAAAAGTAAGAAAAATGTTCCCGCATGACTTGTCATGAAAAACGGACGATTTTTTTTCTTTTTTCACTAAAGTTTTCGCCTTTTCCCCCAATGTAAAATGTTCCTCCTTTTCGCCAACTCCAACTCATTTTTTGCCTGTGTTTCCTATGGTTTAACATTTTCCACCACAATAATGCGTCTTCTGATGGCTGCAGTGGTATCTGAAAGCTGGGAATTTTACTGAATTTTGCAGTGTTTGGAGCCAACCTCCTTCCTACCTGCTTCTCCCCAAAGTGCCTCCAAACTTCCCAAATACAGAGAACAAATGTCCTACCTAAAAGAGCTAAACTAGTTCAGTTCCCCTTTATTTGCCTTCTCTAGCTCAAAAACATGCTTCTTTCTCCTCTCATAAACACCCTTTATATGCCTGCAGGAATCGTAGAGAGAACTTTCATGTGATGGTGAAACATTTTTCTTCCCATTGATTTCAATGCGATGAGCTAAACGAAAAAAGTGGGAAAACTGCACTTTTCACAGGAAATTATTTGCCTAGTGGGAAGTGTCATTTTTTTTGGCAGATTTTTGTTTGAGGCTGATGTTTTTGCCCATCTCTAGTCATTAGTATACAACAACTTAAAGGGTCAGTAATGACCCATACAAAATGCTTATAGTTTTGTAGAGGTTAAAAAATAATCTATATGCCACAAAGCCTATCTCTCAAACCCCTATGGTCAGAGAGATATTCACATTCAAATTTCCCCCATAGCTCCCCTTCTCCTGACGTCAGCACTGTGCTGACAGCAGGATATCCCAGTTCGGGGACCAGCCGGTGGCTCTGCAGCAGAGCCGAAATCACATTATTGGAAAATAATTACTTCATTGGAACGGTCTTCAAAGTGTGCTTCTGGTCTGCAAGCACACTTTGTAGACTGTGCCAATGAAGTAATTCTTTTTAAATAAAGTTATTTCGTCTCTGCTGCAGAGCATTCTTGAGTCCGCAGACTTGAATCTCCTGCTGTCAGCTTTACAGCTGACATCAGGAGAAGGGGAGGGAGGGGGGACTTTCAATGTGAATATCCCTCAAACCATAGCGGTTTGAGAGATAGGATTTGTGGCACATAGTTTATTTTTTTAACCTCTACAAGTATAAGCATTTTTGTGGGACATTACTGTCCCTTTAAAGATTTCACTGCATGAACACACAGAAGACAAGTAGGACTTCTCCCTCTGCCTTCCTGGTACAATTGGCACCAAACTGGAGACTAAAGAAGCGATTAATTGGAGTAGACTATATAATAGAAAGCACTGAACTCCCACTAGGGTTGCCACCCAGCCGGTATTTTACCGGCAGGCTGGTAAGAAATTGGCTTCCGCCCAATGTTAAGTCTATGGAGGGAATGCCATGGCAGGTATTTTTTTGACAAAAGGATGGCAACCCTAACTCCCACACACTGAGAATTTGGCCCTCCTCCCTGAGATTTGGGTTAAAACCCTGAGTATCAGGGTAAAACTGCTTAAAGGGATAATAATACTTGAAAATAATTTTATTTTATATTTTAGCCATTAAAAAACATTAAAAATTATATAAGTCTTATCTCCCAAACTTTTATGGTTTGGGAGGTATTAGCAAGTAAAGTAAATTTCCCTTTTCCTGGCTGTTTTAGCCAAGTCTGCCATCTAGTGGACAGATTTGGAATCCGGTCCACAGATCAGTGGGCAACTCTTTAGCAGTGCTGAGATCACGATCTTTAAAAAGAACTACTTCATTGGAACTGTGTACAAAGTGTGCCTGGCTTGCAAGCGCACTTTGTAGACCATTCCAATGAAGAAATTCTTTTTAAAGATCGTGATCTCGGCACTTCTGGAGAGCCGTGGCCGGTCTGTGGACCGGATTTCAAATCTGACAGCTAGAGCAGTGACGTCAATCCAGGGGAAAGTTTACTTGCTACTATCTCCCAAACCATAAAGGTCTGGGAGATAAGACTTATATCATTTTTAATGTTTTTTTAAGGGCTACAATATAAAATAAAATTATTTCAAGTATTACTATCCCTTTAATTGAGAGAAACCAGTAGGTGGAAATGTTTTATGGAGGTCACAGAATTCTATGGCCTTATTCACCAACCTGAAGACACAATTCTGGATCTAACTAATTGTACCATAGTGGGGAAATGGAAATTCTACAGATTTCCATTGAATTAAATGGGACTTTTAACCCCATAAATGCTATTTGTTAACAAACTCTCTAGGGGTTTAAAGCATCATTTATATTAATGGGGATTTTCATCTCCACTCTGTGATGCAGTTAGTTTGCTCCAGAATTGCACTTATTTAGGTAGGTTAATAAGGCCCAAATTCTTCCCTCAAAAAAAAAAAAACTATGCAAATCAAAGACAAGATCTCCAGGTAGCTTACCCTTTGGATGCTTGAGGAATCCCTGGAGCCGGAGATGTTGCTTTTATTTAAGTAGTTAAACACAGTCTGGCAAACCGCAGAACCACTGGCAGACCTGGCAAAGGTTCTTAAGGAGCACATTACTTTCTGTTGCGCTAAGCAACACTGACACAGGTAAAAATAATTCTCCTGGGTCACACGTTGCCAGCTGGCATGTAAAATAAATCTGCAGCATTCGGCCTACAACAGTGCAGGTCTGAATATTTCCAGAAATGCCATTTTTCTTATTTAATTGCAGACTGCAGATATATTCCTTAATAAGTGGGGGTGGGGGGAGAGAGATCTCACCACAGATTGTTCTACAGCCAATGGACTATTAATTACATCTCAGCAGAGGTCTATCTGATTATCTGTTCAAGCAGAGAGCTTTTTGAAGTAGTGTATGCAAAGTAATAGAGCAGCAATTCTGGAAGAAGCCAAATGCACTATAGGGCCAAATAAAAACAATTCTGGTCTTTTAACCCCTTGAATACTACACGTTGAGACCACTATAGCAGTCAAGGGGTTAAACTCCATTAATGTTGTAGTAGCTTGGCTCCAGGATCAGTCCAATTGCCCCCTGTGCATAGTTTTCTAAGGGCCTTATGCATAAACCCATGCATAACCTTTTCGTCCCAAGCCTCGGAAGGTCCACTGAGGTCTGGTGGTCGAAGTGTCCATATGACATTAGGCAGGGTTTGTCTGGGGTGGGCGGGATTAGGAGGAGAAGAGGTGGGGCTTGCCCTTAAAATGGGCAGAGAACCGGGCAGAGAATGACCAGGATTGGCAGTGAAGTGGGCGGAGTTACACAGTAACTCACTGAGCCCAGAGAATCAACCTCTGTCCCCGTGGACAGTCACTGTATCAGATTCCCAACTGGGGGTTTAACCCCTTGAATGCTAGATCCCACATTTATATCACTGGGAATGTGGAACGTTTTTATTTTTCCCCTTTGGTCATACCTGGAAACATTTAAAATGAGCAGACCATGAGCGCTTTAAAATATTAACCCTTTGACTGCCAGAGAGGTATCCAAAGCACTGCGTTGAAATGCGTTGGATACCTCTCTGGCACTCAAAGGGTTAACCTTTCTCTCTCTCCCTCTCTCTCTCTCTCTCTCTCTCTCTAACATAAATTCTAAGCAAAATGTTCCTGCTTTCTGCAACCCAGGGGCTCTCCAGTCAGTCATCAATGACTCTATATCCTGCTGTAACTTACAGATCTCACCAGGGGAGGGCTGGCAACTTTTGGCCTGGGGGGCAAGTACAATTAAGTGGCCTATTTCTATTACTGCTCCAGCCCAATGTCCCAGCCCACTTCCTTTTGTTAATGTTATAGCTGGCATTAATGTTATGGATAAAGTTAAGTGATACCTCAGAGCTTATAACTGAAATGGTAGTGCACTATTGATATCACAGAGATGACAATTGAAATGGAGCTACACTAGTGATACCACAGAGCTTACAACTGAAATGGAGCAACACTAGTGATACCACAGAGCTTACAATTGAAAAGGATCTACACTAGTGATACCACAGAGCTTACAATTGAAAAGGATCTACACTAGTGATACCACAGAGCTTACAATTGAAAAGGATCTACACTAGTGATACCACAGAGCTTACAACTGAAATGGAGCAACACTAGTGATACCACAGAGCTTACAATTGAAATGGATCTACACTAGTGATACCACAGAGCTTATAACTGAAATGGTAGTGCACTATTGATATCACAGAGGTGACAAATGAAATGGAGCTACACTAGTGATACCACAGAGCTTACAATTGAAATGGAGCAACACTAGTGATACCACAGAGCTTATAACTGAAATGGTAGTGCACTATTGATATCACAGAGATGACAATTGAAATGGATCTACACTAGCTGAAAGTAAAATCAATCTTTCTTGCTTCCCCTCCTGGTCACAAATTGTACTTCACCTATTAACCCCCGGGGGCACCTTTAGACAGTACACTATTCCAACAGATCTCCAGGCCTTAGGTACCTGGGGACCTGAAATGACTAGTGATACCGCAGAGCTTACAATTGAAATGGAGCTACACTAGTGATACCACAGAGCTTACAACTGAAATGGAGCAACACTAGTGATACCACAGAGCTTACAATTGAAATGGAGCAACACTAGTGATACCACAGAGCTTACAATTGAAATGGATCTACACTAGTGATACCACAGAGCTTACAATTGAAATGGATCTACACTAGTGATACCACAGAGCTTACAATTGAAATGGAGCAACACTAGTGATACCACAGAGCTTACAATTGAAATGGAGCTACAATACTCGTGTAGCTCCTTAAATTCTGTTTACTCTATTTACAGCAGCAAATGGGAAATTGAGTGAGGCAGTGGCCCACTAGCCCATATTCATGACCAGCCTGGGGGGCAATTGCCCCCTTGCCCCCCAGGCCAGCCTCCCCTGGATCTCACTACTTAACAGCTTAATATGTACAGACCGTCACGGCAGTCAGGCACTTAAGGACCGGTGACAGTCCTGGCACATCATGGATTTCCTGGAATTTCCAGAATCCATTTCTGGGGCAAAAAAGCGCCATGGGCTTTAATGGCCACCCTCCCATGGATCAGGCGGCTGTTATGGTGTTAAATACACACAGTACAAGCAGGAATTATTTTTGTAGAAATGGCACTAATTTAGTGATTAAAGGGATAGTAATGTTTAGGTAGTACAGTAAGACTGAGTCTTCTTTATACATTTGTATATCGACGTGTAGCTTTATAACCATACATAACTTTGCCGTTTTCATGTTATTCTATAATAAAGTTTCCCCCTCCCGCCCCTTTTACATACGTCATAAATCTTCCCATGGGATCCGGTTTGGACAGATCACATAGAGGGACAATCTTCTTTCAGCATAATGAAAAATCTGCCCTCCTTCGTCAAGTGGGCAGGGCTTTCCTTATACTGAAATAAAGAAGATTGTCCCTCATTGCGATCTGTCTGGACCAGCTTGCTGAGGCTACTTGACGTATGTAAAAGGGGCGGGGGCAGGAATTTTATTATAGACTAAAACGAAAATGGTAAAGTTATGGATGGTATGGCTGGTTATAAAGTTACACATCGTTATACAAATGTTTGCAGAAGAATTGATCTGAATGTACTACCTAAACATTACTATCCCTTTAAATAAGCAATTAAACCTTTAACATACCTCCCAACATTTAAAAATAGCAAAAAAGGGACAGTTTTGTTTTGGGTGATGTTGCTGGGGGAGTGACTGGTGGGTGGGGTATTATTGAGTATTTTTAGGTTATTTCATGACCTATTGACAACTATTTGTGTAACCAAATAAATTATTAAGAGTAAGACCTTAGTATTTAATTACTACAGATTAATTTATAAACACATATACTGAAATTTAAACAGACATTAATGTGAGTTTTATTACTGTGGAGCTATGTGATACACTGATATACACACTACACGGTCTGATCTCCTAATCACTGGGACACCAGGGTGATACACTGATATACACACCACACAGTCTGATCTCCTAAACACAATGACACCAGGGTTATACACTTCTATACACACCACACAGTCTGATCTCCTAAACACAAGGTCACCGGACACCGGGGTGATACACTTATAAACACACCACACAGTCCGATCTCCTAAACACAGGGACACCGGGGTGATACACTTATATACACACCACACAGTCTGATCTCCTAAACACAGGGACACCAGGGAGATACACTTATATACACACCACACAGTCTGATCTCCTAAACACAGGGACACCAGGGTGATACACTTATATACACACCACACAGTCTGATCTCCTAAACACAGGGACACCAGGGTGATATACTTATATACACACCACACAGTCTTATCTCCTAAACACAGGGACACCGGGGTGATACACTTATATACACACCAGACAGTCTGATCTCCTAAACACAGGGACACCAGGGTGATACACTTATATACACACCACAAAGTCTGATCTCCTAAACACAGGGACACCAGGGTGATACACGTAATACACACCACACAGTCTGATCTCCTAAACACAGGGACACCGGGGTGATACACTTATATACACACCACACAGTCTGATCTCCTAAACACAGGGACACCAGGGAGATACACTTATATACACACCACACAGTCTGATCTCCTAAACACAGGGACACCAGGGTGATACACTTATATACACACCACACAGTCTGATCTCCTAAACACAGGGACACCAGGGTGATATACTTATATACACACCACACAGTCTTATCTCCTAAACACAGGGACACCGGGGTGATACACTTATATACACACCAGACAGTCTGATCTCCTAAACACAGGGACACCAGGGTGATACACTTATATACACACCACAAAGTCTGATCTCCTAAACACAGGGACACCAGGGTGATACACGTAATACACACCACACAGTCTGATCTCCTAAACACAGGGACACCAGGGTGATACACTTCTATACACACCACACAGTCTGATCTCCTAAACACAGGGACACCAGGGTGATACACTTATATACACCACACAGTCTGATCTCCTAAATACAGGGACACCAGGGTGATACACTTCTATACACACCACACAGTCTGATCTCCTAAACACAGGGACACCGGGGTGATACACTTCTATACACACCACACAGTCTGATCTCCTAAACACAGGGACACCAGGGTGATACACTTCTATACACACCACACAGTCTGATCTCCTAAACACAGGGACACCGGGGTGATACACTTATATACACACCACATGGTCTGATCTCCTAAACACAGGGACACCAGGGTGATACACTTCTATACACACCACACAGTCTGATCTCCTAAACACAGGGACACCAGGGTGATACACTTCTATACACACCACATGGTCTGATCTCCTAAACACAGGGACACCAGGGTGATACACTTCTATACACACCACACAGTCTGATCTCCTAAACACAGGGACACCAGGGTGATACACTTCTATACACACCACACAGTCTGATCTCCTAAACACAGGGACACCGGGGTGATACACTTATATACACACCACACGGTCTGATCTCCTAAACACAGGGACACCAGGGTGATACACTTATATACACATCACACAGTTTGATCTCCTAAACACAGGGACACCAGGGTGATACACTTATATACACACCACACAGTCTGATCTCCTAAACACAGGGACACCAGGGTGATACACTTCTATATACACCACACAGTCTGATCTCCTAAACACAGGGACACCAGGTGGGGGGAAGAGGGACAGAGGGGTAAGCAACGCATTTCAGAGCAATGTGTTGCATAACCGTCTGGCATATTAACATAGTTGATGAGGCTGAAAAAAAGACATGCGTCCATCAAGTCCAGCCCATGCCAAAAAACACCCCTGTTGATCCAGAGGCAAAAAAGAACCCTCTGAAGCCATTTCCAATTTAGCCCCAAATGGCAGTCAGATAATTCCCTGGACCAACATTCTATCTGCATTGAAGCCATCTGTCATAATTCTCAATATTGTTGTGTGCTAGATAGGCATCCATTGCTTTTTTTAAAGTAGTTACACTCAAAGGGTTAATAGGTGCAGATCATGTAGTAATAAACACAGCACTCCTTCACCCTGAGAATTTGGCCCTTCACCCTGAGACTTTGGTCAAACCCTAAGATTTCCGAGGTATGCCTGTGGTGAATAGGTTTGCTCCAGACTTTTTACGGTTTTAGTTTGTATATATATATATCCTATAGTGACTGACAATACAAAATATAAACCATCCGCAGAGGGGTGTCTGCCATGCGCAAACCAGACAGGGAAAGATTTATCTAGATATAAAGAAAACTCATTCTACAGAGTTTTAAAAGGACTCTATCGCCCAAAAAGTACTTTGAAAATTTTGAAAGAGTTTTCAAAATCACTTACACGTTGTAATAGACATTTTTATTTAGAAAACAAGTTTTTGAGTTCTTTAGATGTATTGATTATGTTAATTAAAGCATGCCGTGCAGGTAGTTCCTATTAGCGCTACTTTAATAATAATAATTAGTATTTATATAACGCCTTTTTCTCAGTGGGACTCAGAGCACGCTCTCGGAATTAACCAAATCGGCAACTGAAATAATAGATGCTATTAAAACCCAATCAATGGTACTCATTTTATGGACCTCAGAAGGATGAAGGGCTGAGTTAACCCTGCCAGGATTCAAGCCTGCAACCTTGTAGTTGAACAGGCTCCATAGTCAGGGAATTTACCACTGATCTAGCTATACCTTACATGGGGTGCCTCTGATTGCTATTATCTGTTGTATCTGTTATGGGGTTCCCTGTGTTATTATATCTGAGTTATGGGGTCATTGTGTTATTATATCTGAGTTATGGGGTCCTTGTATTGTTATATCTGAGTTATGGGGGTCCCTATGTTGTTATATTTGACTTATGGGGGTCCCTGTGTTGTTATATCTGAGTTATGGGGGTCCCTGTGTTGTTATATCTGAGTTATGGGGTCCTTGTGTTGTTATATCTGAGTTATGGGGGTTCCTGTATTGTTTTATCTGAGTTATGGGGTCCTTGTGTTGTTATATCTGAGTTATGGGGGTCCTTGTGTTGTTATATCTGAGTAGGGTTGCCACCCAGCCGGTATTTTACCGGCAGGCCGGTAAAAAATTGGCTTCTGTCCAATGTCAAGTCTATGGAGGGAATGCCATGGCCGGTATTTTTTTTAAGAAAAGGTGGCAACCCTATATCTGAGTTATGTGGGTTCTTGTGTTGTTATATCTGAGTTATGTGGGTCCTTGTGTTGTTATATCTGAGTTATGTGGGTTCTTGTGTTGTTATATCTGAGTTATGTGGGTCCTTGTGTTGTTATATCTGAGTTATGTGGGTTCTTGTGTTGTTATATCTGAGTTATGTGGGTCCTTGTGTTGTTATATCTGAGTTATGGGGGTTCTTGTGTTGTTATATCTGAGTTATGGGGGTCCCTGTGTTGTTATATCTGAGTTATAGGGGTGCTTGTGTTGTTATATCTGACTTATGTGGGTTCTTGTGTTGTTATATTTGAGTTATGGGGGTCCCTGTGTTGTTATATCTGAGTTATGGGGTCCTTGTGTTGTTATATCTGAGTTATGGGGGTCCATGTGTTGTTATATCTGGGTTATGGGGAGGTAATTGTATTGTCCTTGTTTTGATATCAGTAATGAGGGCCCCTCACAGTCATGGAGACGTTCTAATGATCACAATATAGTCTGCTCAGTGTGTGCATCCGGGGGTGAATATCAGTATTGTGTGAACATGGGTGTGAAATCTCAGTATTTTGTCTAGCTACTGTTGCTGTAAAAACGTAACATATTATGATGAGACTAGGTGTGAGAACCCAACACTCTTTGAGGTTAATTTTACCATCTGAATGCTAGAGATGTTTTTCAACGCATTGAAAGCAGTGTGTTGAATGTAATTGTAGCAACCAAGGGGTTAATGGATGTTCAGATCTGTGTGAAGCTACTGTAGGCACAAGCGCACTCTTTTAATATGAGGGAATAACAGGTTTAGCTGTTCTTTAATAAAATACTGTATTGGAGACTGGTCTAGCCTGAATGCATTAACCCTTTGAGTGCCTGAGGGGTAAGCAACGCATTGCTCTGCAATGCGTTGGGTACCCCTCTGGCACTCAAAGAGTTAAGGCAGGGACCTTTCACTGCTGTATACATTATCAAGGGGCCAGCAGTGGCTTAAAACTGCCCTTCATCTTTGTGTAGTATACATGATTCCAGGAGATGGGGTCCTTGTATTAGCTATACACGATATTAAAGTTTACACAATCATATTTAGCTTTAGAAGCAAACAAAAGAGAAAACCAGGAGGCACACCTACTGCAGAAGATCTTGTTTGTTCCACAACCAAAATGGTTGACTATTGAAACGTCGCCCCCTATGTGGCGACCAGCATAAGCATGAAATCAAAATGTTGCATGAATGAAAAGGGGCGATATCAGAATCTCGTCTGCATCAAAAGGGCCAGATTCTGATATCTCATGATTAATGGTCGATTCTCCGCGCTTAATGGCCTTTTCATGTAGGCAACATTCTGATCTCGCTGTTTTGAACCAGGTGACATTTTTAATGCTCCTTTTTGTTGGTCGCCAATAGAGGGCGACATTTCAGTATGATACAGACCAAAAGATCCCACACTTGGGTTCTCACAAAGGGATAAACATGCAAATCTGAGTAATAGATCAGTATACAGGGTATTATCCAAGTTTAATTCCAAGGTTGCCCTTCCTCAGCATGTCTTCTCCAAACAGCAATCGTACAACAGAAAAAAAGAAGCGCACCACAATAGTGTTATACTGCACCAATCATGAGGTATAAATTACATGTCTTAAAACAAACAAATACAATGGTATTACAATTATATGGACAGCCCACCTATGAGTTTCGCAGTGAATTAAGTGCTTTAAAGGGATAGTAATATTTCATAATAAAAGCAGCTCTAATTAATCAACATAGTATTTGGACTTTGGAGAGTGTTATTTCAATTCTGTCAGAGTTGTAGTTCAAGAGTAATTCAATGACAAAGTATCCCCCTCCCACCCCTTTTACTGATGTAACACTGCTCAGCCAGAGAAGAAGGGAGGTGCCCAGGTAGACTGCAGAGAGGGACAATCTTCAATTAAGATAAGGGAAAAACCTGAGAAACTTGTCAAGGGGGGCAGGGCCTTCATTGTTCTCATAGGAAGAAGATTGTCCCCTTCTGTTATCTGTCTGGTCTATGGACTGCATTCCACATCTGAGAAGAGATGGCTTACACTAGGTAAAAGGGGCGGGAGGGGGAAACTTTGCTTGTGAATATCTCTCAAACCATAAAGGTTTGAGAGATAAGACTTATATCGTTCTTTTTTTTTTCTTTTTTTTTTAATGCCTACAAAATAAAATAAAGATAAAACGAAGTAGTACTATCCCTTTAAAGGGATAGTAATACTTAAAATGTAAAAAAAAATATGTTGTAGGGTTTATCCCCCTGAGTAAAACAAGAGTACTCCCACTGCTGAGAGGTGTTTTATTCAAAAGTTATTATTTTTCAAAGTTGAATTTTTTAGGTGCAATATCACAGTGGCCTGAAATTGTACAGTGGCGCTGTTGCTACACGATCCTATGGACAACTCTGGTCAGTTGACCATAAATCTCCATAGGATGGTGTAGCAACAGCGCCACTGTACAATTTCAGGCCACTGTGATATTGCACCTAAAAAATTCAACTTTGAAAATTAATAACTTTTGAATGAAAGACCTCTTAGCAGTGGGAGTACTCTTGTTTTACTCAGGGGGATAAACCCTACAACATATTTTTTTTTACATTTTAAGTATTACTATCCCTTTAAAGAGATATTTTCTGCATGCTTGTACAGTCACGTTTGGGATAGCCCTTCACTGACCATCAATTCATGTGAGTGTAATTTTTATTCTTTATTCTTGTGATTGCTGCAATATAACACTATTGCGGCCCCCCCCCCCTTTTTTTTCTTGTACAGCTTTATTTTTAGGTGTAAGTGTTGCTTTAAGACGATGGCTCTCAACCAGGGTGCCGTGACACTTTGGGGTGCCCTGAGAACTTGCTTAGGGTGCCACAGAAGACTTTGGAGAAAATGGCAATCTTGATATTCAAATCTATATTTAGGAAATTTGTTAAGAACGATATGTTAATTTTTTCATTGTAAACTCTATGAATAAATATATATATTTTTCATTTGTACATTTTAATATGCCCTTGTCAAATGGCCTATACAAATCAGGTGTGCCCTGTAAATTCCAGACTGCATGTTAGGGGTGTCCTGGGCCAAAAAAGATTTAGAACCACTGCTTTAAGATATTGCACATCTGGTGTCTGTGTATATAGATATATTGAGTATCTGGGGATCACAAGTCTAAATAAATAATATTATATATATATATAATATCTGATCCAGGACGCACTCTCAATAATCTGTGTTAAAGCCTGGGTGCCAATAACATAATTCAATAACCATAGATTAATCAGTACTCTCAGGTCTGCTTATTAACCCTTTGAGTGCCAGAGGGGTACGCAACGCATTGCTTTGCAATGTGTTGCATACCCTTCTGGCACTCAAAGGGTTAAAGTAAAAAGGGACTTTATTTAAGGATCAACGTTTCAATCCCCCATTGGGATCTTTATCAAGATCCCAATGGGGGATCAAAACGTTGATCCTTAAATAAAGTCCCTCTTTTCTTTAATAAGCAGACCTGAGTGTACTGATTAATCTATGGTATATATATATATATATATATATATATATATATATATATATATATACTAGTGTAAAAGCCTGTGTACATTTGCCAAAGTGTGTCCCTCATGCCCACTCGCACTGCTGCCTCCCCGTGTAAGATAGCGGGATTCCTGGTTCCAGTAGCAGACACTAATCACCAACTCCGTTTCCTCTCTACCCGGGGCCACAACAACCACCGCTTGGGAAGGGAGCCATCCCTACTGGGCAGGCGCACTGTCGAGACGAGACAGTTACGCAAATAGAGGAACTTTGGAACTGAGGCATGTCTAGGCCAGATGTATGTTTGTCCAGTCCCAGCATTCTGTGTATTTGGGCAGTCGCTACTGCTCATGACTGCATCGGACAAACATCTGGCCTTTTATTATAGGATTTATATATATATATATATATATATATATATATATATATATATATATATCTAGAGAGAGAGAGAGAGCATACCTCCCAAGTGTCCCTCTTTAGGAGGGACAGTCCCTCTTTGGGACACAAATCCCTCTGTCCCTCTTTTCTACCCTGATGTCCCTCTTTTTAGGAGATGAGACTGTGTGGTGTGTATACAATTGTATCACACTGCTCCACAGCAATAAAACTCACAATAATGTTTAGTTATTCTTCAGTATATGTGCTTGTAAATTAATCTGTGTAAATAAAATACTTTGGTCTTGTTCTATATCCTTTATTCAGTTACACAAAGGGGTGTCAATAGGTCACAAAGTAACCTAAAAATTCTCAGCAATGCCCCGCCCACCAGCCACGCCCCCCAAAACACCACTTAAAATACAAGTGTCCCTCTTTGGACATTTGAAATGTTGGGAGGTATGAGAGAGACAGAGAGAGAGAGAGATGTATATATATTTCTCATATACTGAACCTGAGTTGGTGCAGGAGAGACAGCACACAGCAGCAAATGAAAATGAATGAATGTTTTATTCGTAAATTCACTTAACAGCCAACCATTTTCGGTCCAGCATAGGGACCTTCATGCCTTCATTGATTTTCACATGCTGCTGTGTGCTGTCTCTCCTGCACCAACTCAGGTTCAGTGTACTTGTGTTACCTTTATGGGATGTGCACCAGCTACATTGGTATGTTTATTTAAAACAGCATGTGCGATAGCCAATACCTTTGATTATATATATATTTCTATATACACGGTAAATGTGGGGGTCCATGCAAATGTGGAAGCAATAAAAAAAAAATGTTGATATGACTTTAAATTTCACTTACTTACATACGCATTTAGCATATTTAAAAATTAATTATTCATATATTACATTCCTAAAATATAATCCCACACTTGTTTTTTTAATGCATGTCATGTTCAGAAAAAACATTTATTTAACATTGTTTACACTGTTTGGTTTGGGAGATAAGAGGTAGAGTCACTTAATTGTGTGTAATCGTTGCCCATCGCTCCTCTATTTTTTTACTCTTATTTCAGCCCGTTTACAAATAATCCGGAAGCATTACAGCCATGGAAAAAAGGCAGAGCAAATCAGAGCAAATTTAACCATTTGAGTGCAGGAGATGTGTCCAACGCATTGCAACACAAAGCGTTGGATACCTCTATGGTACTTAAAGGGTTAAGACTAGATTTTAGGCCTCAGAAAACCAACAGAGAATTTTTACAGACACTGCATGCAGAATAGGGGAGTCAAGTGTACATCACCTCCATTCAGTTTTATGTGTTAGTGTTCCTTTAAGAAGGGAGCAAGCTGACAACACCACAGGAAACAAACAGACATTTCCAAAATCTCCACTGTTTTAAATGGGGCTTTAACCCCTTGAATGCTGTAGAGGTCTACTTTCGTATTGCTTTGCAGTGCTTTGGAGACCTATTTAACCATTGCAGAGTTTAAAAAAATCCCATTTAAATCCATTGAATTCGTTTTTTTGTCCCCTATGGCGTTGTTGGGCAGCCCCAGAATTTGACCATTTCCTTCTAGTACTGTTTGTCGGATGCAGTGAGTAGCAGCGGAGGTGGGGGGGTACCACGCTGTGTGCCATCTGGCGGCGCAGGCACCTGTGGACGCAGCCTCTGCGGCTGATGTACTTAGAAAATGTGTTGTGTTTCTGGTGCAAACCAACTGCACTATAGTGAACTAGTAAAAATGTTTATTTATTATAATTTTTTTTAACCCATTCAATGCTAGAGAGGTCGCCAACACATTGGCAACCTCTCAAGCCTTGAAGGGTTAAAAAATGTTTTCAATCAAATAAATAATTGTATTTGTCCTCTGTGGTGCACTTGGTTTGCCCCAGAATTGCTCCATTTCCTCACTGTCAGTAAGTGGCAGCGGAGGTAGGGGTACCACGCACTAAGCCGGCTGGTAGTGCAGGCACATCTGGAAGCAGTCAGTGAGTGGCAGCGGTGGGGAGTGTGATGCTTGGCTGGGGGAGGGAGCAGGGGCTGAGCTGCTGTCTCCCTCTCCCTCTCCCTCTCTCTCTCTCCCTCCCCCTTCCTCTGCAGAATCAGCTTCAGCCAACAGAGAGCAGTCAGTGTGGGACAAGGAGCATCATCTCTTCCCCAGCATGTCTCTCCCAGACACCGCTGCTCCTTTCCTTTCAGAGTGGGGGGCACACTGACACGGACACTGGTGCCCCCTTCCCTACCAGAGCAGCTCAGGAGCTGTGCCTATCGGTGCCAGGGCCCGGATTTGCCGAGGATGCAGAGTTTCTTCGCTATAGGAGGCAGCAGAGGTACCGACAAGCCAAGGGGGTTTAATTCAATAATGGGGATCAGGTAATAACTAAAATTAACTAACAAGAGGCGAAGACAGGGGAGGATAGAGAATCCCATTACTGGAGACAGATCCCCCAGCATCGGATACAGATCCCCCCCATCATTGAAGGCAAGCCCCCCGTTACTGGAGCTAACCCCCCCTTTCTCCTCCATTGGAGACAATCCCCATCCTTCCACTGGAGAGCCCCCCGATTATTGGAGGCAGAACCTCCTCATCACTGGAGACTGCCCCCACCTTGAGCTCATCACTGTAGACAGAACCCCTCATCACTAGAGACAGAACTCCTCCCCCATCACTGGAGATAGACCCCCCTCCACCTCAGTGGAGACAGAACCCCATCTCAGTGGAGAGAGTCCCCCCCACATCACTGAACTCAGCCCCCCTCCCACACCGCTACTCATTACTGGACTCAGAATCGTCACTAACTGGGCACAATCCGTTGCACTGGAGTCAGAACCTTCCTTTATTGGACAAACCCCACATCACCGGACATCACCCTCATCACTGGGCATCACCCCACATCACTGAACTCAGCCCTGATCACTGGAGCACTGCCACTGGACACGGCTGCCCCCCATCACTGTGCACAGAACCTCATCACTGGCACGGCCTGCTCTGGAGGATTTATCTGGAACTTTTTTTTTTTTATTCCTAAATGGTCAATGAAAACCAGAGGATGTACATCCCCGAGGGAGACCATCAAGGTGAGGGCAGTTGAACTATGTATGTGATCCACAGCTCCTAGATATAGCTGTCATCATAAATGTGATCCACAGGTCCTACCGGTAGCTGTCCTTTTGAATGTGATCCACAGGTCCTAGAGGTAGCAGCCATTAGGCTGAATGTGATCCACAGGTCCTATACACTTACTATGTTTTCTGTTATTCATATGCCCTAGTGGTACCTCTAATCATTTTAGGTGATAATTGTGTAAAGGGAGAAATGTTCTGTATTGATTTGTAGGCAACATTAATTTGGGAATTACTTGATTTATTTTAATCTACTGTAGGGACGTATACTGGGTACCAAAGGCACCTATAGGGCAATGCATGCCAGGTGCCACATTCACCTCTAGGATAGTGTATTGGGTGTCACAGTCTCCTGTATGGTGTGTTATTGGGGACCAGTATGTCCTATATGGCAGGGTATTAGGTGACAATTGTTCTTATACTGGACATGGTACTGGCTGTCACCCCTGTCCTTTAGCTCAGTGTTTGGGTGCTACTGACTCTTGCATGTTAGGGTTTTGAGTGTTTCTCCCTCCGATACGCTAAGGTGTTGGTGGGTGGCATTCTCTTCTGGAGGGTAAGGAATTGTGTACCACTTTCACTTGTATAGCAGGGTGTTAGTATGTGGCATTCTTTTAGAGAAGTGATTGTATACCACTTTCTCTTGAACAACAGGGTGTTGGTGGGTATAATTGTCTGCTGAAGGGTAGAGTATTGTGTATCACTCTTTTTTGAAGGGCAAGGTGTTGGTGGGTGGCACAACCTGATGGAAAGGATGATAGGGTATTGTGTACCAATCTTCCCTGTAGGCCAGGATGTTGATCAGTGGTACTTTGCTGTAGGGTACATAATTGGTGGGTGAAACTCTATTCTTCAAGGGCAAAGTGTTAGTGAGTGGAACTCTGTTCTGTAGGGTAAAGTGTTAGTGAGTGGAACTCTGTTCTGTAGGGTAAAGTGTTAGTGGGTGGAACTCTCTTAGGTAGGGTAAAGTGTTATTGGGTGGAACTATGTTCTGTAGGGTAAAGTGTTAGTGGGTGGAAGTCTGTTCTGTAGGGTAAAGTGTTAGTGGGTGGAACTCTGTTCTATAAGGTAAAGTGTTAGTGGGTGGAACTCTGTTCTGTAAGGTAAAGTGTTATTGGGTGGAACTCTGTTCTGTAGGGTAAAGTGTTATTGGGTGGAACTCTGTTCTGTAGGGTAAAGTGTTGATGGGTGGAACTCTGTTCTGTAGGGTAAAGTGTTATTGGGTGGAACTCTGTTCTGTAGGGTAAAGTGTTATTGGGTGGAACTCTGTTCTGTAGGGTAAAGTGTTATTGGGTGGAACTCTGTTCTGTAAGGTAAAGTGTTAGTGAGTGGAACTCTGTTCTGTAGAATAAAGTGTTATTGGGTGGAACTCTGTTCTGTATGGTAAAGTGTTAGTGGGTGGAACTCTGTTCTGTATGGTAAAGTGTTAGTGAGTGGAACTCTGTTCTGTAGAATAAAGTGTTATTGGGTGGAACTCTGTTCTGTATGGTAAAGTGTTAGTGGGTGGAACTCTGTTCTGTATGGTAAAGTGTCAGTGGGTGGAAGTCTGTTCTGTAGGGTAAAGTGTTAGTGAGTGGAACTCTCTTATGTAGGGTAAAGTGTTAGTGAGTGGAACTCTGTTCTGTAGAATAAAGTGTTAGTGGGTGCAACTCTGTTCTGTAGGGTAAAGTGTTATTGGGTGGAACTCTGTTCTGTATGGTAAAGTGTTAGTGAGTGGAACTCTGTTCTGTACAGTACAGTGTTGATGGGTGGAACTCTGTTCTGTACAGTACAGTGTTGATGGGTGGAACTCTGTTCTGTATGGTAAAGTTAGTGGGCAGAACTCTGTTCTGTATAGTAAAAAGTTAGTGATTGGAACTCTGTTCTGTAGGGTGAAGTGTTAGTGGAATGGTGTTTTGTACAGTAAAGTGTTAGTGGATGGAACTCTGTTCTGTAGGGTAAATTATTGATGGGTGGAACTTTGTTCTGCATGGTAAAGTGTTCATGGGTGGAACTCTGTTTTGTATGGTAAAAAGTTAGTGATTGTAACTCTGTTCTGTAGGGTAAAATGTTAGTGGGTGGAACTCTGTAGGTTAAAGTGTTGATGGGTGGAACTCTGTTCTGTAGGCTAAAGTGTTAATGAGTGGAACTCTGTTCTGTAGGGTAAAGTGTTAATGAGTGGAACTATGTTCTGTAGGGTAAAGTGTTAATGAGTGGAACTATGTTCTGTAGGCTAAAGTGTTAATGAGTGGAACTATGTTCTGTAGGGTAAAGTGTTGATGGGTGGAACTCTATTCTGTATGGGGAAAGTGTTCGTGGGTGGCACACTTTTCTGTAGGGAAGAGTATTCATTGGGTACTCTCTGTTGGAAGGAAGAGTGTTGTGTTCCTCTCTCTACCCTAAGACAGGGTGTTGATGTTTGGCACTTTCTGCTAGTGTGTAGGGTATCTGGTGACACACTCTGCTGGATGGTAGAGTGTTGGTAGATGGCATCCTGTGCTTGATTATATGGTGTTGGTTGCCTCTCCCTTATGTAGGTCAAGGTGTTGGTGAGTGGCTCTGTCTGTTGTTGAGTGGGGTATTGGTGTTATTCTTTCTTATAGGGTAACGTGTTGGGACACCGTGTTTTAATTCATGATACTGGGGGGCACTCTTTGGTGGAGGACAGGATGTTGGGGGTAAAGCTGTATAGCAGGGCATTATATTGGGGTAAATGTCTTCTTTAGGGCAGTATTCTAGGTGGTTACTCTGATGTACAACAATATTGTGGGATAACTCTAATTGTGGGCAGGATGTTGAGGGTAACTCTCTAATTTAGGGGACGATGTTATGCTTTGCTTTAGGATATGATGTTTGGCTTCACTCCCTGCTGTGGAACATGATATTGGAGGTCAATACAGTGCAATATATTGGGGTCATTCTCTACTGTAGAATAAGATATTGGAGGGAGGGGGGACACACTCAGCTGTAGGTCATAATATTTGAGGTCATTCTCCACTGTAGTGTATGATACAGGGTCACTGCTGTAGAACATTATATTGGGTGGTCACTTTCTGAAATAGGACATGATATCGGGGAGGTCATTCTGCTGTATGACATAATATTGGGGAGGTCATTGTGCTGTAGGACATGATATTGGTGGTAGCTGTTGTAGGATGAAATAATAGGAGTCACTCTATGGTAGTGTATGATATCGGGGATCAGTTTCTGTTGCAACAAATTATACTGTGGGTTCACTCTATACAGTAAGACAGGATGTCGGGGGTCACTGTCTGCTATAGGGGATTGCAATTGTTTTCACTGCTGTAAAAGTGATTTCTGGTGAAAACAGAAACCTGAGAAATATAGAGGAGAGAAACCAATGTGTGCAACGGCCTCGTCACTAGGAAAAGGTTTATTGAGGTGTTGTGTATGTATATGTGTGTGTCTTTGCGTCTGTGTATGTGTGTGTGTGTGTGTATATCTATATGTGTGTCTCTGTGTGTGTATGTATGTATGTATGTGTGTATGTATATGTGTGTTTCTCTGTATCTGTGTGTGTGTGTGTCTCTATGTCTATGTGTGTGTGTGTATATGTGTGTGTGTGTATATGTGTGTGTGTATGTCTCTGTTTATGTATGTATGCCTGTGTATGTATGTGTGTGTTTCTCTGTGTCTGTTTGTGTATATCGTGTATATCTCTGTGTCTATGTCTATGTGTGTATGTATATGTGTGTGTGTGTGTGTAAGGCAGTAGGATAAAGTGTTAATGCGTGTTTAAGTGTATCTGTATGCGTACATCTGCATGTATGTATACATTTATGTGAATGTGCGTGTGTTTGTATGTCTCTGTGTGAAGGAGTAGGGTGAAGTCTGTATGTGTGTATGTGAGTGTGAGTGTGTGTGTGTGTGCTTTTGTACTTGTGTGTGTTTGTATATCTGTGTGTGTAAGTGTTTTTGCATGTCTGCCGCACACATCTACTAGGTATAACTCTTTCACTGCTATTTTAACCCTTATGTCGATCTTTAGAGGGGAGGCTCTTTATTCTGCTGTTGGGGTGTGCAGTTCATTGTGGAGCAATGCCCTGCACACCCGTCTGGCACCCAAGTTGTTAGCCAGAGGGTTGTTAATCCAAATGCTGTGTTTTGACAGTATATAGTCATGAGCATCTATCCATCATTACCAGGGGATAATGCTGATCATATTTAACAAACAGATTGTTGAATTCATCCTTTTATACTATTACCATAAGCCCAAATTCCAGCATCATCTCACAGCGGCACAGAGGAAGATTGTAGCTCCCACTTTCCTGGTGCCAGCTCCCCCCCCCCCATACACACACACACACACACACACACACACAAACGCACTGAGGTCATGTGCATTTTAGAGCAGGCCATGAGAAGGAGGGGGCGGATGGTAGGACCTGCCGCAGTCATAGAGAATATTATCCATATCAACCCTGGTGATTTTCAGATTTGGAAATTATCCTTGGGGGGGGGATATCTATGAAAACAATCCCACAGTAAAACCGGTTGCTAGAATCAATTTTCTACCCTAATACCAATTTACTAAGCTACTTACACCAAAAATTCTTACCTTAATGCCGATAGCACCAAGGCGAGTGTTGTGGGGTGGTGTATGGGCATTTTGGGACATTATTGTTCTCTGCTTTTTCTTTAACCTTTTTAGTGACAGATGGGGTCCTAAAGCAATGCATTGGGCAGCTCCCTGTCAGTGAAAAGGTTAAAAGCATCTATTAAAGCAAGGAACATGCACTACAGTGATCACACTCTGTAGTGTATATACCCTGAAATGCAGCGACTAGCATTAGATTCTATCATAAGTGTAGCTGTGCTGGCTGTTTTGTACCCCCACCCCGGGGTGTTTTTGGGAGCCTTTAACGAAAAATTCACATGCCACCCCTTTACTCCTGTGTCGGTATTTCTAAGAAGACATTGCCATCTGATTTTGTTGATTTGTGGTGGTGGCACTCTGCGGCACTCTGACCAAGTGTGGGCCCTAAGGAGCTGTTTATATTGTAACTCTCCCATGTCTTTCTGCTCTACAGAAATCCATCTACATTCCAGAATTAAAACTTTGATTGCCAAAGGGGTACGCAATGCATTTCAAAGCAAAGGGTTAAGATCCTGATAGCCATATGTTCAAAAGTGGAGTAGTTCTTGCTTAACTCTTTGAGTGACAGCAAGGTGCGGAACACATTGCACAACCCCCCCCCCCCCAGCACTCGAAAGGTTAAACCAAGTGCATCCTGAGGTCAAATACAAATGATTAAACTTTCCATTTATTTACATGGAGCTTTTAACCCTTGAAATGCCAGGTGACGTGTGACTCATTGCTCTGCAATGATTTGCGTAGCTCTCTGGCACTCAAAGGGTTAAACCCCTGGAATGCTGGGGAGATCTTCGCAATGCGTTGGAGATCTCTCTAGCATTCAAGGGGTTAAAAATGTTGTTTTAAATTTAGTGGGAATTTGTAGTTCTCCCCTGTAGTGCAATTGGTTTATCACAGAATAACTCTGCCTTTCGCTTTTGAACATACAGAACATTACTGAAAATCCCACTCCGGTGTATAAACAGTTAACCTTTTTACAGATCTAGTTACAAACCTCCGGGATGGAATGAAAGAAGAAATATTGCTTGTCATTAGCAATGATGCAAACAGCTAATCGTTAATGACTTCCATACTGGGCAGATCATCACAGCGAGAGGGATAGAGCTGTGCAAATTCACAACGACTGGTATTTACTAAAAGACGCAGAGACTTTTCGTCCTCATAACAAGGGGCGAGAAAATCCTTTCCCTTTTGCTATGTCTGTCTATTTTACAAAGGGATTTATGCTGTGTGCTCCAATGGCTTTTTAAAGTTTTTTTCTCCTGTGTATGGCCTCCCAGCGTAATCTCATGTTAGCATATGGGAAACAGCTTTCTTTTTTAAAGCAACCCAGATTTAACCCTTTGAGTGGCAGATGCGTGCCCAAGACACAAACCAATATGAGGGGCAACCTTCTGACATTCAAAGGGTTAATGATGTCATTTGTCACATTGACCAAGGTCACGCAACAAAAAAATATGCATTTTGTAACAAGGAATAAAAAAAATATATATCTAATTTGCATCTGTGTTTGCGGAAATTTGCCATTAGCTAAATTATGTTTAGTAAATGAGGGCAACTAGTGAAAAGAAGCTAATTAGCACTTATGTCAAAATCAATCTAAGTGACAATTTTAACACTGTTTGCTTGCCTACATGAATGCAAATCACTTTTTTTTATTAAGATAAAAAAAATGCAAAGGTTTTTATTTCTGCAATTTTATTTAAAGAATTTTTTGGATGTACATAGCACAATTTTCGTTAGTAAGATGTAATTTTGATCAATAAATACTAAAAAAGTTAATGTGAGCCTAGTAATGTTCAATAATCTACTCTTTGAGGAGCATTTTTTTGGGAAAAATTAGACATACTGCTACTTTTGTTTTTTTTTTTTGTGTAAATACCATTCAGTATAACATGTAATAACAATAAGATGGGAAAAGGGGGTGTATGAATAGGATTCTTTTATTATTTATTAAAACAAATGCTAGAGTTAATTTTCTTGCCTTGTGAATGCCCACAGTCAATTTACTAAGCTATTTGCACCTAAAATTCTCTCCTTAATGCCACTTGCACCAAGTGAAAGACAGTGGGACACTCTTTGGATATTGAGGCATTAACACTTTGAGTGGCAGAGGGGTATAGAATGCATTGCAAAGCAGTGCATTCAGTACCCCTCTGGGACTCAAAGGGTTAATTTGCACTGTGCATTTTTGCATGTGATCTGCTAACACGTCAAAGAGGAAATTGTTCTAACTTTATACCATTCTCCCATGCAAGCGATGGAGCAAGTGTTTGGGGCTTGATGGCACCGAAATGGTTAAAGTCTTAACAACGGGGTAATGTGTGCACCAGTATGCGTTAAAGCGATCATCTGCTGTAGTATACACTCCAAGGTGCCGCTGCTGGATTTGGAGGGTAACGTTCAGCGATGCTGGCAGGTTCATACATTGCCCCCAAAGAATTAAAGGGCCAATAAGAGTCAATTGTCTATCTACTGTGCCCATTTCTCTATTTATTTTAAAAGCTCAGATTTATTAATGCGTATCTTATCAGCCCACCTAGGCACTTCTTTTCACTGAGCCCCCCTGGAGAGGGTCCATGTGCTGCTGACCAGGGCGATATAAATTACGTGATTCTCTACATGAAGGGGTTGGGGCTTAATTGGGCGGTTGGGGCTTACAGTCCTTATGTCATAAAGTAGACGGCAAGTGGGCAGAACAGGGTAGAAAGGAGAAGAAGTGGGCGGAAGTGGGAGGAACAGTGTGGGAAGGAGAAGATGTGGGCGGGAAGTGGGAGGAACAGGGTGGGAAGGAGAAGATGTGGGCGGGAAGTGGGAGGAACAGGGTGGAAAGGAGAAGATGTGGGCGGAAAGTGGAAGGAACAGGGTGAGAAAGAGGAGAAGTGGGCGGAGTTTCAGAAGGATCTCACCACCACCAGAGAATCAGCCTCTGTCCTCGGAGACCCGATAATTAATTGTAAAAACTGGAGTCTCCAGGGCAGATTCAGAAAATTCCCAGGTATGAATATCAGGGGTGTGGGCGCTGTGACATGACCTGGCATTCCAATGGGCCCATCTGCCACAGGGTCCAATAGATTCTGCATATACCCAAGTGCCCCTCTTTAGTCGGGACAGCCCTCTTTGAGACCCTAATCCATCTGTCCCCCTTTCCCACCCTGGTGTCCCTGTGTTTAGGAGATCAGACTGTGTGGTGTGTATATAAGTGTATCACCCTGGTGTCCCTGTGTTTAGGAGATCAGACTGTGCAGTGTGTATATAAGTGTATCACCCTGGTGTCCCTGTGTTTAGGAGATCAGACTGTGTGGTGTGTATATAAGTGTATCACCCTGGTGTCCCTGTGTTTAGGAGATCAGACTGTGTGATGTGTATAGAAGTGTATCACCCTGGTGTCCCTGTGTTTAGGAGATCAGACTGTGTGGTGTGTATAGAAGTGTATCACCGTGGTATCCCTGTGTTTAGGACATCAGACTGTGTGGTGTGTACAGAAGTGTATCACCCTGGTGTCCCTGTGTTTAGATCAGACTGTGTGGTGTGTATATAAGTGTTTCATACTGCTCCACAGCATTAAATAGCACATTCATATTTATTCAAACTTCAGTTTATGTGTTTATAAATTAGTCTGTATAAATGAAGTATTTTGGTCTAGTTTTAAATCATTTACTCAGTTACAAAAAAAGAGATTTCAACAGGTCATGAAGTAACCTAAAAGTTCTTGGTTAGGTCCCGTCTATCACATTCCCAACAATACCACCCTACAACAAAAATGTCCCTCTTTGGCCATTTGAAATGTTGAGAGCTAAGGTTCTGTTATGAACCTAGGAGACTATTTTTGTCTTAGAAATCCCGAAAACCTGTTTGCGCTAGGACCGTCGAACGACTAATTACATATCTATCCCTGGCACCTTACATTAATTTATGGTTTTAACCCTTTACGTGCCAGAGAGGTACGGAACGCACTGCTTACCACTTTTGCTGGGAAGTTTACATACCTACCAAATTTCAAATGGACAAAGAAGGACACTTCTGTTTTAGATGGTGTTGCTGGGGGCATGCATTACCAAGAATCTTTAGGTTATTTTATGACCTATCGACACCTCTTTGCATAACTGGAAATCTGATTTAGAGGAAGACCAAAGTATTACACAGATTATTTTATAAACTAAGATACTGAAGTTTAACTACACATTAATGTGAGATTTATTGCTGTGGAGCAATGTGATACACTCATATACACACCACACAGTCTGATCACCTAAAAAGAGGGACACAAGGATGAGAAAGAGGGACAGAGGGATTTGGGTCTCAAAGAGGGCCTGTCTCTCCTAAAGCGGGACACTTGGGAGTTATGGTTGCTCTATGTAGCTATTCTCCTTTCCGTACATAGATTTTTTTGCAGATTTTCTTACCAGGCATCCTCTAAAGGTAGATTATGTACTTGTGTTCTAGAATTCCACTAATTATATTGTCTAATAATACACCCCCTATACCACTTTCCCTGCTCTTCAGTGTGTGGCAGGGAAAAAGTTAAATGGTATAGTTTGGCACTAATGGATTATTTGTTGCAATTGATTGTGTTGCAGGCTTTAAGGCATATTTACCAAGATGAGTATGTGCTATACATATCCAAGAAAAAAATTGCTTTTGGGTGGAATTTGTCTTTTATAGATATGGTGCAATTGCTTTGCCCCAGGATTGCAGCACATTTGACTTGATAAATATGCCTCATAGCCCACAGCAATGCTGTTATAATGTTGGTAGAGATTGTTCACTGTAGAGCATAAACTAAAGTGCAACCATTGACAGGGCTGGATTTACATCTCAGGAGCCTGTAGGCACAGAAATTTGAAGCACCCCCCCCCCCGTGGGCCATCTGCACTAGATACCTCCACAATGCTCCTAATCTCCACGTTGCCCCCCCCCATCATCTCCATATTGCCCTCACATTGCCCCCATCATCTCCATATACCATATTGCCCCCATCAGCTCCATACTGCCCCCATCATCTACATATGCCATACTGCCCTCACAATGCCCCCCATCAGCTCCACATTGCCCTCACAATGCCCTCCATAAGCTCCACGTTGCCCTCACAATGCCTCCCATCAGCTCCACATTGCCCTCCACCCCATCAGCTCCAACTTGCCCCCACCATCTCCACATTGCCCTCCATCGGCTCCAACTTGCCCCCCATTAGCTCCACATTGCCCTCACATTGCCTCCCCCAGTTGTCCGTTTCATACCTCCCTGGTAGGAGATCTGTATGTGCCTCCTTTGGCACAGTCTTGTACCTGATGGAGCTCCCGCGTGGTCTTCTATTCAGGAATGCAGAGTGCTGGGAGATGATGTCATCTCCCAGCGCTCTGCATTCCTAAAGAGGTGACGAGGGAGCTCCATCAGGTGCAAGATTGGGGGGGCGGGCAAGGTGAGTGGGTGCCGCCGGCTCAGCCTGCGAGGTGGCTAGTTTTTTTTTTGCTTGTTTGTTTTTTTAAGAATATTAAAAAAAAGAAAATACAAATGGCAGGCGCCCCTCGTTGGCGTGCGCCTGTAGGCAGGTGCCTACTTTGCCTAATGGCAAATCCGGCCCTGACCATTGATGACAGAGACCAGCTGAGCTACACTGACAAATTTGTATACCCCCCCCCCATCATTCCAACCTATTGTGTCTGTTTGACTGTGTTTTTCAGAGCTGCACCAAAAACACTGGTTCATAAGCCTCTGAAAATGACAGTGCCTTACGGTACTCTAAAGTGTTAATTTTCCTCTGGCAAGGGGAAGGCATGCAGTGCATTAGATTAAAGACACGGAGGAAGAGCAAGTGGGAGGCAGTGATTAGGAAGCTGTGAGTCAGTGACCACGTACCAGATTAACCAATTGTGTCCCAGTTGGGTGTGCAGTGCATTGCGAAGCAATGTGTTTCACATGCACTGAAAGTAGGGTTGCCACCCAGCCGGTATTTTACCGGCAGGCTGGTAAAAAATTGGCTTCTGTCCAATGTTAAGTCTATGGAGGGAATGCCATGGCCGGTATTTTTTTTTAAGAAAAGGTGGCAACCCTAACTGAAAGGGTTAATGTGAAAGTCTTACACATATAAAGAAAAAACTTATCTTGCTCAGTCGAATTGCTGCCATGGATCTGTCACCTTCATTTCAGCTTAGTTCATTTTAACCCTTTGAATGCCAGAGGTGTACGCAACACACTGCAAAGCAATGTGTTGCGTACCCCCTCTGGCACTCAGAGGGCTAAAGACAATTAAAAACTGCCTATATCGTGTACTAACCATTTCTTTGCAATAGTGATAGTTCTTGTGAAATGATTCTTAAAGGGATAGTAATACTTAGTTTTATCTTTATTTTATTTTGTAGGCATTAAAAAAACATGAAGAACGATATATAAGTCTTATCTCTCAAACCTTTATGGTTTGAGAGATATTCACAAGCAAAGTTTCCCCTCCCGCCCCTTTTAACCTAGTGTAAGACATCTCTTCTCAGATGTGGAATCCAGTCCATAGACCAGACAGATAACAGAAGGGGACAATCTTCTTCCTGTGAGAACAATGAAATCCCTGCCCCCCCTTAACAAGTTTTTCAGGTTTTTCCCTTATCTTAATTGAAGATTGTCCCTCTCTGCAGTCTATCTGGGCACCTCCCTTCTGATCTGGCTGAGCAGTGTTACATCAGTAAAAGGGGCAGGAGGGGGATATTTTGTCATTGTATTACTCTTTAACTACAACTCTGTCAGAATTGAAATAACACTCTCCAAAGTCCAAATACTATGTTGATTAATTAGAGCTGCTTTTATTATGAAACATTACTATCCCTTTAATTTGGAGAAGACACAGTGTGGCCCTTTATGCTAATTAGTTTCTGTGTTGGATTAGTATTACCATGTTGTGTGCTATGGATGAATCTAGACAGAGCACACATGTTGGGTGCATTTCTAATAAGCTTGGCAATGAACAGAAACTCATTAGCATACTGTTGAGGGAATTAGCATAAAATGCCACATTGGGCCATCTAAATATAAAGGTTATTTTCACAAAAACAAAGTAGGTGTAAGTGTGTTTTGTTATGGAAGGAAACCCACTACAGTATAGAATCGCTTTATTGGTCATTAATAGCTATTATGAATGAAATTCCCAATTCATTACCAAGAATTTTTAGGTTGTTTCATGTCCTATTGATAACTCTTTGTGTAAGTGAATGATTGAATGATTTAGAGCAAGATCAACGTATTTTGTTTACAAATACTAATTTATAAACATATACTGATGTTTAAACAATATTAACCCCTTAAGCACTGGCCGGGTGCACACACACAGCACTTAAAGGGATAGTAATACCTAAAATGTAAAATAAAATATGTTGTAGGGTTTATCCCCCTGAGTAAAACAAGAGTACTCCCACTGCTGAAAGATGTTTCATTCAAAAGTTATTAATTTTCAAAGTTGAATTTTTTATGTTCAATATCACAGTGGCCTGAAATTGTACAGTGGCGCTGTTGCTACACGATCCTATGGACAGCTCTGGTCTCAGGACCATAAATCTCCATAGGATGGTGTAGCAACAGCGCCACTGTACAATTTCAGGCCACTGTGATATTGCACCTAAAAAATGCAACTTTGAAAATGAATAACTTTTGAATGAAACACCTTTCAGCAGTGGGAGTACTCTTGTTTTACTCAGGGGGATAAACCCTACAACATATTTTTTTTTACATTTTAGGTATTACTATCCCTTTAAGGACCGTGGATCATTTTTTTTATTTTTACATATCCAATTCAGTGCTCCCTGAACGGCGTGCAGCCACGTGGGAACCCTGAAATCCATGATGTGCCAGGACCGTAATGGGTGTTTTAGGGAAGTTTTCCCATGACGGTCCAGGCACGTCATAGTTCCTTAAGGGGTTAATGTGAGTTTTATTGCGATCGAGCAATGTGATACATGTTTATACACACAACACAGTCTGATCTCCCAAAAAGAAGGACGTCAGGGTGGGAAAGATGGATATAGGGATTTGAGTCTCAAAGAGGGACTGTCCTTCCTAAAGAGGGACGATTGGAAGGTATGGATGCCTAATATATCCTAAGGAGGCAGGAACATGCACAGACATTTTGGGGGGCAGGAGCTCAAATAATTATTATTATTTTTTTTTTGTTAAAAGGGCACGAGGGCACTTTGGACAAAAAGGGCAGGTGCTCAAGCCCCCCTTGGTGTCTATGTGCGCACGTGCCTGTAAGGAGGGACACTTGGGAGGTATGGACACCTAATATCTCCTATAGTGGCACGAGGGACAATTGGGTGGTATGGACACCTAATATCTCCTAAAGGGGGACACTGGGGAGGTACGGACCCCCAATATCTCCTAAAGACAGATACTTGGGAGGTATATACCCCTGATATCTCCTAAAGAGGGACACTTGGGAGGTACAAATCCCCAATATCTCCTAAAGAGGGACACTTGGGAGGTACAAATCCCCAATATCTAATAAAAAGAGACACTTGGGGAATCAAGGAGGAATTCCCCCCCCCCCCATTCAAGGCAGAATTTGAAATTGCTGTATTTAGGCTTTTTTTGCCCTCTTTTGGATCAACGATGGTAAACAGGAATAGGAAAAGGATGAACTAGATGGATGCAAGTCTTTTTTCAACCTAAATTACTATGTTACTATGTTACTTGGGAGGTGCAGATCTATAATATATCCTAAAGTGGGACACTTGGGAGGTAACATAGTAACATAGTAATTTAGGTTGAAAAAAGACTTGCGACCATCTAGTTCAACCCTTTTCCTATTCCTGTTTACCATTGTTGATCCAAAAGAAGGCAAAAAAAACCCCTCAATACAGCAATTTCAAATTCTGCCTTGAATGTGGGGAAACATTCCTTCTTGATTCCAAATAGCAATCAGATTTCTCCTTGGATCAATAAGCACTAACCCCTAATATCTCGTAAAGAGGGACACTTGGGAGGTACATATGGACCCTTAATATCTTCTAAAGATGGACGCTTGGGATGTATGGAATTCCTGTAGCTTTGATATGGAAATGTGCATTGGTTTTCTGTAAAACTGCAAATTTAGAACAGGGGTAGTCTGCTGGACTGCAACTCCCATCATCCCCTGCCAGATGATAGGAATTGCAGTCTAGCAGTAGCCAGAGGGCCTTACAATGCTCTAGCCTGATCTGTACATGATGACAGGAAATCATTAGGCTAGTAAAGAGAGGCTTACATGAAACCTTATCTTAGATACATTTGATGTGCTGGATGGACTCCAATCTTGCATCTGGAGCTTTATAGTAAAATTGATCCCATAATTAATGCTCCTTCTGCAGATATTCCCTTGGACGCATTCAGTTAGATGCTTTGTAAAGGCCAGATGTATAAACTAAAAGTGGAGCAATTATTGTTCAAACCATAAGGAACAAAACAGAAATTTCTCAAATTCCCTTTGATTTAAATATTATTTTTAACCCCTTGAATCCTAAAGTGGTCTCTAACACACTGTGAACATGTCTCTAGTGCCCAAGGAGTTAATAATGTTAATAATTCACAATATTGTCCTGTGCTTGATAGGTATCTATTATTTTTTTGAAAATGGTTCCAGAAACTGCAAGAACAGCATCCCGAGGCAAATAATTACATAAATTTACTGCCCTTACTGTAAATAAACCCATGCCTTTGTCTCAATAGGTGACCTCTTGTTTAACTGTTTGTTGGACCGTCAAGGAAGCAAAGAAGTTCTAATTGTTTATCACAGGGGTTCTGTGGCACAGGGGTCTAGTATAAAATTGAATCCCCATGGAACCCTAACAATCAAACATGTTAACCCCTTGGATGCTAGAGAGGTATCCAATGCATTTCTTTGCACAAGCTTCACTTACTGCACTGTAGTTCCCATTGGAAGGAAAAACCAGATACATGCTGTCTATCGGGCTACGCATGCAGTCCCTGAAGGCTGAACTGGGTGATTTGAAAGTCTTGAAGTTTATTCTCATTCCATGAAAGGGGGGAGGAATCACTGTTTTGAGTCCAGAACTGTCTTTATGGCTGCAGCCCAGAAATCACCGATGAAGCCCTGTGGAATACTCTTTTGAGATATGGAAGTCTCACAGTTCAGCCGTATCCTGACAATAGGATGGTTGTTTTGGCTGGTAGGGTTGCCAAATGATCCCTTTAAAGGGATAGTAAAAGATGAAAATAAATTGAGGTCTGATTCATCAGTATAGTTTTGTCATCACGTAGAGCGGTATGCCAATCCTATCAGAGTTGTAGTTTACCTGTGCTATACCGCCTTCGCTCAGATGTGGGATCTGACCTCTTGACCAGACAGCTCACGAGGGACAATCTTCATGTTGTGAGCCTAAGGAAAACCCTGTTCCCACTTGCGGAAGGAGGGCAGTATTTTCCTTATGCTCGTTGAAGACTGTCCCTCGTTGCTCGCTGTCTGTACTGGCACGGTAGGCAGAGTTATATATGCATAGGGGCGGGAGGGGAATAATTTCTAACTTAATAACTCTTGAACTACAAGTCCGTTAGGATTTACATACCGCTGTACATGATGACAAAACTATATTGATGAATCAGACCTCAGTTTATTTTCCTCTATTACTATCCCTTTAAAGGGATAGTAATACTTAAATATTACTATCCCCCATCTTGTAACCCTTCAAAAACCGAGTAAAATGAGCCCAGCGGCATCTCTCAAACCTTTATAGTTTGAGAGATAAGTGATTTCAAGGTTCCCTCTCCCCTGACATCAGCATTCTAGCTGACAGCAGGGGAACCCGGTCCCGGGACCGGCGGAGGCTCTGCAGCAGAGCCGAGATCGCGGTAATAAAAAAGAAATCCTCCACTAAAAAGGTCTTGGTTTGCAAGCACACATAGAAGACCTTATAAGTAAAAGATTTATTTTTTATTACCGCGATCTAGGCTCTGCTGAAGAGCCTCCGCCGGCCCCTGTTATTTTACCTCAGATAATCCTGGACAATGAATAGGAGCCCTGAAAAAGACAGGAATGTCTGCTCCCACAGACATGGCTCAATTGCCCATTAAGCGGAGCAGGCACTAGCCTAGAGCTCCATGTTTTGAGGGGAGCCTACGCTGTGATGACTACCACTTTATTGGCTGTAATATAACCCCTTGGATATTAGAAAGGTATCCAATGTATTGCTAAGCAGAGCTTTGGAGATCTTGCTAGCAACCATGGGGTTAAAGGCTTTTTCTCTGGGATTGTTTATTATAGTCCAAGGGTGTGCCAGGGAACCGTTAATGGGATAGGAGTCTGGGTTGTATAAGGAGATAAGGAGGGAGGTGTTGCCATGGGAGGAGCTAGTTCCTGGGGATGGGGTTGCCTAGGGGCACCTAAGATGAACAATCTGGACCTGTCCACAGAGGATATATAAGAGTAGATTGTAGGCCTCGAAAAACAAATATTGAATTATTACAGATGCTGAAATAGAGAGGATTTAACCCCTTAAGGACCACAGAGCATTTTTTTTTAACGTGATCGGATTCAGGGCTCCCCGAACGGAGTGCCGCAGCGTGGGGAGCCCTGAAATCCATGATGTGCCAGGACCGTCGCTTGTCTTTTAAGGATGTTTTCCCATGGCGGGCCTGGCACATCATGGGTCCTTAAGGGCTTAAGTGTATATATAACCCAGTTAATTTAATGGTGTTAGTGCTCCTTTAAATGGGACTTTAAACCCATTGAATGCTAGAGGATTCTCCAATGCATTGCTTTACAATACAATGGAGATCTTTTCAGCATTCCAAGGGTCTGACCTTTTGAGTGCCATAGAGGTATCCAACACATTGAAAGTTAATGCTATGGATATCTCTGTGGCACTCAAAGGGTTAATCCCCATTTAAATCACCAGGAATTAAAAGGATAGTAATGTTTCACAAAAACAGCAGCTTCGATTAATCTTCATAGTATTTGAGCCATAGAGAGTGTTATTTCAGTACTGTCAGGGTTGTAGTTGAAGAGTAATTGAATGATAAAGTATCCCCCTCCCACCCCTTTTACCTAGTGTAACACTGCTCACCTCAGATGTGGAATCTGGTCCCTTGACCAGACAGGTCACAGCAAGGGACAATCTTCTTACTGTGAGAACAATAAAAACCCTGTCCCCTGACAGGTTTTTCATGTTTTCCCTTATGCTCACTGAAGATTGTCCCTCTCTGTGATCCATCCAGACAGTCTTGCTGCTCTGAGGCAAGCTGTGTTACATTATTCAATTACTCTTGAATTGCAACTCTGACAGTACTGAAATAACACTCTCCATGGCCCAAAATACTATGAAGATTAATTGGAGCTGCTTTCACTGTGAAACATTACTATCCCTTTAAGGGATTTTTCATTTGGTCCCTATGGTGCAGACACAGTTAATCTAGACCAGAACTACTCTGGTCTTAGTACATCAGCCTGTGTGGTTTTTTTTTTCATCTGTAATTATCACGCTCCTACTGCACTGCACTGTTAAATATGTCAGAGGTTTAATAAATAATTGATAATAGTTCCGAGTGCCGAAAAGAGATTCACTCTGGAAAGATATTATAGATGCGTCACTCATGGGCATATGGGATTCCACTTCGATTTATGTTCGCCTTAATTCAGTTGTAAAGATGCCGTGTGACACTGCAAATGTATGGGGCGGTTCATTTATTGCTCTCGTAATTTCTCCATCGTTGAGCTAGACGTAGATTGCAAATTTTAAATATTTAACATTAAAACAGCTCTGGTTTTTTTTAGAAATACTACCCCTTTAAAGGGATAGTAATACTTCGTTTTAACTTTATTTTATTTTGTAGACATTAAAAAAACATTAAGAATGATATAAGTCTTATCTCTCAATCCTTTATGGTTTAGGAGATAGTCACAAGCAAAGTTTCCCCTCCCGCCCCTTTTACCTAGTGTAAGCCATCTCTTCTCAGATGTGGAATACAGTCCATAGACCAGACAGATAACAGAAGGGGACAATTTTCTTTGTATGAAAACAATGAAAGCCCTTCCCCCCTTGACAAGTTTTTCAGCTTTTTCCCTTATCTTAATTGAAGATTGTCCCTCTCTGCAGTCTACCTGGGCACCTTCCTTCTGATCTGGTTGAACGGGGGGGGGGGGGTACTTTGTTTGTGAATATCTCTTAAACCATAAAGGTTTGAGAGATAAGACTTATATCATTCTTCATGTTTTTTTAATGCCTACAAAATAAAATAAAGTTAAAACAAAGTATTACTATCCCTTTAAAGAAACACTGTTAGCCCTAAAAAAGTGTGCATTTTTTCAACCTATTCTACCTTCCGCCTATATTTTATACTACCCAAAATGCTATAAAAGATAATGATATAAATTCTGTTTTATTTCACATCCATTTTGGTGATGTCACTTCCCTTCTCTGTCTGGCAACTATCCAGGGGCATAACTAAACGAACTGGGCCCTGGGGTGAAATCTGAGACTTGTCCATCTCCCCACATGGTGTGGAGCAAGTTTGGATAATACACTCAGTCAGAGACCTTATTTCACCCCTTAACACCCAATGACGTGCCAGGGCCGTCGAGGCTGTCTGGGCTTTAAAGGGATAGTAATACTTAAAATGTAAAAAAAATATGTTGTAGGGTTTATCCCCCTGAGTAAAACAAGAGTACTCCCACTGCTGAAAGGTGTTTCATTCAAAAGTTATTAATTTTCAAAGTTGAATTTTTTAGGTGCAATATCACAGTGGCCTGAAATTGTACAGTGGCGCTGTTGCTACACCATCCTATGGAGATTTATGGTCAACTGACCAGAGCTGTCCATAGGATCGTGTAGCAACAGCGCCACTGTTCAATTTCAGACCACTGTGATATTGCACCTAAAAAACTCAACTTTGAAAATGAATAACTTTTGAATGAAACACCTTTCAGCAGTGGGAGTACCCTTGTTTTACTCAGGGGGATAAACCCTACAACATATTTTTTTTTACATTTTAAGTATTACTATCCCTTTAAGGACCGCTGACAGTCTTTGCATGTCACAGAAGTTTGTAATCATAGCGTGGCTGCACACAGCACTAAGATCACTGAACACTTCCGTGGGGGGAAAAAAGTGCCCTTATCCTCCAGAGCGCCCCACCCCCCAGACCGTGCAGTCTTTAACCCTTTGAGTGCCAGAGAAGTACGCATTGCATTGGCACTGGCACTCAAGGGGTTAACATTCTGGAGCAAGCATGAATCACAACGACACAGACCAAAGTGAACCCTTGCCAGAAGGATGTTCAATGCATTGCTTTTGCAAAGAGTCAGACACCTTTCTGTTGCTCAAAGAGTTAATGAAGGAAAGGGGAGGGGCTTACTAACACTATCCTTATCTTACTGTCCGACAGCGGTCATGTATGATAATGTCATCGGCTTCTAGCAGAGGCTGGAAATTAGCCAGATTTAAAGAGACAGTCAACCTCAACGGGTTATTTACTAGTAGCTGATACATTGATTTAACATCCAATTTATAAACAAATGTGTGTATTTTTTTTATTTCTCGTGTACTGCCCATTTTATTTAAAGGAATAGTAACCCTTTATTTCGACTTCGCATATTCTGCAAGTGCATACCATGTTAACCCTTTGAGTGCCAGAGGGGTACGCAACGCATTGCTTTGCAATGCGTTGCGTACCCCTCTGGGACTCAAAGGGTTAAAGCGGAATTATCATGATAATAACATTGCCCCCCAATACATTACTAACATACTGATACGCAAGGCCATACTGTCATTAACCTGAATAAGTCTGTGTTATTGCAGAAAAACAACTCCTTTGGCACGAACCAGCCGTACAGAGCTTTCAAGATAAGTTCTGTGCGCCTGCGCTGTCATTAACTTCCGTTACCTTAAGGTACCAAGGAACGTCACTCACCAGTGCTGGCAGTGAACGGGACAGACAGCGCAGACTCGGAGGTACATTTCCTACAAGATGTCTGCACTGTGTGTCCTCTGGTTCCTGACGAAGAAGTTGTTTTTCTGTAATAACACTGAATTATTCAGCTTAAAGGGATAGTAATGTTTCAAAATAAAAGCAGCTCCAATTAATCTTCATACTAGTATTTGGGTCATGGAGAGTGTTATAGCAATTCTGTCAGAGATGTAGTTCAAGAGTAACTGAATGATAAAGTATCCCCCTCACACCCCTTTTACTGATGTAACACTGTTCACCTCAGAACAGAAAGGTGGTGTCTAGATGGCTTGCAGAGAGGGACAATCTTCAGTGAGCATAAGGGAAAAACCTGAAAAACCTGTCAAGGGGGGCAGGGTTTTCATTATGCTCACAGTAAAAAGTTTGTTCCTTGCTGTGAGCTGTCTGATCTTAAGACCAGGTTCCACATCTGAGGGGAGAAGGCTTACACTAGATAAAAGTGGCAGGAGGGGAGATATGTATCATTCAATTACTCCTGAACTACAACTCTGACAGCATTGAAATAACACTGGCCCATGGCCCAAATACTATGAAGATTAATTGGAGCTGCTGTTTTTGTGAAATATTACTATCCCTTTAAGTTTATTTGTCTTCATCAATCTGCATTCAACCAGAGGCATACTTGGGAACCTCTGTGTCCTGAGTTCCTGGAGAAATAATGTAGAGCTGGGGATGGGTGTGTCTCACTCGTTTCGCACGAACGTGCTCAATCATAGACTTTGAGCCTATGATCAATCACATTTGTGTGAAACGCGTCATATGGCCATTTCCATTGTTATGCTAGCTCCTGGATAAAGAAGTGATTTTATATCAAGCAATTTGGTGTGCGATGGATTTTTCTTCTACGGTCATAGGGATGCACAGTATTGACGCAAGCTACGTGATTAAAGGGTTAATAGCAGGCAGAAATGTAGGCAATAATCAAATGATATTTACAAGGATCATGAGATGGAAGTAAGACGAATGGAGATTTATTTTTCCCAAACCACAAAGAGATTTGAACTTTCATCTCGCCAGTTTATGCACAATTCTATATTTCATGAGTTGTATTTTGTTTGTGAAGTTCAGCAAGGCTCTGTGATCTATTAGGAGAACAGGAAAAGATCCCATGACCTCAGGAATAATATTACATCGTAGATTTTAATATTGTTAGGCTTCAACTGAAAGGGTCATTTATCATATGGATTTTTTTTTTCTATGCGGAAAGAAATTGCACGAGAAAACAATGGAAAAGTCTGAATTCTATAAAGCGTAAGACAGAAATAGGTAGTTTTCTGCCTGCAAAACTGGAGCAGCAACTTGATGAAGGCAATGTTGAAAGATTGTCTTTGGGGGCACCTACCAAGACAGTTTTAACCCCTTGGATGGGAGTAGTGTATTCACCCCCAAAACAAGGGGAGTTATGCACAAAGGTGTTATAAAGAGGTAATAGATTGGAGATGATTCTATACAGGGCCGGATTTTCCATAAGGCAGAGTAGGCATCTGCCTACAGACGCCTGCCATTGCAATCGATATATATATTATATATATTTTTTTAAAGTGGCGTGCCACGCCGCCTGCCACATGGTAAGGTCTGTGCCTTCTTCGGCACATACCTGTAGCTGCTGACCTCCCCCAGCTCTTTAGTAATGCAGAGTGATGACATCATCTCCTAGCACTCTGCATTACTAAAGAGAAGACCGCGCGGGAGCTCCAGCAGCTACAGGTCTGTGCAGAAGCACAGATCTCTCTTGCCGCTGGACCACCAGGGAGGGGGGGAATGTGAGGCTTAATGTGGAGATGATGGGGGCAATGTGAGGTAAATATGGGGATAACGGGGGGCAAGTTGGAGCTGATGGGGGGCAATGTGAGGGCAATGTGGAGATGATGGGGGCAATGTGAGGGCAATGTGGAGCTGATGGGGAAAATGTGGAGGTGATGGGGGCATGGAGCTGATGGGGGCAATGTTGAGATGATGGGGTAATGTGAGGGCAATGTTGAGATGATGGGGGCAATGTTGAGATGATGGGGGCAATGTGGAACTGATGGGGGCAATGTGGAGTTGATGGGGGCAAGGAGCTGATGGGGGGCAATGTAGAGCTGATGGGGGCAATGTGGAGTTGATGGGGGCAAGGAGCTGATGGAGGCAATGTGGAGCAGATGGAGGGCAATGTTGAGATGATGGGGGCAATGTGAGGGTAATGCGGAGCTGATGGGGGCAATGTGGAGCTGATGGGGACAATGTTGAGATGGGGGTAATGTGGAGATTTGGAGCATTGTGGAGATGGCCAGTGGGGGGGGGGGCTGTGCTCACCTGTGCTCTAACAAGGAAATCATCAAATCCTGGCCTGTTAGTGGGTCCTGAGGACAGGAATTGAGAAACACTGATTTAGATAATTTGATTTATTTATTTTATACAAACAATATTATTGCCTCATAAAACGAAGTATTACTATCCCTTTAATGCATTGGCTCCATAGAATAACAAAGGAATTGGAGAAGTGATATCACTGCAGAAGTCATCTCTACTTGATCACCTCTTTATCAGTGCTTAGTACATCTCACCCAATGTGTTGGATACCTAGCTGGTATCCAAGGGGTTAATAGTAACTTATAGTAACACTACTGATAAATTACAACTCATTCTCTTATATGAAAGTCTGTATGAAAGACTGACTGCACCATAAGAGACAAGTAAACATTCTCATTGATTTAGATGGGGATTTTAACCCCTGAATGCAAGACAGATCTTCAGCGCATTGGTTTGCAATGAGATGGAAATCTCTGTAGGATTTAACCCTTTGCTTGTCAGAGAGGTATCATCTCTGGGTCTCAATAGGTTATATTGTAAAGGCCTCATTTATATCAATGGAACCTGGTGAACTTGTATTGGTCCCCAGTGGTCATACCTGGGAACCTTCTTGTCTCAAGCCTGTGGACATCTGTTTAGGTCTGGGGGTGTGGGTATTAAAACAGAACTTTCATCTTATATAAAGTTGCCCTGCAATAATTAAGCAGGTAGTGACTAGCTTTATAATACGTCTATTACCTCACAGAAGTAGCCGATTGTAAAGAAACCCTTTATCTTCGGAGACTGACGCCCAGGTTAGTGCAGTGTGCGCGCCTGCGCCGTCAGTCCCTTCCGGTGCCTTTTGGCACTGCAATGTGACCTGATCTGACAAGATGTCTGCGCTAATGCCTGGCTTCCGGTCACCTAAGATATAGGATTACTGTACAATTGGCTGCTTTTGAGAGGTAATAGACGTATTATAAAGCTAGTCACTACCTGCTTAATTATTGCAGGGTGACTTTATATAAGATGAAAGTTCCACTTTAAAATAACACAATTTGAGTCAAAAAGTGGGCAGGGCTTGATAGGGGTGGGTGGGGTTAGGAGGAGGGGTTTGCTTTGTCCTTAAAATGGGCAGAGAGTGGGAAGAACAGGGCAGACAGATACTGGAACTGACAGTAGTGGGCGTAGTTACAAGGCAACTCACTATTCCCAGAGACCCAGTAATTTATATCCTATATAATAATTCACTAAAACGTGTGTAACGCCGCGACATGCGCAGTAGACACTGCTGCGCGTGCTGCAGTCATGCACAGTAGAGACTGCCCACGCCATGACTGATACAGAGCTGGGCGCTCTGAAGGAGTGTCCAGCTCTGTATCAGCCATGGCACGGGCAGTCTCTGCTGAACGTGACTGCCCCGCGACTGGGTGGCAGTGGCACTGTGGCCCGTGTAACGGGCTTATCAACTAGTGTATATATAAAAATCTATGTGTTTCCGGTTCACTGTCAGCCACGCCCAAGGGCATTACAAAGGCAGCGTTATGTAAAACTCCCCTTTGGCAGAGCGTGTCCACCGCTATGTACTACAGTGATCATATTCTATAGGGCATTCCCTTCATTGCAGGCACTGACCTTAGAGACTAACGCCAGAGTGGCTGTACTGGCAAATTCATACATTCAGCCCACTGCCCCTGGAAAGTGTTTTGGATCATTGAAAGTACGGAATTCTAGCTTTGGGCTATGATCACACCAGTGATATATTAATGATAAAACCACCCCTTTACTCACCTCTGGCCTGCATTCCCATACCTCCCAAGTGTCCCTCATTAGGAGCGACAGTCCCTCTTTTGGACCCAAATCCCACTGTCCCTCTTTCCCACCCTGATGTCCCCCTTTTTAGGAGATCGAATTGCATGGTGTGTATATAAGTGTATCATATCGCTCTACAGCAATAAAACTCACTATTGTTTGTTTAAATGTTAGTATATGTGTTTATAAATTATTCTGTGTAAATAAAATACTTAGATCTTGTTATAAGTCATTTATTAGGTTACACAAGGAGGTATCAATAGGTCATAAAAAAGCCTAAAAATTCTTGGTAACGTCCCACCCACCAGGCACACCCCCTAAAACACAAGTGTCCCTCTTTGGCAATTTGAATTGTTGGAAGATATGCATTCCCCTGGTGATACTCTCTCATAGGGGGGTATAGCAGTGGTGTAATGAGGGCCGGGCCTACATCACCATCAGCCAGATATGATTGGCTCATGCTCACGTGAGCCTTTGGATGTAGCAAAAAGCATCACATCCTCCAATGTTGTGAACTATCAGCATGGCAGCCTGCAGGTCGCTGTGCAGATCAGGAAGACATGCTGCAATATGGATATGTGCTACACAGCATGATTTATTCTAGTGCTTCATGCAGTGGAATAATCATAAGTGGGAACAGCGCCATAATGAATAATAGTTCCCATAATGCGCATTTTTCTAATGCAAGGATAACTTGTAATCAGGTCCTTACTTGAATTAAATGTTTCAAATGCAGAAAGCATTGCTAAGAGTTAAAGGGACAGTAATGTCCCAAAAAAATATACCCAGTTTTTGTAGCCTTTAAAAAAAATAATCAATATGGTCCAAACCCTATCTCTCAAACCGCTATGGTTTGAGAGATATAGGCATTGAAAGTTCACCCCTCTCTCTCCTTTTCCTGATGTCAACGTCTAGCTGACAACAGGAGATTCCGGTCAGGGGACCAGCAGGCGGCTCTGCAGTAAAGCCGAGATCACGTTATCTATAAAGAATTCATTCATTGGAAATGTCTACAAAGTGCGCTTGCACACCAGGCACCCTTTGTAAATCTTTCCAAATTAATGAATTCTTTATAGATAACACGATCTCGGCTTTACTGCAAAGCCTCCTTGGTTCGAATGACTCGAATCTCCTGCTGTCAGCTTTACAGGAGGAAGGGGAGGAAGGGGGGAACTTTGAATCCCTATATCTCTCAAACCATAGAGGTTTGAGAGATAGGGTTTGGACCATATTGATTATTTTTTTAAAGGCTACAAAACTGGGTATATTTTTTTGGGGACATTACTGTCCCTTTAATATATGGATTGTTTCCAGACAGATTTTAACCCTTTGAGTGCCAGAGGGATATGCAATGCATTGCAGAGCAATGCGTTGCGTACCCCATCTTGCACTCAAAGAGTTAATGAATCTCCCGGATTCTGGACAGATCTTCTTCAGCACTTCACTGTACTGGAGAAACCTCTGGCACTGAAGAGGTTATTTTTTTAGCCACATCACTATATATGCCATGCACGCTAATCTCTTCATCCTACACTAAAAAGGTTATACCAGGGGAAGGGCAACCTGCAGCCTTCCAGCTGTTGATGGACTACAACTCCCATCATCCTCAGCCATGATTGGAGTTGTAGTCCAACAAAGAGAAGACACATCTTGTCCACCACTGACCTAGAGTGACCAGATGAAGATGAGGAGAGTTATAATCCACCAACAGCTGCAGAGCCACCTGATGCTCCCCAGTCGTTTACATACATATCCAAAATCACAGAACCTTTGGCTGAATTCAGTGAGCTAAAGAGTCACAGTTCTGGGGTGAACCAACTGCACCATAAGGGAAATATGACAATTTAGAGTGATTTAAAATAGATATGTTACCTCTGAAATGTATCCGATTATAAAGAAATCCTTTATTGTAGGAGACTGACGGCCAGGTTAGTGCAGTATGCGCGCCAGCGCAGTCAGTCCTTCCGGTTACCATGTGGCACACCGCTATGCTTCTCAATGGAGACCAGGACTGACAGCGAGAGAGCTCAGACAAGATGTCTGCACTGATGCCTGGCTTCCGGTCTCCTACAATAAAGGATTTCTTTATTATCAGCTACATTTCAGCTGTAACATATATATTATAAAGCTAGTCGCTACCTGCTTAACTAGTGCAGGGCAACTTTATAGCGGGTGAAAGTTCCGCTTTAACCCCTTGAATGCTAGAGAAGTAATGTTTTAGCGAACACACTAGCATTCAAGGGGTTAAAACCTCCATTTAAATCAATAGGATTTGGGGGGATTTTAACTTGTTCCCTGTGGTGCCATTGGTTTGCTCCAGAATGACACCTCTTTAGCTTATTGAATACGGTCCCTTGTGGTTCAGTTGACCTTACACTGCGACTGATTGAAATAAACACGTAGAGTTTAGATGGGGGATGTTGGACAGATGAAGCGTCTACTAATGAAAGATTACTGGTTTTTACATTATGGCAGGTGTGTGCTGTGTAGTTTTATTCCTCCGGGATGGCAATTAACCCCCTCCCCTTCCCGACCACACACAGGACAGCAAGATCCTTAATGAAAGTAAATAGTTGACAGAGGGAGATAAATATGAACAATGCATCAAGTAGGCAGGTGGGGAGTGCGCTGATAAACAGATGGATCTGATTTATGATACAAAGTAACAAGGGTTTATGGCTTCAATGTTATTGAGAAATAAGTAAACAGCTGATTTTCATACATGCCATGAATTGTTAAATGAGACTAGCAGAGCACTACACCATTATATGCAACTAGCAGCGCAATGCACCACTGAATGCCTGAATTCACTTTAAAAATGTTGCACACTATTGTGCAAGCAACTAAACGGTGCATTAACCATGTTGCCGAGATGAAAAGGGCAAAATGAGAATCTCGCCAGCATCAAAAGGGTGAGATTCTCATGTCACAGGCTTAAAGGGATAGTAATACTTAAGTATTACTAATACCTATAGTAAAGTCCTTTTAAAAATAAACATATTGCCCCCAGTTTCATCTCTCAAACCTTTATGGTTTCAGAGATGATCGCTCCTAAAGTTGCCCTCTCCCTCCCCCTTCCCCAAAGTCAGCGTTGTAGCTGACTGAAGGGAAATCCAAGCACACGTAGAAGACCATTTCAGTGAAAGTTTTCTATTTTATTAACGCGATCAGGCTGTGCTGGAGAGCCTCCTGAAAGTCGTACGACTTGCTTCCCTGCAGTCAGCTAGAACACTGACTACGGGGAAGGGGGAGGGAGAGGGCAACTTTAGGAGCGATTATCTCTTTAACCATAAAAGTTTGAGAGATGAAACTGGGGGCAATACATGTATTTTTAAAAGGACTTTACTATAGGGATTAGTAATACTTAAGTATTACTATTCCTTTAAAGGGATAGTATTACTTAAAAATTATTATCCCTCATATTGTAGCCCTTAATAAACTGAGTTAAATGACACCAGCGGCATCTCTCAAACCTTTATGGTTTAAGAGATAGCCGCTTTCAAAGTCTCTGAATCAAGCAGAGGCTCTTCAGCAGAGCCTATATCTTGTTATGGAAGGAAAAATGATTCATTGAAACAGTCTTCTACGTGTGCTTGGTAACTGGGGGATGGATCCACTTTAAGCAGCTGAATGCCAGAGGGCAGTGGCATAATAATAGGGGTCCGTCCCCTGCGACCCCCCCGCCCGGCGCCAGCAACAAGCTGAGGTCTGTGCCTTCTTCGGCATAGACTTCTATTAGCAGCTGAGCTCCCGCTGTCTCCGGCACTCTAGTAATGCAGGGCGCTGGGAGATGACATAACCTCCCAGTGCTCTGCATTACTGGAAAGAGGACCGAGCTGGAGCTCCAGCTTCTAATAGAGGTCTGTGCAGAAGGAGGCACAGACCTCTCCTTCCATGCCGCTGGACCACCAGGGAGGAAGGAGATGGACACTGGGGGTCAATGGGGGCAATGTGGAGAGATGGACATTGGGGGCAATTTGGTGATGGCCAGTGGGGACAATGTGGAGGTTGCCGATGGGGGCAATGTGGAGATACCAAATGGGGGCAATGTGGTCGTGGGGGGCACATTGCAATTTTTGCACCAGGGCCCGGTGACTTCTACTTACACCTCTACCAAAGGGGTACACAACTCATTGCAAAGTAATGTATGCACACCCCTCTGGCATTCAAAGCTTAATGGCAGCAGAGAGTGTGTGTGCCATTAAGCACTAAATCAGTCATGCTCTCTTTTAGTAATACCCGAAGTGCAAGCAAAATTATTTTTAGGCTAACGTGTAAGCGCAGAAAATGAGCAGCACTAGCGGATTTATACATTTCCCTCTCTGTCTTCTCACTGAGACATTAAAGACAATTTTAGATCCAGTTCTTTGTACAGAATTGAACTGTTCTGTCATACTGAAAATTGGTGTCATTATACTCAGTAGCAGCCTGCGGTTGTAATAGCTACTAAATTTAGCTGAAATTTATATTTCAAGATACATATTAAAAAACAGCGTGCATCTATCTCAGGTGAGATATAATCCGTTTGCTCTTGCTGCCTCTACTGGGAAGCTGTTCAATGGCCTTGCTACTATTTAAGTGAACAAGTACATACGAATGCACCAATGCACCAGACTAGGGATGAGCAACCTGTGGAGCTCCAGCTGTGGTTGGACTGCAGCCCAGATCAGCTTCATCTGGCAGTTAGCAAAATAGGTGAGATGCATGGGCGTCCGCAGGAAGGGGACACCCCCCGTACCTGCCCCCCCCCCGAGCTGCATTAACATAGGGGCTGGGTGGGTTGGCCTGGGGTTCATGCCCATGGTGACATGCAGAAAGCATGAAAGGAGCAATTCTGGGTGAAACCAACTGCAAGCTATGAGACAAATAAAAATTCACCAAATGTCCACTGATGTAAATGGGGATTTAACCCCTGAAATTCTAGCGAGGGCTTCAATGCATTGCAAAACAACATGCTGAAGACCTTTCTAGTATTCGAGGGGTTAACAACCCCTTTTAAATAACTAAGCATTTTTACTTGTCCCCTACGACACAGTTAGATTGCTCCAGAAATCCAGCACTTTTCACCAGTCTCACTGTTTAATCCTTTGGATGTATCGGAGGCCTTTGTAGCGATGCAGAGGTTAAAAAAATCAGCCATGGATTTTCCTGTGAAAGAAATAGCCTTGCATTAATTGGATTTCGTCTTCATTGCCCCAAGCCAGTGTGACATCACAGCATCAGTCCATCCCACACTGACAGTGAATTAAGGACAATCAGACTGGGGCACTGAGAAGAATTGGAGCAATGCTGTACTATAGGAGATAGATACAAATCCTCCAAGTTCCCACTGCTTTAAATAGAGGCGGATACTGCTTTGGACAGCAGAGAGATGATCCAGGTGACTCACCGAGTGAATTCAGAAAGCTGTAGACACCTCCAGGACGCTTGGTTTATTTTATACAGGTGACAGAGACACTGTTAAAGGGATAGTAATGTTTCACAATAAAAGCAGCTCCAATTAATCTTCATAGTATTTTGACCATGGAGAGTGTTATTTCAATACTGTCAGAGTTGTAGTCCAAGAGTAACAGAATGATAAAGTATCTCCCCTCCTGTCCCTTTTACTGATGTAACACTGCTCACTTCAGAGTAGCCAGACTGTCCGGATGGATCACAGAGAGGGACAATCTTCAGTGAGTATAAGGAAAAACCTGTCAAGGGGACAGGGTTTTTGTTATGTTCACAGTAAGAAGATTGTCCCTTGCTGCGACCTGTCCGGTCAAGAGATCAGATTCCACATATGAGGGGAGGTGGCTTACACTAGGTAAAAGAGGAGGGCGTGGGATACTTTATCATTCAATTCCTCTTGAACTACAACTCTGACAGTATTGAAATAACACTCTCTATGGCCCAAATACTATGAAGATTAATTGGAGCTGCTGTTTTTGTGAAACTTTACTATCACTTTAAAGTTCCGGAGCAGGTTTAAAGTGGAACTCTCACCTTCCATAAAGTCATCATTATTCATATATCTACCGCAAATAAAGCTGCAGTCTTTTTTTTTAATCAGTAGTTTAAACGAGATATTAGCTTTGACAGTCTTACCCAATGACGTCACTGGTGGGATCACTGTGGTACAGCTCAGTACCAAAAGACTGTCAATCACCTTCCCTTATCCTCCCATGTTGTGCCTCGCTCCCTCCTCCTTCAGAGACTCACAAATCAATGCGCTGCAGGTCACATGAAGATTCGTGCGTCTCTGAAGGAGGAGGGAACGAGGCACAACATGGGAGTATAAGGGGAGGGGATTCCTCCGTCAGACGAGGAGGTGGTAACAGGGAACAACTGGGGAGGGGGAGAGGCTGAGATTGAGAGCTGTACCGTGGCCTGTCCTGAAGTGACGTCACATGCTTCCATCAGAGGCGTAACTACAACGATCCGGGCCCTGGTGCAAGAAGTGCCATGGCCCCCCCAACCCCCAAACACATTGGCCCCGGGCCCTCCACAATGCCTCCATTTCCTACCTCCCAGTCCCTGGTGGTCCAGTGGAGTGGCAGGAGAGGCGGGCTGGTGCGACGTGCTCCTGCGCTGTCCTCTTCTGTAATGCAGAGCGCTGGGAGATGATGTCATCTCCCAGCGCTCTGCATTACTAGAGCGCAGGAGGGAGCTTGCAGCGCCAAGAGGAGGGGGTCGCAGGGGGCAGCTGGTTGCGACCCCTGTGACCCCTATAGTTACGTCACTGGCTTCCATTAAAAAGCGATACATATCTCCTTTAATACTGCATTTTAAAAAACAAACAAACAAAAACGGACTGAAACTGTATCGCCATTGAAGATTCATATAAGAAGCAGTTTACTGGAGGTAACAGTTCCTCTTTAAAGCGGAACTATCATGAAAATAACATCACCCCCGATACATTACTAACCTAGTGATATGCAAAGTCATATTGTCCTTAAGTTCAGTAAGTCAGTGTTATTGAGGAAAAATACTTCATTGGCAGGCATCTGGCTTTACAGGGCTTACAGGAGAGGCTCTGTGCGCCTGCTCACACAGGAACTTCCGTTACCTTATGGTAACCAACTGACGTCACCACCAGTGCTATCAGTGAACGGGACAGAGAGCGCAGACTCAGAGGTACATTTCCTCCAAGATGTCGGCGCTGTTGTCCGCTGGTTCCTGCCAAATACGTTTTTTTTTCCTGCAATATCGTGGACTTACTGAGCTTAAAGGGATAGTAATACTTTATTATTACTATCCCCCATATTGTAGATATATGCAAAATAATTTAATAGCCCCCAGGTTCATCTCTCAAACCTTTATGGTTTGAGAAATAACCGAAGGCAAAGTTCCCCCCTCCCTCCCCCTTCCCTGAAGGCAGAGTGGTACTGACTGCAGGGATATCCGGTCTTATGTGCATCAGGCGGCTCTGCAGCAGAGCCGCGATTGAGTTAATGAAAAAAAATTATTTCACTGAAATGGTCTTCTTCGTGTGCTTGCAAACCAAGCACAAACCAATCACATGTAGAAGACTGTTTCAGTGAAATAATTCTTTTTCACTAACGCGATCTCGGCTCAGCTGCAGAGCCGCAAGCCTGTCTTACGAAAGACTTCCCTTGCAGTCAGAACAACGCTGACTTCAGGGAAGGGGGAGGGAGGGTGGAACTTTGCCTTCAGTTATCTCTCAAGCCATAAAGGTTTGGGAGACGAACCTGGGGGCTATTATTTTGCTAATATCTACAATATGGGGGATAGTAATACTAAAGTATTACTATCCCTTTAAGGACAATATGACTTTGCATATCGCTAGATTAGTAAAGTATTAGGGGGCAGTGTTGTACTTGTGATAGTTCCGCTTTAATAATGTAAGATTTATTTGGGGAAATCTGTATAAGCAGAATTGATTCATAATGGTCATTGGGATTTTCTGCCCCAAATTAAGATAATTGAGGGTTTATCATTGGGAAATATTAGAGTTTAGTTGTCATGTCACCTCAGAATAAGTTTATTTCGGAGGATTAACCCTTTGAGTGCCAGAGGGTTATCCAACACATTGCAAAGCAATGCGTTGGATACCTCTCTGGCAGTCAAAGGGTTAAAAGCTGTTTATATGTTGTGCCAGCCATTTGCTTGTAATATAAAATATTTTGGAGAAAATTAACCCTTTTTTTTTTTGCTGATGGCACAGTCTGACATTTTATGCTAATTAGTTGAGGTGGTGGGACAATATTTCCACACACTGTGCTATGAATCAGTCTAGGCAGTGCCCACACGATAGCAGAATGAGTGGTAAGATTGGCGTTGGGCACAACTAATCCGCATACTCTGCTACACTGTGCCACCAAAACGCAAAGGTTACATTTTTTTTTTGAAAATAATTTATTTACAGAAAAATGGTTATTACAAGATACAGGCAGGTTTAATTCTCCGAATAACAAACAAAACTTGTCATAGGGTGACAGGGCCACTTTAAATTGGCAGTCATTGGTACAGAAGACGTACACTTTACAAACACTTCTATCACAACAGAGTGTGATTTATTACTCATATGGGACACATCATTGTGTGTTCATATCTCTTAGCTGAATCAGTGATGCTTGCGAGAAAAGTAAATAGCTTCTGCTATGAGGCTTATTGTATTCGCCTCCCAAGCAAACAGCAGAGGATTGCAATTCTGCAGAATAAAAAAAAAAACATGGTTATAGGAGAGACTGCACATTGTTTAAAGTTAATTAAACCCGTTTTTGTTTCAACGTTTTTTATTTTTCATAGTTTACATAAATTAGAAAATATAATGTGGCATGTGTTTGAACCACTCAGCAATAGTGTATTCCATAGTCCCAATAATGATAATGTTTGTATAGAATCAAAAGTCACAATAATGATATCGTTTATATAGAATCCCAGAGTCACATTAATGATATATCGTTTAAATAGAATCCCAGAGTCACATTAATGATATATCGTTTATATAGAATCCCAGAGTCACAGTAATGATATATCATTTATATAGAATCCCAGAGTCACAGTAATTATATATCATTTATATAGAATACAGAGTCACAGTAATGATATATCATTTATATAGAATCCCAGAGTCACAGTAATTATATAGTTTATATAGAATCTCAGAGTCACAGTAATGATATATCATTTATATAGAATACCAATGTCACAGTAATGATATATCGTTTATATAGAATACCAATGTCACAGTAATGATATATCGTTTATATAGAATCCAGAGTCACATTAATAATATATAATTTATATAGAATCCCAGAGTCACAGTAATGATATATCATCTATATAGAATCTCAGAGTCACATTAATGATATATAATTTATATAGAATCCCAGAGTCACAGTAATGATATATCATCTATATAGAATCTCAGAGTCACATTAATGATATATCATTTATATAGAATCCCAGAGTCACAGTAATGATATATCATTTATATAGAATCCAGAGTCACAGTAATGATATATCATTTATATAGAATACCAGTGTCACAGTAATGATATTTCATTTATATAGAATCCCAGAGTCACAGTAATGATATATCATTTATATAGAATCCCAGAGTCACAGTAATGATATATCATTTATATAGAATCCAGAGTCACAGTAATGATATATCATTTATATAGAATCCCAGAGTCACAGTAATGATATATCATTTATATAGAATCCAGAGTCACAGTAATGATATATCATTTATATAGAATCCCAGAGTCACAGTAATGAAATATCATTTATATAGAATCCCAGAGTCACAGTAATGATATATCATTTATATAGAATCCAGAGTCACAGTAATGATATATCATTTATATAGAATCCCAGAGTCACAGTAATGATATATCATTTATATAGAATCCAGAGTCACAGTAATGATATATCATTTATATAGAATCCCAGAGTCACAGTAATGATATATCATTTATATAGAATCTCAGAGTCGCAGTAATTATATATCATTTATATAGAATCCCAGAGTCACAGTAATTATATAGTTTATATAGAATCTCAGAGTCACAGTAATGATATATCATTTATATAGAATACAGTCACAGTAATGATATATCATTTATATAGAATCCAGAGTCACAGTAATGATATATCATTTATATAGAATCCAGAGTCGCAGTAATAATATATCATTTATATAGAATCCCAGAGTCACAGTAATGATATATCATTTATATAGAATCCAGAGTCACAGTAATGATATATCATTTATATAGAATCCCAGAGTCACAGTAATTATATCATTTATATAGAATCCCAGAGTCACAGTAATGATATATCATTTATATAGAATCCAGAGTCACAGTAATGATATATCATTTATATAGAATCTCAGAGTCACAGTAATGATATATCATTTATATAGATTCCCAGAGTCACAGTAATGATATATCATTTATATAGAATCCAGAGTCACAGTAATGATATATCATTTATATAGAATCCCAGAGTCACAATAATGATATATCATTTATATAGAATACCAGAGTCACAGTAATGATATATCATTTATATAGAATCCAAGAGTCACAGTAATGATATAGTTTATATAGAATCCCAGAGTCACAGTAATGATATCTCATTTATATAGAATACAGAGTCACAGTAATGCTATATCATTTATATAGAATCCCAGAGTCACAGTAATGATATCTCATTTATATAGAATACAGAGTCACAGTAATGCTATATCATTTATATTGAATGCGAGAGTCACAGTAATGATATATCATTTATATAGAATACAGAGTCACAGTAATGATATATCATTTATATAGAATCCAAGAGTCACGGTAATGATATATCATTTATATAGAATCCCAGAGTCACAGTAATGATATATCATTTATATAGAATACAGAGTCACAGTAATGATATAGTTTATATAGAATCCCAGAGTCACAGTAATGATATTTATATAGAATACAGAGTCACAGTAATGATATATCATTTATATAGAATCCGAGAGTCACAGTAATGATATATCATTTATATAGAATCCAGAGTCACAGTAATTATATAGTTTATATAGAATCTCAGAGTCACAGTAATGATATATCATTTATATAGAATCCGAGAGTCACAGTAATGATATATCATTTATATAGAATCCCAGAGTCACAGTAATGATATAGTTTATATAGAATCCCAGAGTCACAGTAATAATATAGTTTATAGAATCCCAGAGTCACAGTAATGATATATCGTTTATATAGAACCCCAGAGTCACAGTAATGATATAGTTTATAGAATCCCAGAGTCACAGTAATGATATATCGTTTATATAGAATCCCAGAGTCACAGTAATGATATATTGTTTATATAGAATCCCAGAGTCACAGTAATGATATATCATTTATATAGAATCCCAGAGTCACAGTAATGATATATCATTTATATAGCATCCCAGAGTCACAGTAATGATATAGTTTATATAGAATCCCAGAGTCACAGTAATAATATAGTTTATAGAATCCCAGAGTCACAGTAATGATATATCATTTATATAGAATCCCAGAGTCACAGTAATGATATAGTTTATATAGAATCCCAGAGTCACAGTAATAATATAGTTTATAGAATCCCAGAGTCACAGTAATGATATATCATTTATATAGAATCCCAGAGTCACAGTAATGATATAGTTTATATAGAATCCCAGAGTCACAGTAATGATATAGTTTATATAGAATCCCAGAGTCACAGTAATAATATAGTTTATAGAATCCCAGAGTCACAGCAATGATATATTGTTTATATAGAATCCCAGAGTCACAGCAATGATATATTGTTTATATAGAATCCCAGAGTCACAGTAATGTTATCATCAGGACCGGATTTCCCAAAAGGCAGACTAGGAAAGTGCGTACAGCTCCAAATTTCGAGGGGCGGTGCTTCAACTGTGTTGGCCCACATTCAGATTTGTGGGTGTGGCTAGAGCAATATCAATGTCCCTGCACCAGTTTTATACCCCTTTATTTAACCCCTTGGATACTAGAGAGAATTCCAACCAAGGAGTTACAGCTTTATCTTTCTTGATTGTTATTGGCCAAAGGAATTTACTGTGCCAGGGAATAGTGGATGGTGCTGTGGGCAGGGTCATGTGAGGAGTGGGGGTGTGGCCATGGGTGGAGCTAATGTCACCTTGACTGCCTTGCCTAGGGGGCCTGGGATATAAATCCAGTCCTGGTTATCTTTTGTATAGAACTCCAGAGTCACAATAATTATATTGTTTGCATAGAAAGGGTGAAAAACCTCATTGACATTGCTGGGAACGTTGATTTCTCCCTTATGGTGCTGTTGGTTGTTGCTGGTATTTACCGGGTCTCCGGGGCTGAGACCGATTCTCCAGAAGTGGGGAGTTTCTAAAAAAAGATAGCTTTTCTCATATCAAATTATAAATTGGGTCACAGGTGAGCAGTTTGGTCCTGGAAATGTCACCTAAAAGCCTGCCCAGCTTTGGGTTGTCTTCCCCGACCATGGACTAGTAGAAATTACCCCTTCAATCAATTACTTGTTTTATTGGCTGAAAATACGTGCTGCACGTCAATAATTGGCTAGTTGCATTATGATTGCTGTTACAGTCTCTGTCAGCCAATCAAAATGATAGACGACATTCCGGGCATTATGGGCAGCTGAACAGACACAGACACTCAAAGGATCACGTTAGTTCTATTGAAAGCTCAGTGGTTCAGTTTGTTTTTTGTTTGCAAGCACTGTGGCCAGGACTGTGTCTGCACTGTATCAAGCTCTGCAGTGAGTTCTCCCAATTTACTGCATAAACCCCCCAAAGGAAATTTTTAACCCTTTGCGTGCCAGAGGGTTATCCAATACATTGCAAAGCAATGCGTTGGATACCTTTCTGACACTTATAGGGTTAACCATTTATCACTAGATTGGAGACCACTGTAGCATTCGAGGGGTTAACAACCCCATTTAAATCACCAGAAATCTGGGGAATTTGTATTTATCCCCCACGTTTCAGTTGGTTTGAACCAGAAATGTAGCTCCTTAGCTTCCTAAAATTGTATTTTTTTTCCAATAATATTCTTCACTTCAGCTTCCTTTATCTGTTTTGCTCAACAGCGAACCACTTAGAGTGAATCACACTCAAAATGAATGGAAAAGCAGAGGTGACTTGTGTGCTATTATTCCACTGCCCAAAATCTGACCCACTTTGAAAAAAATGTAACAAAAAAAAGACAAAACAGCACCCCTTTATCATAACATCTTGTGAAGTGACACTTGCAGCTGCTTAGGAACATTTTGGGGGTGCACTTATTCAATATTATGCTAATTTAGCTGCTGAAACCAGGTTCTAAGTGCGACAGCTACCTAATCCAAATTTCCTAAACTATTTACAGCACAAATGGTCCTCTGTATTGAACATGCCACCAGGGGGGTCCAGTGGGGAAGTGCATGGCTGTTTTTGGGTCCCCAATTCCTCTGAGCTTATTCTTTCTGCTGCCTAAATTTTGAAACTCAAGATGAGGCTCATATCAGGGACGGATTTCCCAATAGGCAGAGTAGGCAGCTGCTTAAAGCTCCAAATTTTGTAGGGTGCTTCAACTGTGCTGGCCACACCCACATTCTGATTTGTGGGTGTTGACAGCTCAATCTCCATGTCCCTACCAGTTTTATACTCCTTTACATGCTATTAACAGTGGCGTAACAATAGGGGTCGCCTGCAGCAACTCCCACTACGACCACCGATTCTAGTAAAACAGAGCACTGGGAGATGACATCATCTCCCAGCCTCTGCATTACTAGAGCGGCGCGCGGGAGCTCCAGTTGTAGAGATCTGTGCCGAAGGAGGCACAGATCTGTCAAGCCACAAAGCTAGACCACCAGGACTGGAGGAAGGGGCATTGTGGAGATGAAGGGGACATTGTGGAAGGGGCAATGTGGAGATGAAGGGGGCATTGTGGAAGGGGCAATTTGAAGATTGGGGGCATTGTGGAGATGAAGGGGCATTGTGGAAGCGGCACTGTGGAGATGAAGGGGACATTGTGGACATGAAGGCGGCATTGTGGAAGGGGCAATGTGGAGATGAAGGGGCATTGTGGAAGAGGCATTGTGGAGATGAAGGGGACATTGTGGAAGGGGCAGTTTGGAGATATGGGGGCATTGTGGAGATGAGGGTAATGTGGAGATGAAGAGGCAATTTGGAGATTGGGGGGCAATGTGGAAGTGGCCAATGTGGTTGAGGGGGTCTGGGGCCAATGTGGTCGGCGGGGCCCATGGCAATTCTTGCACCAGGGCCCGGTGGCTTCTAGTTACGCCTCTGGCTATTAATTTAACCCCTTGGATGCTAGAGAGATCTCCAATGCATTGCAGAGCAATGCGTTGGAGATCTTTCTGGCAACCAATGGATTAAAGCCATTTTTGGATTTGCTTGTTACAGGTCAAAGGTATTCTCTGTTGTAGGGAATAGTGGATGGGACTGAAGGAGGAGCCATGTGGCAAATAGGGGTGTGGCCATGTGTGGGGCTAAGGCACCTAGAGTTCCTTGCCTAGGGGTGCCTGGGATAAAATTCTGGCCTTGGCCCCCGAAACAAGAGCTCTCTAGAGAATGCAATTTACTCCCGTATATTAAAATTCTCATGTTGTTGTAAAGTCCAGTTTATTTACTATTTTGTCCATTTTCCATACTTCTGTACAGTTTATTTAAACCTACAGGTATTTTAATACTATGTGAGGGAAGAGTGGATGGGGCTGGCAGCAGGGGTCATCTGAGGAATGGGGATGTAGCCATCAATGGGTCTGTCAGTGTCAAGAGTGACTTACCTAGGATATTTAAAGGGATAGTATTGCCTGAAAATAATTTTATTTTATATTGTAGCCCTTAAAAAAACATTAAAAATGTTATAAGTCTTATCTTCCAAACCTTTATGGTTTGGGAGATATTATAAAGCAAAGCGAAGTTCTCTTTTCCTGGCTGTTTTAGCCAAGTCTGCCATCTAGTGGACAGATTTGGAATCCGGTCCACAGATCAGCGGGCATCTCTTTAGCAGTGCTGAGATCACGATCTTTAAAAAGAACTAATTCATTGGAACTGTCTACAAAGTGTGCCTGGCTAGCAAGCACACTTTGTAGACCATTCTAGTGAAGACATTCTTTTTAAAGATTGTGATCTCGGCACTGCTGAAGAGCCGCAGCCGGTCCGTGAACCGGATTCCAAATCTGAAGGCTTGAGCAGTGACGTCACTCCAGGGGAAGCTTTACTTGCTAATATCCCCAAACCATAAAGGATTGGGAGATAAGACTTATATCATTTTTAATGTTTTTTTAAGGGATACAATATAAAATAAAATTATTTTCAGGCAATATTATCCCTTTAAATCTGGCCTGTACGTGTATCCCTTTAAGAACACTAACAGTATACAATGAGAGCATCCGACACAGCTCATCGATAGTAATATGCCAACACTATGGTAACCTGGAATCCCAGCCTCTTCTAGCTGCAGTGGTTATGTAATGTTCAGAGGAGACTGTGGGTTCTGTGTGTAATCATGGATTCAGATCACGGAACAACCATTCTTCTTTGGAAAAGAAATGAGAATTATATATAAGATGCTGAATTTTTATTGTCTTTTTTATCAATTTTTTTTGGTAACATTTAAATATTCATACTCGTTCAAGTAAAGCAGTTGCTGCAATAAATTGCAAGCTGTGCTTCTCCAGTGGTTGCTGAACACAACTTACATCATCCACTGTTAGCAGTTGGCCAGCTGAGGATGGTGGGAGTTGTAATTAGCGGCAGACAGTGATTGGGGTCCCTGATGTAAAAAATGTATGGGCCCCCAATTCACTTAATATTTTTTATTGTTGGCATTTAAAATTGACCCCTAAAGTTATATGTGCCCCAGTGCACCAATTATAGTTTAACCCCCTGGTTGTAGTCCATCACCTCCTGGAGAGCAAAAGATGCCCAGCCATTCAGTAGACTGATAAGTTGAATGGAATGGTAGATAAAAGTAACAATGACCTTGAAGCACAGCAATGTGTCACATCATATGACCTTGAAGAGGTCACATCACTCCATGTCTCACAGACAAGCATTACAGTGCAGGCTCTTTGAAGAGCCCCTAATAGAAAGATTTATTTCATACTTGCCAACATATAAAAGAAATTTCCAGGGACGAATTTTCCTCTGATCTATCAAGTTACTGCTCGGCAACAGTTATCCATCCATGATGTATGCAGCATGGACCCAACAGAAAAAGTTGTCAAACAGATTTAGGATGTGAATTTGTGCATCATAACAGAGAGTCTTATGAACTAAGAACTGGAGCACGCCAGCTGCTCTACAGGGGAAAAATACAAATTCTCATTGATTTAAAAAGTGCTTTAATGCATTGAATGGTAGAAGGATTTTCAACTCATTGTTTGTCCTCTATGGCGCAAATGGCTTGACACATAATTGTTGTAGTTCTTACCATCCCATCAGCCTTGTCTAATTATACAAGGTGCTGTAATTGAGGTCGGGGAAGCTGTTTTCTGTTGCACTTCTCACTTCCTGCTGTGTTTGATACGGTAGAAAACAGCTTCCTGGACAGGAAGTGAGGTGTGCAAAGAAAATGTGCTTCCGTCAGACAGCTGAAAAACAGCACTTACGTGTCCGGAAAGGTTTTTATATTTGATACTTGTCAATTCTCCCAGATTTCCAGGAACAGTACTGGTTTTGGTTCCCTGTCCTAATATTCTGCTGTTCAGATTTTAAACATGATTTTTAATTAAGAAGTATCTTCAAAAAACTAAAGAAGAGCAATTCTGGAGCAAACCAGCTGCACCAGAAGGGACATATGAAAAAGTTCCATTTATGTATTGATTCAAAAGAGCTTTCAACCACTTGAATGCTAGCACATTTAATTCATGAGAATGTTCATTGTTTCCCTATGGTTCATTCACAGAAACATAGAATTTGACAGCAGATAAGAACCATTCGGCCTATCTAGTCGGACCATTTTTCCTAAAGTAAAAACCTCAAACCTTACTTGGTCCTTGGTCTTGTGTTATGTTCAGAACAGCCTTATGCCTATCACATCTCTCCTCTCATTGAAGCTGAGCTTTTAATCTATCACGATAATTTTTATCTTGTAAACTGTTCACCATTTTAATAGCCCTTCTCGGAACTCTCTCCAAAATATCCATATACTTCTGGAAATGGGATCTCCAGTACTGTACACCGTACTCTAGGTGAGGTCTAACCAGAGATCCGCGGAGTGGCCTGACCACCTCCCTCTTTCTGCTACTAATGTTGCTAGCTATACAACCCAGCAACCTGCTCACAGTCCCTGCTGCTTTGTTACATTGCTTGCCTATCTTTAATTGCCAAATAATTGCATCTACTTAGATTTCTTTATATGCCCCTCTGAAGCAGTACATATTTTACTTGCCATTAACCCTTTGAGTGCCAGAGAGGTATTCACCACCTTAAGTTAAAGGCCGATATTTCCCAATCTGTTAATATTGCTTATCATGGTTTTTTGTTTTTTTTTAAGATTCAACCCTTTGAGAGCTAGAGTGGTATGCAGTGCATTGCTTTGGTTAATTCATTATGCGTCCGTGGATGATGTCTGTTCTTCTGCACAAGTGTAGCTCTAGGCCTGGGACTGCCTGTGCAAAGGAAAAAATAGTGTTACGATGTTGTTATGTGTCTCAAAAAAAATTATTTTCTTAAAATGTCAATTTCTCAGAGCAATAAAGGCAACTTTTTATACTAGTAAACACCATGAAAGATTATTTTCAAGATGTGATCTCAAATGCATGTGTAGTCAAAATTAACAGCAAAACAAATCATATGTTTAACACTTTGAGAGCCAGAAGCGGTATTAGACACCCCTCTGGCACACAAATGGTTACAAAAAATATGACTATGGCGCAAATGTACAAATTGTTCAGTGCAGATGCACAGAGTTATCCCCCAATATCGGCGGTTGCAGCAGGATCACTGCAGTGTAGTGTAGTGCATACTGGTGCATTTTGCTGTTCTAGAATTCCCCGGACGGGGACGCAGAGTACAGGGAGAGGAAGCATGTCATGGGGAGGGTGGGTCCAGACAGGAAGTGTAGGTTAGGGAGGAGTAAGAGGAAAGGGCTGAGACAGGAAGTGGATGTCTGTACGGGGAAGAGAGGGCAAAGAGAAGCATTCTGCCCTCCCTCCCCTTTTGTGATGTGTTTGTGGTGTGTTGTGTGTCACGGTGGTTGAATAGTCCTTGCATGGTTTTCAGAGATCAATAACTGTTGTGGTAAAGTGATGTGGATTTTATCCTCGGGCTGAAGCCCTTTGGGAGTTTGCCCCGGACTTAGGTCGCGGGAGTGACATTACCCATTGAAGCTAAAGTGGATCGCCAATTCCTTCCTTGGGAGTCAGCTGGAAGTGCTGAAAGATGGTGGAGTCAGCTGGAAGTGCTGAAAGATGGTGGAGTCAGCTGGAAGTGCTGACAGATGTGGGGGTCAGCTGTAGTGCTGAAGAAGGAGGTGATCTAGCTTGAGCCCATGCAGTTTTGCCATGCTTGTTTTTCAGGGAATGTGGGATTGGCAAGGACTGTCACTTACTGATTGATTAATGATTAATTAATTTATTATTGTGGTTGTATAAGAACAACAACAACAATAATAATAATAATAATAATAAGGTTATTGGAAGTAGTTCAACAAAGCCATGGTCTGTTATCCCCAATAAGATGTGTATGTGTGATTTTTGAGATCATACCCTCTCCTAATAACATGCAGTGTATTAGAGATCCCTCCTAGATTAAAGGGGTTAAAAGTCCCATCTCAAACAATGGACACTGTTTATTGGTTTCCTATGGTGCTGGTTTAGCACACGATTGCTCCACTTCTACTTTGTACATATTTTGTTTTATTGCTGTAGCCCTGGCCTGCGTGCAAGAGGCGGATGAGCTGGATAATGTAACATTTAAACCACACTAATAGGAATCTTCCTTTTTAGTGCTCCTTGGGGACGTCAGTATAGATTTATGGTCATTTTTCACAGATGTATTGAAGCACACAGATTGCGCACTGTCTTATTACACAGTGTAACACACAGAGACAGCTGCTCCATAACCAACAGACAGACACCGCGGACTGTCACATCCTACAGGGAATCAACTCACGCACCTGCCTGCGAACTCTGCAGTGTTTAGGGCAGTTCTGTGCAGTGTCTTATCCTGCACATTCCTTTGATTCCACTGGATGTTTATGCAGTGGATGTGTCTGAAATGTTACATAGTTGCATTGTTGATGATGTTGAAAAAAGAAACGGGCCCAACAAATTCACCCTTTGAAAGAATTATTTTGTCTTTCAAAGGCAAACAATACCTAGTTGAAACAGTTTTCAGTTTTGCTTTAAGGGCAGGGGAGGGCTGGCATGGGAGGCAGGGGAGCAATTGCCCCCTGGGACAGTCATATGTCTGGGCTGGTGGACACAGAGCTTATAAATGAAATGCAGCTACATGAGATATCACAGAGCTAGAATCCAAACAGAGATACACAAGTAGTATAAAACATTTCCCTTGTAAGCTCTATGATACCACTAGTGTACTTTCACTTAAAGGGATAGTAATACTTCGTTTTAACTTTATTTTATTTTGTAGCCATTAAAAAAACATGAAGAATGATATAAGTCTTATCTCTCAAACCTTTATGGTTTAAGAGATATTCACAAGTAAAGTTTCCCCTCCCGCCCCTTTTTCCTAGTGTAAGCCATCTCTTCTCAGATGTGGAATCTGGTTGTAAGACCAGACAGATAACAGAAGGGGACAATCTTCTTCCTATGAGAACAATGAAAGCCCTGCCCCCCTTGACAAGTTTTTCAGCTTTTTCCCTTATCGTAATTGAAGACTGTCCCTCTCTGCAGTCTACCTGGGCACCTCCCTTCTGCTCTGGCTGAACGGGGGGGATATTTTGCTTGTGAATATCTCTTAAACCATAAAGGTTTGAGAGATAAGACTTATATCGTTCTTCATGTTTTTTTTAATGCCTACAAAATAAAATAAAGATAAAACAAAGTATTACTATCCCTTTAAGTGTAAGCTCTGTAGTATAATTGATTAGCTCCATTTCAACTGTACGCTGTGGTATCACTAGTGTAGCTTTATTTAAACTGTAAGCTCTGTGGTATCACTTACTTCAGAACGTTAATCCCAATTTTAAATTTATCAAAATGTTGTATGCTGGGACAGTGGGCTGGAACGATAATAACAGTGTCGTAACTATAGGGGTTGCACCTGCGACCGGGCCCGTCACTCCAGGGGCCCAGCCGCCCCCTATGACTCCTCTGCCTGCCGCCCGCAATCTCCCTCGGAGCACTAGTAATGCAGAGCGATGGGAGATGACATCATCTACCAGCGCTCTGCATTCCTGAAGAGGACCGCACGGGAGCTCCAGGGAGGTAGGAGATGGGGGCATTGTGGAGATTGAGGGCCATTGTGGTGTTTGGGGGCAATGTGGAGGGGGCCAATGTGGTCGAGGGGGGCCAATGTGGTCGAGGGGGGGCCCATGGCACTTTTGCACCAGCGTCCGGAGGCGTCTAGTTACTCCTCTGGATAATAAAAATGGGCCACTTGATTGTACTTGCCCCCCCCCCCAGGCCACACTTTGCCAGCCCTCCCCTGTTTAAGGGGTAAAGGAATTCCTGGCCCGACTCCAAAATGGTATTCAGATTTTGTTCTGGATCAGCTTCCTAAAATGATTGTCACAGTATAAAAATGTAACCAATTTTTTAAACATATCTACTGTACCTCCCAATACAATCAGCTATCCTCTTGAATAGCAGAAACATCTCTCATGAATTGTGCACAAAAAAAGAGTTCCCTGTGCTTGTTTTTAAGCAGAATTCTATTTATGCATTCCAAATGTTAACCCTTTGCTTCACAAGGCATTGCTCACCCCTCAAGTTCTTAAAACCCTTTGATTGCCAGAGAACATATTGCACTGCAATACACTGGATACCTCTCTGGCAATCAAAGGGTCAGCTGGTTGAAGGAAATCTATAGACTTACATATAGGCTCAGAATAGAAAATAGTTATATACTTCAAATAAGTCAAATGATTACAAGTAAAATATATAAACTATCCCAAAAGCTCCACAGCAATAGGTGTACTTAACTCTGTCTTGTCAGTTACCAGTTACAGTTTATCCCTTCTGAATTAAATCATAAACCAGTACCAGAGGAAAGATGAAGAGGGGGATGAACTCAAGTGTGTCTGTTCCCCTTTAATCAGTCAATTAGACTGGAAGCTCTTCAGGGCAGAGATTCCATTACCAATGTATGATTCACTAGACTAGACTGCAATAATCCCTGGTAATATTGCCATGGATACACTTTAGTCTGATGTTTTTATCCCTTATTTTTTAATTTTTATTTTTTATTTTAGTATCACTAGTCTGGGCGAAACATTGCTGAAGGGAGCAAGGGGAAGTAACGTAGGCTAAGACAGGAAGTGACCTCACGGCATGCCTTAATTAGCATAATCTATCCAACTAAATAACTCAAAGGCTAGTTTTCTAAATAAAAAATTGTTAATACAACACATAGGTGATTTTGAAAACTGTTTCAAAATCACCAAAGTTATTTTTAGGCGATAGGGTCCCATGAACCATTTGTGTGCCAGAGGGGTGAGCATTGTATTGCTCCACAATCTGTGGCACATCCCTCTGGCATTCAAATGCCAAATATAAAATACAATAATTCAAATATAAAAAAGTTCTCTCTTTCTCTCCTCCCACACTGAGAACTAGGGAACAGAGAGATCCTGGGTTGGATGGAAGCTTATGAGAGTGTCAGGCAGAACTCTTATCGTCCAGGCGTATGCCTGCATTAATACAGACAGAAATCCTTCTGAAGGGATGACCCTATTTGGTAAAGTGGATGAGAGGCTGGGAGAGATGGTTCCCAGCTGTATACATGCATCCCCTGGGAGGCCAGGACAGAAAGTGGCATGGGAACAGCCAAGGAAAGGCCAATGAAGACCAACAGGCTGTTTTTTTAATTTGTTTATATGTTTTGTTTTTTTACACTTTTGCACAACCCTAAGGCGCTCATAGGGTTAACTCCAAATTTGCTGAACCTCTGTGTTGGTGTAGCCGAATAACTTTCCATTACATAATGATAATATATTACTGGGTAGCGATGACACAAGAAACCGAACCGAAATAAAATCTTTTTTTCCAGGATAACAGGAATCCAGCCACAATATTGAAAAATAAATCCAAAATGCTGTGCAAATCTATAAAGATATACAGTATTGTTAACTGCAATATTACACTACTTATTTGAAAGGGTTAATTATCCTATGTACTTTTAAATGCAGCCCTTAAATGCTGGCACTAAGTCTGAACTTTTAACCGTTTGGATGCTAAAGATGTCTCCAACGCATTGAAAAGTAATGAAGTGGAGATGCCTATAGCATCCAAGGGGTTAACCCTTTAAGTACCAGTGTGTTGGTACCTCTTTGGCACTCAACAGGTTAAAATTGGTAGGCAAATGGTCAGACTAGGTGGCCCAATTGAGTGTGTCATCTCTGCCAGGGCCAGATTTATATCCTGGCCCTCCACCCCCACCCCTGGTGCAACTATACCTTCTGCACCCCCTGTAGTCATGCCCTTGGCCTGAAATGTTATGGTGGTGCAGTTGCTGCAGTAGTCTATGGACATTGAAGATAACCCTCCATAGGATGCTGTTTAAACAGAACCACTGTAATGTTTCAGGCCAGGGAAGGTAAGGCACCCCAAGAAAATGCATGTTTGAGCTGCAATAAGTTTAGAATAAACCCTGCGATCCTATATAATAATTCACTAGGATGTTTGTCACGATGCAGTCATGCGTAGTAGAGACTGCCCGCGTTTGGACAGTCTCTGCTTCGCATGATTGCATCTCGTGAGTGAGGCGACGCAAGACATCAAGTGGAGCAGTGAGGTAGCGGCAGGGCTGGAGCTAGCATAAGCTGCTTAGGCAGCCCCCTTAGGGTTCCACAGCGGAGGGGTGCTAAATCGGGGGAAGCTGTGAATAATTTTTTTTTATTTTGCGGACCACGGGTAGAGGAGCTTCTGTGACTGTATCCTCTACCCCAGTATGAGAGGAAGCTGCTAGCTGAGCTTTCTGTCTGGTCCTCCCGCACATTGCAGGCACACAATGACAGCCGGAACTGAGTGAGATGCAGCAACGCCGCAAGGTGAATGCTGGGGTTTCCTTCATCTGCAAGTGCCAGTTTAAAACTGGAGCCCAGACTAAGGAAGAAAACCCCAACATTCACCTCGCGGCATTGCTGCATCTCACTCAGTTCTGGCTGTCATCAATGCCGTCAGTGGGGGGCCAGATCTGTCAAGAATTACGGAGCCAAGAAGCAAGGGGGAAGGGGAAGAGAAAGAGGCAAGGGTGGTGAAAAAGCCATGGGGGGGCAAGAAGGCTGTGAAAGAGGCATTGGGGGGGGGCAAAGGTGTGGTGAAAGAGGCATTGGGGAGCAAGTGGGTGGCAAAAGAGGTATGGGGAGCAAGAGGGTGGTGAAAGCCATGGGGGGGCAAAAGAGGTATGGGGGGCAAGATTGTGGTGAAAGAGGCTTTGGGGGGCAAAAGTATGGTGAAAGAGGCATGGGGGGGGCAAAAGGGTGGCAAAAGAGATATGGGGAGCAAGAGGGTGGTGAAAGAGCCATGGGGGGGCAGGGGATTGTGGCCGGGTATCACAGTCTCCCTTTGAGGCCTAAGCCATCCTCTTACCTGTGTATGGCCGCCAGCCGGCATGTCCTCCTGCCACTTCTTCATTGCTATAGTCATGTTTCAGGAACTGGCACGGACACGTTTATTGGCCTATTCTGTTGGGCCTAATTGGGTCCTTCTGCTGCTTTATAAACCTCATTGAGGCTAGGACTTGTTGCTCTTTCCTGGTGTTCCTGTGCGCTTCTAGTTTGTTCCTCTGACCCTTGCTTGGCTTATGTTGTCTCCTGGTGTTTGATCCTTGGCTTTTCTGACTACTCGCTCTGGTTGTGACCTTGGCTGTGTCTGACTTCCTGATCCGTGTATGACTCTGGCTTGTCCGACTACCAGCTCCGTGCTGACCTTTGCTGTGGCTGATTACCCGATCCGGTTCCTGACAGTGGCCTGTCTGACTGACACTCCGCTTGTGCCTCGCTCCTGTCTGACTACCATGAGGCTGATCTAGGGCACGTTCCTTTACCTCGTAGCTCAGCCACCACCTGGTCGCTTGCAGGTTGCCTCCTCTTGGTGCCTTCCGTTTGCCTCTGGGCAGCTAGTGCAACTTAGTCTTGCTCCTGGGCACTCGTGTTTTATGCTTATCTGTTGCCTGGCTTAGCACTTGCGGTGCTACCTACGCTCTGTGCCTCCTAGTTGCCTTCGGCAAGATAGAGTGCAGCTTGTCTCGCTCCTTGCCTCATCTGGCTGCATCTATCGAGTGGTGCTACCAGTTACACTATTGGTATCGGTGGTCTATTCATGCTCTGTGCCTCTGCTGGGTACACTCCTGTACTAGTCTTATTGTTCCTTCCTGTTGTGGTAGAGCCAAGTCTGGTTCTAAGACGCAGTACCATAGACCTATGGTGGTTCAGTGTCAGCTCCTGGGTAGTGGACTAGACACTGTCCTCACGTCTATCTCCTTTCTGACTGAGTGTTCATTATTACTACTAGTATTCTTATTATATATTGCTAAATAAACTGGTTTAACTTCACTTGTACTGTTTTGTGTGTTTCTATACTGAGAGTCCGTTACAGTACGAAAGGGCCATGAGTACTGAAGGAGCAAGTGAACCAGTTCAGAGTATTCTGTCCAGAATGGACTCACAGGATCAGCGGATTGATCAGTTGTCCTTCGCTATTGAAACGCTATTGAACTGAACCGCACATCTTGAGCAATACCCCCGCCAACCAGTGGCCTCCCCAGATTTGGCACCGGAGGTACCTTCGAACCCTGATGGTAGTACCAGTAGAGGATTGTCTGGTACAGCTCCTTTGCATCAACGATACGAGGAGGAGCATTTGCTTTGCAGAGGGTTCTTGAACCAAGTGGGCATTTTCTTGGAGATGGTACCGCAAGCCTTTCCTAGTGAACGAAGCAAGCTCTGTTTTGTGATCTCCTTGCTATCTGGGAGAGCTCTTGCTTGGGCTAATCCATTATGGGAGACAAGAAAGCCTATTGTGGACAATTTCTCTGAATTTGTGTGAGAATTCCGCAGGGTCTTTGATGTTCTAGCCAGGGCAGTATCTGCAGCAAAATGGCTAATGACCATACGACAGGGTATACGCACTGTAGCCGATTTTGGTATTGAATTCCGCACCTTGGCTGCAGAGGTAGGCTGGAATAATGAGGCCTTAGTGGCAGCATTTTTGCAGGGCTTGTGCGACACTATGAAGGACAAAATAGCAGCCCGCGAGTTGCCGGGAGATCTGAATGAATTAATCTCCTTCACTGTTTTGATCGATACCAGACCCAGAGAAAGGCCTGCGTTCAGAGGTCAAAGTCATAAGACTACGTGTCGACTAGCACCTAACGTTTCATCCCCACCCTGACCTCCCTAGCCTCCCATGCCTCCTGGTTCTGAGCCAAGTAGGATGGAACCCATGCAATTGGGCTTTACGTGCCTCTCAGGGGAGGAGAGGGCGTTTCAAAGGAGAGAGGGCCTGTGCCTTTACTGTGGAAAGACAGGACATTTGTTACGCTCTTGTCCTACCCGTCCGGGAAACGCTCGCACCTAGGGTTGTGTAAGGGTCAAACCCTAGGTGGAGTATCACAGTCCCCAGATTCACTGCTTGGGTTCAAGTTCAATGATCCCTTCAAAGGTCCACTCCGCTCTACAAAAGACATGCAGATCGTCTGTGTGGGCTGACTCTGGTGTTTCAAGTGAGGGATAGGGTATGGCTGTCCTCTCGTAACCTCACCCTCCAGGTGCCTTGTAAGAAGCTGGCTCCTCTGTTCGTAGGCCTGTACCAGGTACTGCGTAGGATCAACCCTGTCTCTTACGCCCTTGAGCTTCCGGCTTGTATGCGTATCCACAATGTCTTTCATGTGTACCTTCTTAAACCTTTGGTTTGCAACCGTTACACCTCGGTACCTGTCCTGTCTGGGCCAGTTCAAGTCAATGGCCAGGAGGAGTATGAGGTACAGTCAATTCTGGACTCTCGCTGTCTGTTGGCGATGTGCATGCTCCTGCTCTGCTTCGCAGATTCCACGCTCGTTTTCCCCTTAAGCCCGGTCCTCTTCCGCGGGGAGGAGGTTGTTAAAGGAGGGGTAATATCACAGTCTCCCTTTCAGGCCTAAATGATCCTGTGCTCTTACCTCTGTATGGCCGCCGGCCGGCATGGCCTCCGGGTACTTCCTCATTGCTTTAGTCATGTTTCAGGCACTGGCACAGATGCCTGTTTATAGGCCTATTCTGTTGGGCCTAATTTGGTCCTGCCTCCTTCTGCTGCTTTATAAACCTCATTGAGGCTAGGACTTGTTGCCCTTTCGTGGTGTTCCTGCACGCATCTAGTTTGTTCCTCTGACCCTTGCTTGGCTTACGTTGTCTCCTGGTGTTCGATCCTTGGCTTGTCTGACTACTCCTCCGGTTGTGACCTTGGCTGTGTCTGAGTTCCTGACCTGTGTATGACTCTGGCTTGTCCGTCTACCCGCTCCGTGCTGACCTTTGCTGTGGCTTACTACACGATCCTGTTCCTGACTGTGGCCTGTCTGACTCTCCGCTTGTGCCTCGCTCCTGTCTGACTACCACTAGGCTGATCTAGGGACACTTTTGTTTTAGGTGGTGATGCTGGGGGCATGGCTGGGAGGAGGCGTTGCCAAGAATTTTTAGGATATTTCATGACCTACTGACACCTCTTTCTGTAACTGAATAAATGATTTAGAGAAGGACCAAAGTATTTTATTTACACATACTAATTTATAAACACAGATGCTGACGTTTACACAAACATCAATGTGAGTTTATTGCTGTGGAACTATGTGATTCACTTATATACACACACCACATAGTCTGATCTCACTTTAATGTTTGTTTATATGTTTATACATTAGTCTGTGTAAATCAAATAATTTGGTCTCTTTCAAAATCATTTAATCAGTTACAGAAAGAGATGTCAGTAAGTCATGAAATAACCTAAAATTCTCTGTAATGCCCCACCCACCAGCCACAACTCTAGCAACGCCACCTAAAATAGAGGTGTCCAGCTTTGGCCGTTTGAAATGTTAGGAAGTATATGATTGAAGTTCCTATGTTATTCTATGGGAGATATTTAGTTATAGACTACAGGGGAAGATATACTAAGGTGTGATAAAGAGGGGATAACTTCACCAGTCAGATAAACTATCTAGTTCCTATCTTATTGTACAGGAGAACGTTCGTTATAGACTACAAGGGGGAGATGTACTAAGGTGTGATAAAGAGGAGATATCTCCAGTATGATAAACTCTCCAGTCTCTATGTTATTGTATTGGACAGTTTTAGTTATACACTACAGGGGGAGATGCACTAAGGTGTGATAAAAAGGAGATAACTTCTCTAATGTGATAAACTCTCCAGTTCCTATGTTATGATATGAAGCCTATGCACTAATATCTCTCAAGCTGCAGACAGCTCAGAGTAAAATAAAATAGGAATGGAGAGTTTATCACACTGGAAAGCAGGGGAGGGCTGGCCTGGGGGGCAGGGGGGCAATTGCCCCCTGGGCCGGTCATATGTCTGGGCCAGTGGGCCACTGTTTCATTTAATCTCCATCTTGTTGCTATAAATGGAGCAACGCTAATGATACCACAGAGCTTACAATTGAAATGGTGCTGTACAAATTATACCACAAAGCTACAATCCAAATGAGGCTACACTAGTTACATAACCTATTTCCACTGTAAGCTCTATAGTATCACTAGTGTAGCTTTACTTACATTGTAAGCTCTGTAATATCAGTAGTTTAGCTCACTTTAAATGTGAGCTATGTGGTATCGCTTTACTTTACGATATTAAAGCCACGTTTAAAATTAACAAAAGGAGGTGGGCTTTGAGAGTGGGCTCAAACGATAGTAGATGGGCCGCTTGATTGTATTTGCCCCCTGGGCTACAAGTTGCCAGCCCTCTCCTGCTGGAAAGTTTATATCCTGTTTATCACACCTTAGTTCATTTCCCCCGGACAATTATAATTTTTTTCTTATATACTGGTGTCAGTGGGTATAAGTTAGCAGGTAGGGTGAAACTGCAGGGCTGTCACACTTCATTTTTCCTGCTCTAGGACAGTAAACAGAGGCAGCCGTCTGACATGTTCATCTGTCCTCTCGGAATTGTCAGACTTTGCTCCTGATCTGACGGTGACTGCATGCAGCTCTGAGCAGAAGAATAAGGACAGACCTCATCAAGGTTTGTATGCAGAGACTTTATGTCTTCAGTGCTCCAGCAAGAGCAGGAAGCCTGTCACTTTGACTTCCTTCAACCTGCCTTAAAGGAACACATGCTAAATTATAAACAGGGAAATGTACTAATAGGAATATGCACTAAAATAGGGTCTGGAACTGATTTTATTTTGGTGCCGGGCCTGCTTAATACAAGTGTACTAAGTCATGACTCCCAACAGCTCAAATGGCCAAAGAGGGACACTTTAGTTTTAGGTGGTGTACGGCTGGGGGGTGGGGCTTTTTACTGAGAATTTTTAGGTTATTTCATGACCCATTGATATCTCTTTGTGTAACTGAACAAATGATTTAGAGAAAGACCAAAGTATTTTATTTACCTAATTTATAAACACATATACTGAAGTATATACAAACATTAATTTGATTGCTGTTGAGCAGTGTAATACACTTATATACACACCACACAGTCTGATCTCCTAAAGAGAGGGACACCAGGGTGGAAAAGATGGACAGAGGGATTTGGGTCTCAAAGAGGGCTGTCCTGTCTAAAGAGGGACACTTGGGATCCTTATCTTCCCTCCTAAATCCTGCACAACACCTCCATTTTCTATAACTGTCGAAGGCTCCACAATTTACCCTGTAGACAAGGCCCGCTGCCTCGGGGTATCTTTGGACTCTTCTCTTTCCTTCTCCACCCACATTAACAACGTTACCAAAACCCGTCGCTTCTTTTTTCAGAATATAGCAAAAATCTGGCCATTCCTCTCTCACTCTACAACAGAAACCCTCATACATGCTCTTATCCTTTCTCATCTGGACTACTGCAACTCTTTACTTATTGGTCTTCCTACTAACCACTTCGCTCCTCTTCAATCAGTTCTTAGTTCAGCCACCAGAATACTCTTCCTCTCCTCCAGAACAGTACTCACCCCACCACTCTTAAAATCACTGTCATGACTTCCCATAAAGCATTCAAAATCCTCCTCATTACCTTCAAGGCTCTCCATCACTTGTCCCCACTTAATATTTCATCTTTGATATCCCGCCATATTCCTGCACGTCCACTACGCAGCACACATGCTGGACGACTCTCTGCCCCTTTAACCACTATCGCTGTTTCACGATTGAAAGCTTTCTCACATGCTGCCCCCTACCTCTGGAACACCCTACCACCCAGTATTCTCCAAACCTCAACCCTCATCAACTTTAAATCAAAGCTAAAAGGGCACCTTTTATCTCTAGCAACAGCGTAATATGGAAACATTATCAAACATTATCATCATAAGCCAAACACTGCACTTCCTCCTCTACCAGCTTGTATCTGTATGTTACCCATCGTATACTTAGATTGTACGCTCTACGGGGCAGGGACCTCTTATCCTAATGTATACTCACCTGTTGTTCCCCTTATGACTGCCTATATAAGCACTTAATCAACACACTTATTGTACCCCTTCTATATTAAATGTAATCTGTAAAGTGCCAAGTACACAGGTTGGCACTATATAAATAAAAATATACAATACAATACAATACAAAGTATGTACTAAGCTACTTTCTCTGAACATTCCCCATGGGTTGGTTAATGGGGACATGTATGGGTGTTACTTGCCATAAAGTAAAAAAGGCAAAGGGGAAATCATCACCATAAAATCAGTCCAATTTTCTAAGCATGCTATAGAGGATGCATTTTACCCTTTGAGTTCCATAGGGATGTGTGACTTATTGCTATGACATGCACTGCATACCTCTGTGGCACTCAAAGGGTTATTACATTTTACTTGTGGACTCATACATTCAGTCCAAGGTGTTCTTGTCACAGAGACTGTTACAACTGGTCCAGTAAGTAACCCAGAGCAATTTTATGTCTATGATTTAAAGGAACAGTTAACTTTTTTAATGAAAAAATATACAGTGTCATAAAGATTTTTATCTTGCATTAAAGGGACAGTAATGTCCCATAAAAACGTGTTATAGTTTTGCAGAGGATGAAAAAATAAGCTAAATGGAGCAAATCTTATCTCTCAAACCAATATGGTTTGAGAGATATAAGCATTGAACGTTCCCTCTCCCTCCCCTTCTCCTGACGTCAGCATCTAGCTGACAGCAGGAGATCCCAGTCTGGGGATCAGCCTGCGGCTCTGCAGCAGGACCGAAATTGCGTTATTGCAAAATAATTACTTCATTGCAAAGGTCTACAAAGTGTGCCTGGTTTGCAAGCACACTTTGTAGACCTTTCCAATGAAGTAATTATTTTACAATAACTCGATTTCGGCTCTGCTGCAGAGCCTCCTCGTGACTCCTGCTGTCAACTTTACAGCTGACATCAGGAGAAGGGGAGGGAGGCTGGAACTTTCAGTGCGAATATCTCTCAAACCATAGCTGTTTGAGAGATAGGGTTTGCACCATTAAGCTTATTTTTCCTTCCTCTACAAAACTATAACAAGTTTTTATGGGATATTAATATCCCTTTATGCAAGGTAACTCCTCACTCAAAAAATATTTTTGTGGTGGGAATTAACACTGAATTGCAATTTTCTATTGTGGTCAAAAGGTGGTGCTGTTCCTATCACTTACAATAGAAAGCTGTAGTCAGTGACTCAAGTTCTCCCACATTGTGCACTGTAGAAATGATTGCCTTTTTGACACCATTTGGCACTGTTGCTTACAGTTTAATTTAACCATTTGAGTGCCAGAAGGGTATGCAATGCATTGTATAACCCCCTGGCACTCAAAGGTTTAAAAGATAAATAATTGTTGATGAGTAATAACTATTGAATGAAAAAATTCCTGGCAGTGTGAGTGTTCCTTTTTAATTATCAGTAAATATAGGGCATAGGAAATGTTACTGCATCTTTAAAGTGGACCTTTCACCGTAATTAAAAACCAGCAAATTACAGTTAAAGGGATAGTAATACTTCATTTTATCTTTATTTTATTTTGTAGGCATTTTGTAGGCATTAAAAAAACTTGAAGAACGATATAAGTCTTATCTCTCAAACCTTTATGGTTTGAGAGATATCCACAAGCAAAGTTCCCCTCCCGCACCTTTTACCTAGTGTAAGCCATCTCTTCTCAGATGTGGAATGCAGTCCATAGACCAGACAGATAACAGCAGGGGACAATCTTCTTCCTATGAGAACAATGAAAGCCCTTCCCCCCTTGACAAGTTTTTCAGGTTTTTCCCTTATCTTAATTGAAGATTGTCCCTCTCTGCAGTCTACCTGGGCACCTCCCTTCTGCTCAGGCTGAGCAGTGTTACATCAATAAAAGGGGCGGGAGGGGGATACTTTATCATTGAATTACTCTTGAACTACAGCTCTGACAGAACTGAAATAACACTCTCCAAAGTCCAAATACTATGATAATTAATTAGAGCTGGTTTTATTATGAAACATTACTATCTCTTTAAGGAGCTATTCACACTTGTTACCATATGCTAATGTATGATAATTGCAGTACCTTTGTGATACCAGTGACATTCCATATGCTAATTAAATATAGCAGTGACAATTCATACGCTAATGATTTATTTTCAGTGGTGTGTTGTATGCTAATGATGGTTTCAGTGATGTTTCTTATGCTAATGAAATTCTGTGCAGTACCAGGAAATTTTCACTTTCACTTTACCCAGAAATAACAGTGTGAATATCTCCTAAAATGTACATCTTCTGGACTTTCGGGTAAGATGACACACAGGCAGTTTTAAATTCAGTTTACAAATATGCAAACTTGAATTACGGTAATAGTTCCACTTTAATAGATCAGTGGCATCATTTGGACTGTTGCTATGTAACTAAATGGAGGGGGCATTAAAAAGTCTGATTCGTTTATTGACTCAAATAACATATTAATGCACTGTAACTTCAGACAGTGCAATGTGAACCTAAATCTTAAAGGAGAACTAACACCTAATAATTTCCCTCACAAATTTTACTATGAACAGAAAATCCTAATGTCCCCATAAATATTTCCCTGACATCTTGGTTCAAGAGATAACATCTAAATCAGTACTGGATATCACTGCATATGGTAATCTTTAACTCTTTAACCCTTTGAGTGCCAGAGGGGTACGGAACGCAAAGGGTTAAGGACCAATGGGGCATGCAATGCATTGTTTTGCAATGTGTTGTGTACCACTTTGGCCCTTGAAGGGTTAAGCAGCCTCATACACTCTGCCTGTTTCATTTTGAAAAAACTAACAGAAACTGTCATGTCCGCCTCCATTGATATGAGATCCAGCACTGACTGAAGATGTTACTTCAAAAACAAGGACAACATTCATAGGGGTCATTGGGATTTTCTGGTCAGAGAAAGGAAGGTCGGAGTTATTAAGAAGTATTATTTCTCTTTTAAGCTACTTTTTTTTTTAGATTAACACTTAAATGACAAGGCGGCTGCGCAATGCATTGCAAACCCTGCTGGTTCTAACGGAATCAAGGTTAACTTGACATTTGTAAGTCTTCCATAATCAACTAATTTAAAGGGGTCATTTAGGAAGTATTGTAGATACACTGCACTGGTTAACACATACCTCCTAAAGTGTCACTCTTTAGGAGATATTTGGGTTCCATACTTCCCAAGTGTCCTTCTTTAGGAGATATTAGGGGTCAGTACCTCCCAAGTGTCCCTCTTCAGGAGATATTAGGGATATATACCTCCAAAGTGTCCCTTTTTAGGAAATATTAGTGGTTCATTCCTCCCAAGTCCCCTCTTTATGAGATATTAGTGTTCCATACCTCTCAAGTGTCCCTCTTTAGGAGATACTAGGGGTTCTTCCCTCCCAAGTGTCCCTTTTTAGGAGATATTAGGGGTCCTTACCTCCCAAATGTCCATTGTTAGGTGATATTAGGGTCTATACCTCCCAAGTGCCCCTCTTTACAAGATATTAGGTGTCTGTACCTCCCCAGTGTCCCTCTTTTAGAGATCTTAGGGAACCGTACCTCCCAATTGTCCCACTTCAGGAGATATTAGGGATGCATACCTCCTAAGTGTCCCTCTTTAGGCAATATTAGGAGTCCATACCTCCCAAGTGTCCCTCTTTAGGAGATATTATGGGTCCATAGCTCCCAAGTGTCCCTCTTTAGGATATATGATTAGTCCGTACCTTCCAAGTGTCCCTTTTTTGGAGATATTAGGGGTCTGAACCTCCCAAGTATCCCTCTTTAGGAGATATTAGGGGTCTGTACCTCTCAATTGTCCCTCTTTAGGAGATATTAAGGGCCCTTACCTCCCAAGTGCCCTTCTTTAGGAGATGTTAGGTGTCCGTACCTCCCCAGTGCCCCTCTTTTGGAGATATTAGGGGACTGTACCTCCCATTTGTCCCTCTTTAGGAGATACTAGGGATCCACACCTCCCAAGTGTCTCTCTTTAGCAGATATTAGAGGTCTATTGCTTCCAAATGTGCCTCTTTGGATGATATTATGGGTCCATACCTCCCAGGTGTCCCGCTTTAGGATATATGATGGGTACATACCTTGCAAGTGTCCCTCTTAAGGAGATATTAGGGGTCCATACCTCCCACATGTCCCTCTTTAGGAGATATTAGGGGCCTGTACCTCCCAAGTGTCCATCTTTAGGCGATATTAGGGGTCTGTATCTCTCAAGTATCCTTCATTAGGAGATATTAGGGGTCTGTACCTCCCAAGTGTCCTTCATCAGGAGATATCAGGGGCCCATACCTCCCTGGTGTCCCTCTTTAGGAGATATTAGGACTCAATACCTTCCACGTGTCCTTCTTTAGGAGATAATAGGGGTCCATACCTTCCAAGTGTCCCTCTCTAGGAGATATTAGGGCTCTGTACCTCCCAAGTGTCCCTCTAAGACAGTGGTTCTCAACCTGTGGGTCGGGACCCCTTTGGGGGTCGAATGACGATTTGCCAGGGGTCACCTAAAACCATCAGATATTTATATTTCGATTCATAACAGTAGCAAAATTACAGCGATGAAGGAGCAATGAAAATAATTTCACTGTTAGGGGTCGCCACAACTTGGGAAATGTTATCAAAGGGTCTCGTAACTAGAAAGGTTGAGAACCGCTGCTCTAAGCGATTGGCCATTTGTGTGAATGATCAGCACTGTAATCCCATTGGCTGTCATGCAGATCATCCCTGCTGCAACTTCCACTATTCTGCATACTCATTCAAGCAGTTACAGGGTTGTGCTCATGGCAATTGATAGTTACCTGTGAGCAGCCAGATTAGATGATATATGTTCAATTTTTGTATATGAATAACATCACTTCACTAATGTTGCTCAAGTGAATAAGGTTTAGATTGCAAAGATCAAATGGAAACAGATTCCAAATGTTGTAATATGATTCATACACTGATTCAAAACAGTACCATAAAATGATGTAGTTTGTTTCTGGGAATGTGGCATCTAACTCTCTTGCGGTAGTTGCACTACAGATCCCATAATCCTCAGCCTTACTTAATCAATACATTGTAGATCTCGCTAGCACCCAAAGGATTAAACCACTGGTATTTATTTTGCAGTGTTTATCTGCTATTCTAAATATTTCTACAGGCTTATGTATTAATTGGTTTATTTAAAGTACTGGTATTTATTTCATTGTGCATGAGTCTTTCCCACTACTTCCAGCTGCTGGGAATTAACTCTTAGGGCGAGATGTTCAGAAAGTAGTGGTAACTGAAATTTTCTATAATCAGAATAAAAAGGTTCTTACTCCCATGGTTCATCAATTTTCAGACACGTTTCCATCATTTTTTGCATCCAATTCTGCAATCTCTGTCAAAGGGAAAAATCCGTCTTAATAGTGGGTGTGGTTTAATCTACCGTCATATTGTAAGGTATTTTCAGAAAAAGATACGTTTCAACGTCACTTTTTTGTCTTATTAACGTTGTTTTTTTCCCGACAGAGTACAAGTGGTCCAAACTTGGAGGAGACAAATTAAAGTACTGTTAGCAGATAGGAATGAGAAGCAATTTGTCATTTCAAAGACAAAAAATGTCTTTTCCTTTGAAAATTTTTGTTTCAAAGACAAAATCAAAGACATTTTTAACATAAGAATTTTTAAGGCAATGTTCATCAAGATTTTCTTACCGTCATTTTTAATTCTTAGACGCATTTACAAAAGTGAAGGGTTTACTTCTGAAAATATTGTCTTTCTTGTACCACCAACTCACGATCCAAGAATCTTTTCATTATGACGACTTTTTGAATATCTCGCCCTTAGTGGTGATTTGTAACGCTATGGTATGATTTCCACTTTTTTGCTTATCCTATATAATAATTCGCTAAAACGTGTGTAACGACGCAGTCATGCGCAGTACAGACTGCCAGTGACGAGGCAGATGCAGAGCGGGGCGCTCCGAAGGAGCGTCCAGCTCTATATCAGTCGCAGCACGGGCAGTCTCTACTGAGCATGACTGCACCGCGACCAGCTGGCACTGTATCAGCAGCAGCGTGGCCAGTCTCTACTGTGCATGATTGCCCTCCGACCGGCTGGCAGTGGCACTGTGGCCCGTGTAACGGGCTCTTCAACTAGTACTTGATATTGCAGTTCAGTTAAGAGAGTCATTGTAATGCATGCAACGGTGTGAATGTGTGTATGTACATGTGTGTGTGTGTGAGTAAGTGTGCATGTGTCTTTGGATGTGTGTGTGCGTGTGAATGTGTGTGTGTATATTTATGTGGAGGTGTGTGTATGTGTATGTGTGTATGTGTGTGAGGCTAGGCATGTCTTTGTGTGTGTGGTATGTGTGTGTGTATATGTGTGTGAGGCTAGGCATGTGTGTGTGTGTGTGTGTGTGTGTGTGAGACAAGGTACAGTGGATATAAAAAGTCAACACACCCCTGTTAAAATGCCAGGTTCTTGTGATATTAAAGAATAAGACAAAGATAAATCATGTCAGAACGTTCTCCACCTTTAATGTGACCTATAACGTGAACAATTCAATTGCAAAACAAACTGAAATCGTTGAGGGGAAAAATAAAAAACTCACAATAACCCGGTTGCATAGGTATGCATACCCTTAAACTAATACTTTGTTGAAGCACCTTTTGATTTTATTACAGCAATCAGTCTTTTTGGGTAGGAGTTTATGAGCATGGCACATCTTGACGTGGCAATATTTGCAATCTAGCCGTGAAATAACCAATCTCCCGGTTGTTGTGGTGTTCAGAGTCTGTCCAGCATACCTCCCAACAACTGAAATTGCCAAAGAGGGACAATTGTGTTTTAGGGGGTGATGCTGGGGGTGTGACCAGTGGGCGGTGCATTAACGAGAATTTTTAGGTTGTTTCATGACCTATTGACTCCTCCTTGAGTTACCTAATAAATGCCTTATAACAAGACCAAAGTATTTTATTTAAGCACACTAAATTATAAACATATATACTGACATTTAAAGAAACAATAATGTGAGTTTTATTGCTGTGGAGCAATGTGATACACTTATTTACCCATCACGCAATCTGATCTCCTAAAAGAGGGACATTAGGGTGGGAAAGAGGGACAGTGGGATTTGGGTCTAAAAAAGGGACTGTCAGAGGGACACTTGGGAGGTATGCCATCCAGTACTGCTTCAGTAGCTGCTCATGTCAGATTGCTGCTAGCTCTGGCGGCTTTGATTAAAGGCGATGATGGATACAATGTATAAGCGGGCAGAGTGCCTATATAGATAGTAACCTCCTGTATTCAAAATGGCACTACTGGCTATAGAAAAAGTTCCTTGCTTCGTGCACTGGTGTCTGTTAAAATCAACTCGAGTAGTGTCAGTTTGTATACAGATTGCAACCAAGTAAGATGGGAGAGACGTTCCCATTATATATATTCAATCATTTGGACGGGAGAGAAAGCCAAAAGCTTATCAGTATACCTGCCCGCTTTCTATCAAGACTCTACATTTTCTATCAGCTGGCTAACGCCCATACATGGCCATATACTGGAAGTATTTTTGCTCCATTATACACGTATATGTTTTTTATTCATCTGGAACCAGATATATAGTGTTTACTGTATATTGTATATTTTATATTGGTGTCTTTTCTATTTTATTTCTATATATTGCCTAATAAATTGTATTTACAGTGAGACACGGAGCGATTAGCCCTTATTTGCTCTCTTTTCATAAATATATATATATATATATATATATATATATAGTATTATATCTGCAGTATCCTGTATGTATTGATCTCTAGTCAAGTCTGACAATAAATAGGCATAGCTCCCAAATGTCCCTCTTTCAGACCCAAATCCCTCTGTCCCTCTTTCTCGCCCTGGTGTCCTGGTGTTTAGGAGATCGGACTGTGTGGTGTGTATAGAAGTGTATCACCCCGGTGTCCCTGTGTTTAGGAGATCAGACTGTGTGGTGTGTATATAAGTGTATCACCCTGATGTCCCTGTGTTTAGGAGACCAGACTGTGTGGTGTGTATAGAAGTGTATCACCCTGGTGTCCCTGTGTTTAGGAGATCAGACTGTGTGGTGTGTATATAAGTGTATCACCCTGGTGTCCATGTGTTTAGGAGATCAGACTGTTTGGTGTGTATATAAGTGTATCACCCTGGTGTCCCTGTGTTTAGGAGATCAGACTGTGTGGTGTGTATAGAAGTGTATCACCCTGGTGTCCCTGTGTTTAGGAGATCAGACTGTGCGGTGTGTATAGAAGTGTATCACCCTGATGTCCCTGTGTTTAGGAGATCAGACTGTGTGGTGTGTATAGAAGTGTATCACCCTGGTGTCCCTGTGTTTAGGAGATCAGACTGTGTGGTGTGTATATAAGTGTATCACCCTGATGTCCCTGTGTTTAGGAGACCAGACTGTGTGGTGTGTATATAAGTGTATCACCCTGATGTCCCTGTGTTTAGGAGATCAGACTGTTTGGTGTGTATAGAAGTGTATCACCCTGGTGTCCCTGTGTTTAGGAGATCAGACTGTGTGGTGTGTATAGAAGTGTATCACCCTGGTGTCCCTGTGTTTAGGAGATCAGACTGTGTGGTGTGTATATAAGTGTATCACCCTGGTGTCCCTGTGTTTAGAAGATCAGGCTGTGTGGTGTGTATACAAGTGTATTACATTGCTCCACAGCAATAACACTCACATTAATGTTTGTTTAAACTCCAGTATACGTGTTTGTAAGTTAGACTGTGTAAATAGACTACTATGCTCTTGCTCTAAGTCATTTAGTTACAGAAAGAGGTGTCAATAGGTCATGAAATTAACAAAAAATTATTTGTAATGCCCCACCCACCGGCCACGCCCCCCACAAACACCCCCTAAAACACGTGTCCCTCTTTGGCCATTTGAAATGTTGGGAGGTATGTAAACAGTGAAAAAGAGGTGATGAAGTGTTGGTAAAGCAGAGATGGCCTCTGTCCTCTCAGATTAGAGATATCTTAGTGCATTGGCTCCAAATAATAGCATAGGATGACTTAGAATGTGGAGAATTTAGATTACTGGAGAAGTCATCTCCACTTTATCACCTCTTTAGTGGATCTCCCCCATAGTTTGGCCAAAATATGTTAAAGCTTGCTTACCTCTCCAAGATAACCCATTTTAAGAGAGTAATAGTTAATACGCATTGCCATCTTTATGGCTTACAAAAATGTTCATTTTAACCCATTGAATGCATTGGATATCTTTTTGTCACACAAAGGGATAAAAGCTAAATCTATCTAATGCCCTAATGGATGAACTGACCTGGGGGAAGATGCACCAAGGTGAGATAAACAGATGATGATAATGTGGTGATGACTTTTCCAGTGTGATAAAGTCCTATGGTATTCTATGGAGCCAATGCAGTAAGATATCTATAACTTGAAAAATCTTAGTGCATCAGCTCCAAAGAATAGCAAAGGACTTGAAGAATTTAGAACACTGGCGAAGTGATCTGCACCAGAGGCATAGGAACCCTCCTAAATCTGAGGGGGATAGCATTTTTTTGTCCCCTGTGTATCACTTTGTGCCGGCCCAATCACCATGTGTGTCTCTTTACCCCCCCAGCCCCCATGTGTGTCACTTTGTCCCCCAGCCCCTCTGTACCTTCTTTGTAGCGTGGCCGAGCGGACCGTAGTAGAGAATCTTCTGATTCTCTACCGGGTCTGACAGGAAGGTGCTCGTTGCGGTCTGCAGCAGCTTCCTGTCAGACCAGTGTAGAGGATACAGAAGCTCCTCTACCCGTGGTCCGTTTTGCTCAGCAACACTACAAGGAGGTGACCAGCAAGAGGGAGCGCTGTGCAGTGCACTCCCCTCCTGAAGGTCACCCAGCGCCTGCACCCCCCGAGCCAGTGCGCCTAGGGGGGGGATATCTACATTATCTGTCCCCCGCATCCCCCCTGGTTCCTATGCCCCTGATCTGCACTATCATCAAACTCAGTCCATCTCCGCAATTGGCCCATGAGCCTCATTTTGGATGCCCAGGCTTTGTAAAATAACAAAGGAACTGCAGTGTCACCTCTCTCCGTAGTGCACGAGAAGTCAAGTATTGGCTCTCAAGCTTTGAGGATGACAACTCCCATCCAAGGACTGGTTGGAGATTATACAAGTTGCAGTCGCCAAACAGCTAAAGAGCCAACATTTAAATCTTTGAATGCCAGAGAGGTAGCCAATGCAATACGTTGGCTACCTCTCTGGAACTCAAAGGGTTAACCGGCCAGCTCCAAAAGGGACTGACAGCGCAGGCACACGGACATCACTATGGCAAGATGTCCGTGCTTCCTGCTACTGTCAGCCTCCGAACAAGTTTAAAATCTGTTAAAACAGGCAATAATTCTGGCGACTAGCACTACTAAGCAGCTAGTCGCCAAATGGGGACTGGATTCAGATAAAGTTTTTGTGGGGTGGTAGTTCCCCTTTAAGTTTTCTCTGAGTATAGATAGGGACGGCAGAGACATAATTATTTTTTTTGCAAGATTGTAACAAGTGTTTCAGAAGTAATACATGTAATTGTTTGCCGTCATTAATTTGACACTGACTGAGATAAGACAAGGCTTTTGAATAGAAAAACGTCAAGTGTCTATCTCAGTCAATTACCTGCATTATATTGTATTACTAATTACAACATGACATAAACAAAAGTAAGCAAACAGTGGCTCTGTAGAACAGACACATGACTCTCCTCACATGAAAAGGAAACTGGACCTTCAGGAATAAGTGAGGCTGATGTTAAAGGGATAATAATGTTTCACAATAAAAGCAGCTCTAATTAATCATCAAAGTATTTGGGCCATCAAGAGTGTTATTTCAATACTGCCAGAGTTGTAGTTCAAGAGCAATTGAATGATAAAGTATCCCCCTCCCGCCCCTTTTACTGATGTAACACTGCTCACCTCAGAGCAGCAAGACTGTCCGAATGGATCACAGAGAGGGACAATCTTCAGTGATCGTAAGGAAAAACCTGAAACACCTGTCAAAGAGGGGCAGGGTTTTCCTTATGCTCACAGAAAGGGAGGCGGCTTACACTAGGTAAAAGGGGCAGGACGGGGATACTTTATCATTCAATTAAGGCCAGATACCCCAATAGGTAGAGTAGGCAACAATCTAGAGCTCTTCAGCTGTACTGGCCAAACTCACATTTAGAATCAAGGACGTGGCCTGTGCATCGCAATGTCCCTGCAGCCCTTAACCCCGAGGATGTTATGCTTTGGAGACCTCTCTAGCAAACAAGGGATTAAAGATTTTTTGTTGTTCTTGCTTGTTATAGGCCAAGGGTATTTCCTATGCTAGAAAACAGTGGATGGGCCTGGGGGCGGGATCATGTGTAGAGTGGGGTGTGGCTATGGGCGGAGCTAAGGGTGTCTAGAGTGCCTTGCTTATGGGACTACTCAGTGCATCACACACTCCTCTACTCTTCAAGGGATTAACCCTGTTAGTGAAGGAAAGGCGTCCATTGCATTGCTATGCATGCACTAGATACCTCTCTGGCACTCAGAGGGTTAAACAGGAACTACGATTACAGAAATAAGTGGCTTTTAACCCCTTAACGACACATGACATGCCAGGACCGTCATGCCAGTCTGAACCTGAAGGACTGGTGACGGTCCTGGCACATCATGGAATTCTGGGATGGCAGAGAGGCTCCAAGCCGCTCGGCCACCCCAGAATGCATTGCATAAAAATAAAAGTACTGTAGTCCTCTAGGGCCACCCAACCCCAGATCAGGAGATTCCTAAGGGGTTAAATTGAACCTGCAACCTTGAATTTAAGTCTGCATAACTGAAAACGTAATTCAAAACTAATTGTGAAGTTAACTGTAAAACCAGCAGATACACAGCTCTGCTCTGCAATGCGTTGCTTACCCCTCTGGCACTCAAAGGGTTAAGAGATATTCATACTTCTGTTTCTGAAAAGTGATAGTAAACGTGTCTCAGTGCCGTTTCATATGCTAATTAAACGACGTGATGTACTGAAAGATTAATTTGCATAAATGATTACATGGCAAAGAACTCAGAGAGATTACTATAAAGAAATTAAAATATCCATTTCTCCTAAACTATACATTTTCTGGCATTTTGACTAACATGATACATAATGAAAGGAGCGCTACGACGAACCGGCTACATCCAAATATCCAACTCAATCACAATTATTTCCATAAAATGACTTCTTTATTAGTAAAAAACTAAAAACATCTTCAGATCACAGGATAAATAACACTCGTAGACATGGATGGTAGACATCAGATGAACCGCCTAACGCGTTTCATGATAGTCTCACTTCATAATAACACTCATAGACATGGATGTTAGCCATCAGACAAACCTCCTAACACGTTTTGTGATAGTCTCACTTCATAATGACACTCGTAGACATGTATGGTAAACATCAGATGAACCGCCTAACGTGTTTTGTGATAGTATCACAAAACGCGTCAGGTGGTTTGTCTGATGTTTAACATCCATGTCTACGAGTGTTATTTATCCTGTAATCTGAAGATGTTTTTAGTTTTTGTACTAATAAAGAAGTCATTTTTTGGAAACAATTGTGATCGAGTTGGCAGTTTGGATCTAGTCGGTCCGTCATAGCGCTTCCTTCATGTGTCGTCAAGTCTGTAGGAACCTGTAGCTGAGGCTGTGGGGAGTAGCTCCGGACCAGCATAAGCCTTAGAGCTTTGGTGAGTGGTGAAATACCTACTTTGAAGAGCATATATACTGGGCAATGGTAGCGAACGTTAACTATTTGTGTAACATAATACATAGACAGTTTTTAATGACGTTTTCAGATATACAAATTGTAATTCAAGGTAACACGTTTACATAAAGGATTAGTAATGTCTTTTATTAATAAAAAGTAATATTGTAGATATTCAAAAAATTGAGAGATATACAGTGATATATTTCCCCCCATCACAGACGTCAGCTTCTTCTAGCTTTATATCTCTCAAACTATAAAGGTTTGAGAGATCGGACTAGCATCAATCGATTTATTTTTTGAATATGTACAATATTACTTTTTAGTAATAGAAGACATTACTAACCCTTTAAATGAAAAGACACCTAGATAGCAGTCCTTCATACCAATCACGTATAGCTATAGACTTCTTTTTTTTTTTCCCCACGGAAAAGTGGAGAATTCTATTTCATAACTTGACCTCTTACATACCTGTGTACTGAATACGTGTTAGCCTTTTCTCTATGGGAATTCTTATCCAGAGTGTTGATGCCTTTTGTCTGTTATGAAAAGGTGTGAAATTAAATGCAGACTTTAAATTGAGAATTAGAAATACAAGCAACGGTAGATATAATGCAAATTAAAAGTACCGCTCTATAAAGAATTCCTACTGAGTTCAACCTTTTTTTAACTGCTTGGATGTTTCCAACACATTGCAGAGAAATGCATCAGAAAATTCACTGTCATCTGAGAGAGTTACACAAATTAACACCCTTTATTTATATATAAGCACAATTTTCCTTTAAAAGGATAGTAATGTCTTAAAGGGATAGTCATACTTAATATGTAAAAAAAATATATATTGCAGTGTTTATCCCCCAGAGTAAAAAAAAAGGACACTCTCACTGCTGAAAGGTGTTTTATTCAAAAGTGATTACAGCTCAAAGTTGAATTTTTAAGGTGCAATATCACAGTGGCCTGAAATTGCACAGTGGCGCTGTTCCTATACCATCCCATGGACAGCTCTGGTCTGTAGACCATAAATCTCCATAGGATGGTGTAGCAACAGCGCCACTGTACAGTTTCAGGCCACTGTGATATTGCACCTTCGAGCTGTAATAACTTTTGAATAAAACACCTTTCAGCAGTGGGAGTTCCCTTGTTTTACTCAGGGGGATAAACCCTGCAACATATTTTTTTTTTTACATTTTAAGTATTGCTATCCCTTTAATATTGTAGATAATTAAAAAATAAATCCATCAATGCACTGATGTCATCTGTAAAGCTGACAGAAGGAGATTTGTGACTGCAGACTCGAGGCGGCTCTTCAGCAGAGCCGAAATACCGCATTCTAAAAATAAATACTTCATTGGAATGGTCTACAAAGTGTACATGGTTTGCAAGCACACCTTGTAGACCACTGAACAGCTAGAGGAGGACATCTGTGCAAGTTGAGGGAAGGGTAACTTTAAAACATTATGTCTCTCAAACCATAAAGGTCTGAAAGATCAGACTGGCATCGTTGGATTTATTTTTTGATTATCCATAATATTACTTTTTATTTATATAAGACATTACTAGCCCTTTAATCAAAAGTGTAAAATTATAAACTCATGTAACCTCTTGAGTTCCAGAGTGGTACTGCGTTGCACACCCCCTCTGGCAGTCAAAGGGTTAAAGGCTACTGAGTGAAATAAATCATTTTTTCTACCTAGCAGTAGATTACTAAAAGGTTACTAGTAGACTGCAATAAGATCCATTCTAAGTCGTGTTTGCATTGGATGCTGCTCTAGAATTAAAGGGGAAAAATACACATTTAACCCTTTAACCCCTTAGGGACCCTTGACGTACCAGGACCGTCAAGGGTAAACTTTCTTGAAAGACCCTTGACGGTCCTGGTACGTCACGTACATTTTACTTACAGCGCTCTTCCGGGAGCGCTGTAAGTAAAAATGGGGCATGAAATAGACCGCTCCAAGATCGGAGCGATCTATTTCAAGCCCCATAATGACGCGCCGATACACGTGACAGGTCACGTGTACCGGCCCGTCAACGTGCCCCTATGCGGACGTTATGGGACGGAAATGTCCCATAATGTCCGGTCCTTAAGGGGTTAAGTAGCAGAGAGGTTGGGAAAATTCAGAAAGTTTTATTTGTAGAGGAAGAAAAGGAAGAAAATACTACGCACCTCGGTGTGTATCAATTGGACTTAAATAACTACCATCTACACCCTAAAGGTGCGTACTCACAAGGATATTTATTTCACTGTTATTTCACTGAGAGGGTAGTAGATAAGTGGAATAGCCTACCAGTAGAAGTGGTAGAAGTTAATACAGTGACGGAATTTAAAGCGGAACTACCACCCCGCCTAAACTTGCCCCTAAAGAATTACCCATGTGGTGACTAGCTGCTCAATAGTGCTAGTCCCCAGAATTATTACCTCCTTTTAGAGAATTCCTACTACTCCCAGGACTGACAGCCAGGAAACAGCGCAGACATCTTTGCACAGTGACGTCTGCTCACCTGCGGTGTCAGTCCCTTCTGGTGCCATGCGACTTCTAGCAATGCCTCCTAGAGCAGGCTGGGAATTATAGCACAGGCGAGTAGATGTTACTATGCAAAGATGTCTGCTCTGTTTCCTGGCTGTCATTCCCTTCTGGTGCCGTGCGGCTCCTAGCAACACCTCCTAGAGCAGGGTGGGACTGACAGCGCGGGCGCACAGATGTCACTATGCAAAGATGTCTGCTCTGTTTCCTGGCTGTCAGTTCCGGGAACAGTAGAAATTCTCTTAAAGGGATAGTAAAGTCCCAAAAAAAGCATCTTCTAAATGGTAGCTGCAATAAAAAAACACTTAATGCACTGAATCCTTTCTCTCAAACCATTATGTTTTGAGAGAAATAAGGAAATAAAGTCCTCCGTTCCCTCCCCCTTCTGCCTGATGAGCTGTAAAGCTGTCAGAGGCAGAATCCGGTCACCCAACTGTAGGCGGTTCTTCAGGAGCGCTGTCATTGGGACATCTAAGTATAATTACTTTTTCGGTATGGTCTACAACGTGTGCCTGGCTTGCAAGCACATGTTGTAGACCATTCCTATGAAGTAATTATACTTAAATATCTAGATGACAGCGCTCCTGAAGAGCCGCCATCTGGTCCCAGAAGCAGGATCTCATGACGTCAGCTGTAAAGAGGACGCATGAGAAAGGAGAGAGAGCGGAGGTTTTTATTTTATTGTATCTCTCAAACCATAACGGTTTGAGAGAAAAGATTAAGCGCATTAAATGTTTTTTTAGTGCAGCTACCATTTAGAAGATACTTTTTTTGGGACATTACAATCCCTTTAAAGGAGGTAATAATTCTGGCTACTAGAACAAGTTTAGGCGGGATGGTAGTTCCGCTTTAAGCATGCATGGGATAGGCATAAGACTGTCCTGAACATAAGACAAAACCAAGGACCAAATAAGGTTTGAGGTTTTTACAGTAGGAAAGTGGGCAGACTAGATGGGCTGAATGGTTCTTTATCTGCCGTAAAATTCTATATTTCTATGATATTGGCCAGAAAATGGCTTACGCTAGTTCCAGCAATCAAACGACTGAGGATATTAACTGTCCCCAGATGCAGTATACGGATTCAGGTTCCGATCTGTAAAAGGTTGTTCTCTCATTACACGCTTCCCTCGAGTGGTATAGAAACTCCAAACAACACAGAAAACAAAAAATGGAGAAAAGGCGCCAAAGAGTGTAATACCATAATTAACCCTTCCAGTGCCAGAGGGGTACACAACGCATTGCAAAGCTAAAGGGATAGTATTGCTTAAATTTAACTCATTTTAATATTGTAGTGATTAAAAATATGAATAGAATGACTTACCTCCCAATATTTCAAATGGCCAAAGAGGGACACTTGTGTTTTAGTTGGTGTTTCTGGGGGCGAGGCTGGTAGGCGGGGCATTATAAAGAGTTTTTAGGTTTTTTCTTCATCTATTAGCAACTCTTTGTGTAACCAATAAATGATTTAGAACAAGATCAAAGTATTTTATTTATGCAGATTAGTTTATAAATACATATACTGAAGATTAACCCCTTAGTTACAGCCACGTCCGCACGCGGCTGTCACCTTAACTCCTGTCATACAAAGAAAAAAAATTGCCAAATGATTCCGAGTCCCCGAACGGCGTGCAGCCGCACGGAAACCCGGACTTCCGGTACTACTTCTGGGAATTACCAGATACGTCCTCTGTCACTAAGTGACAGTTTTTGCGGGATGTACCTGGTAAGTCCATTGTCAGGAAGGGGTTAACTACACATTTATTTGCATTTTACTGCTGTGGAGCAAAGTAATATACACTACTCATTCTTATCTCCTAAAAAGAGGAACAAAAGGGTAGAAAAGAGGGACAGAGGGATTTGGATCTCAAAGAGGGACACTTGGGAAGTATGGAATGAGGTATGTCCCATCTCTCAACTTGTATAGTTTGAGAGATCTAAGCATCTAAAGTTCCCGTTTCACATGAAGTCTGTCATCTAGCTGAGAGAAGCAGATTCTGGTCCAGGGACCATCCAGCGGCTCTTCAGCAGAGCTGAAATAGAGCAATATAGATATAAATACTTCATTGGAATGGTCTACAAAGTCTGTCTGGCTTGCAAGCACACTTTGTAGACCGTTCCAATGAAGTATTTATTTCTATATATCACACTTTGTAGTGTGCAACAAGTTGTATACCTTGCTATCACACATAGGGTTTAAAAAAAACAAAAATGGTCTGTGTTTACAAGGAAGTGAATTAATTTATCGTCCTTGCTTTGGGCTATTTTTCTTTGGTATATTTTATGCATTTGCTGAGTCTTCCTGCAAACAGACTGATCCACCCCCACGCACATCCTCAATAATTGCACATAATAAACAGGACATTTTCATAACAGAATCAATTTTACTTGTATATTTAATTTCGTGTTTTCACAATAGCATTTGCCAAATTTTGTGTAGCACAAAGCAGTGATTGCTGCATTTGGGGTCCTGGGGAAATCCAAACCACACGTTGCATATTAGCTTTCTGTATTAACCGTTGAGGGCCAGAGGGCTATGCAGCACATTGCAGAGTAATGCGTTGCACAGTCTTCTGGCTGAATTATATATATATATATGCTAGTGTAAAAGCCCGTGTACACGGGAAAAGGTCTGGGTGATGTTAACCCTTTGAGTGCCGGAGGGGTACGTAACACATTGCTTTGCAATGCGTTGCGTACCCTTCCAGCACTCAAAGAGTTAAAAGGTTGGTCCTGGTCTGCCTACTGCCATCACACATGCGATGCGCTGCAGAGACTGGCCGAATGCACAGAATGCTCCCAGCACAGAACTCCCAGCATTCCGCACAGAATGCTCCCAGCACAGAACTCCCAGCATTCCGCACAGAATGCTCCCAGCACAGAACTCCCAGCATTCCGCACAGAATGCTCCCAGCACAGAACTCCCAGCATTCTGAGCATTCAAGCATTCTCTACTGTGCATGATGGCTTCTGACAATCAATCTATCAAATTATTATATAGGATAGTAGGTAGGGTTTCCACCTTTTCGTCAAAAAAAATACCGGCCATGACATTCCCTCCCTAGACTTAACATTAGACAGAAGCCAATTTTATACCGGCCTGCAGGTAAAATACCGGCTGGGTGGCAACCCTAATAGTAGAGTGACCACATGTCCCTAATTGCCATTCCCAGAATTTGTGTGTGTCCCATATCCCAGGCAGCCTCCTTCAGGGACAATACAAAGCCCCTGAATAAAGAATAGAAACACTAGAAATGGAATTGCCCATTGCCTGCTGTGACACAAATTGATGCCTCTGCTGGGCTACAAGAAAATGGCTTCTAGACAGAGCCCTAAGCACTAGAGACAGAACTTAGCCTTGATCCACCACAGACATCGCTTACTGTCCCAGCAGTCAATGGACAGTTCTTCCTATAGTGTGTAGAACTCTGTGGTAAAAAGATAAAGCGCAATTTGCACACTGATGTCCAGTGAAGTATACTGACCCCTCCTGCATAGCTGCCATAGAGATGGAGAGAAGTACTCTCGTCACCACACTGTCCCTGAATAGGGTTGCCACCTTTTCTTAAGAAAAATACCGGCCAAGGCATTCCCTCCATAGACTTAACATTGGAAGGAAGCCAATCTTTTACCGGCCTGCCGGTAAAATACCGGCTGGGTGGCAACCCTATCCCTGAATGGCAGAATGGAAATGTGGTCACCCTAATATAGATAGGAAGTTACGTGGAGTCATTCCTGAGTTAACCAGCTGCACCATGGGATACCGATAAATCTGCATATCTGGGAACTCTCTGGATCTGCTCTGGGTCTCCGGGTAAAAAGGCACTCAAAGGGTTAATGGTGTGCATCCACTGGAATGTGAGCTTTCTTCTCCACCAGTGAAAAACCAGATTGACTAAGGACTGATTGGAGAACCTGCGGGTTTCAACAAGTAGATACATTTCACCTATAATTTACCTTACGGGGCACATTAAAGGGATAGTACTTAATAATTACTAACCCCTGTATTGAAGTCATATTAAAAAGAAATGTATTGCCCCCATTGTCAACTCTCAAAACTTTATGGTTTGAGAGATAATTGCTCCTAAAGGTCCCTCTCCCTCCCCCTTCCCCATAGTCAGCGTTCTAGCTGACTGCAGGGAAGCCTGTCGTACGACCGTCAGGCGGCTCTGCAGCAGAGCCAAGATCGTGTTAATAAAAAATAAATCTTTCACTGAAATGGTCTTCTGCATGTACTTGGTTTGCAAGACCGTTTTAGTGAAAGATGTTTTTTTTTTATTAACGCGATCACGGCTCTGCTGCAGAGCCGCCTGATGATCGTAAGACCGGATTTCCCTTCAGTCAGCTACAACGCTGACTTCAGGGAAGGGGAACGGAGAGGGAACTGTAGGAGCGATCATCTCTCAAACCATAAAGGTCTGAGAGATGACACTAGGGGCAATACATTTATTTTTTATATGACTTCAATACAGGGGTTAGTAATTATTAAGTATTGCTATCCCTTTAAGTGTTAATAGTTTAAAGTTCTCAAGGTCAGCTCATTCTGAAAGTTCACAGGTATGGCAATGTCCATCCTGCTCGCAATGCTTTGGAAACATCTCCAGCATTCAAATGTTTTTATGTTTAAGTAAGTGGAAATTTGGCGAATATTTACATATCTAGTAACTTTTCTCCCAAAACGTAGATTGTAGGTCACTAGTGGGATCACCATGGTACAGCTCAGTACCGAAAGGTTGCCAGTCATCTCCCCTCATCCTGTGTTGTGCCTCGTTCTCTCCTCCTCGGAAACTGTACCGTAGCAATTCCACCAGTGATGTCATAAGGTAACATTTTTCAAAGCCAATATCTCCACAAAATTACAGATTTAAAAAAAAAAAAAAAAAAAAAAAAAGATTGAAGCTTTATTGGAAATATTTAGTGTTGAGCGAGCATGCTCGGCCGATGCTCGGATCGGCTCGAGCATCGCTCTGCTCGGCACATGGCGGTACTCGTACGAGTACCGCATGTGCTCGCCCGCCATGTTCGGGTCTCCTCCCCGCACGTTTTGCGGCTGCTGCGCAGCCAATAAACGTGCAGGGAGGCTCTGACATCGGTGTAATGCCAGCAGCCATGTTGGCTGCTGGCATTACACTGATTGGCTGGCCAGAACCCGTGGTCAGGTGCTGTATAGCACCTGACCATCGAGTTCGGCTCAGTCTGAGCCAGGGAGAGCTGAGGATAGGAAGGGAAAGGCAGTGTAGGGAGGAAAAAAACAAAAATTGTGAAAAAAAAAGAACCAAAAGTCCTTTTTAGGACTACTGTGTGTGGGGGCAGCAGGTTATTTGGTGTGGGGGGAAAAAAACAAAAAAAAAAAAAAAAAAATATATATATTCTGTTTAGTGTGCAAAGTTGCAGATTAGAGCACATTCTGTTTAGTGTGCACAGTTGCAGATTAGAGCACATTCTGTTTAGTGTGCAAAGTTGCAGATTAGAGCACATTCTGTTTAGTGTGCAAAGTTGCAGATTAGAGCACATTCTGTTTAGTGTGCAAAGTTGCAGATTAGAGCACATTCTGTTAAGTCTTCAAACTAAAATATCAAAGTCACGTATTCCATTCAGTGTGCGTCGCCGCAGTTTAGCAGCACATTCTGAGTACTGTGCAGAGTTGCAGAATAGGAAGAAATACTGTTAAGTCTTCAAACTAAAATATCAAAGTCACATATTCCATTCAGTGTGCTTCGCCGCAGTTTAGCAGCACATTCTGTGTACTGTGCAGAGTTGCAGAATAGGAAGAAATACTGTTAAGTCTTCAAACTCAAATATCAAAGTCACATATTCCATTCAGTGTGCTTCGCCGCAGTTTAGCAGCACATTCTGTGTACTGTGCAGAGTTGCAGAATAGGAAGAAATACTGTTAAGTCTTCAAACTAAAATATCAAAGTCACATATTCCATTCAGTGTGCTTCGCCGCAGTGTAGCAGCACATTCTGTGTACTGTGCAGAGTTGCAGAATAGGAAGAAATACTGTTAAGTCTTCAAACTAAAATATCAAAGTCACATATTCCATTCAGTGTGCTTCGCCGCAGTGTAGCAGCACATTCTGTGTACTGTGCAGAGTTGCAGAATAGGAAGAAATACTGTTAAGTCTTCAAACTAAAATATCAAAGTCACATATTCCATTCAGTGTGCTTCGCCGCAGTTTAGCAGCACATTCTGTGTACTGTGCAGAGTTGCAGAATAGGAAGAAATACTGTTAAGTCTTCAAACTAAAATATCAAAGTCACATATTCCATTCAGTGTGCTTCGCCGCAGTGTAGCAGCACATTCTGTGTACTGTGCAGAGTTGCAGAATAGGAAGAAATACTGTTAAGTCTTCAAACTAAAATATCAAAGTCACATATTCCATTCAGTGTGCTTCGCCGCAGTGTAGCAGCACATTCTGTGTACTGTGCAGAGTTGCAGAATAGGAAGAAATACTGTTAAGTCTTCAAACTAAAATATCAAAGTCACATATTCCATTCAGTGTGCTTCGCCGCAGTGTAGCAGCACATTCTGTGTACTGTGCAGAGTTGCAGAATAGGAAGAAATACTGTTAAGTCTTCAAACTAAAATATCAAAGTCACATATTCCATTCAGTGTGCTTCGCCGCAGTTTAGCAGCACATTCTGTGTACTGTGCAGAGTTGCAGAATAGGAAGAAATACTGTTAAGTCTTCAAACTAAAATATCAAAGTCACATATTCCATTCAGTGTGCTTCGCCGCAGTGTAGCAGCACATTCTGTGTACTGTGCAGAGTTGCAGAATAGGAAGAAATACTGTTAAGTCTTCAAACTAAAATATCAAAGTCACATATTCCATTCAGTGTCTTTCACCGCCGTTTAACAGCCTATTCTGTGTACTCTGCAGAGTTGCAGAATTATAAGAAATACTGTTAAGTCTTCAAACTAAAATATCAAAGTCACATATTCCATTCAGTGTGCTTCGCCGCAGTGTAGCAGCACATTCTGTGTACTGTGCAGAGTTGCAGAATAGGAAGAAATACTGTTAAGTCTTCAAACTAAAATATCAAAGTCACATATTCCATTCAGTGTCTTTCACCGCCGTTTAACAGCCTATTCTGTGTACTCTGCAGAGTTGCAGAATTATAAGAAATACTGTTAAGTTTTCAAACTCAAATATTAAAGTCACATATTCCATTCAGTGTCTTTCACCGCCGTTTAACAGCCTATTCTGTGTACTCTGTACAGTTGCAGAATTATAAGAAATACTGTTAAGTTTTCAAACTCAAATATTAAAGTCACATATTCCATTCAGTGTCTTTCACCGCCGTTTAACAGCCTATTCTGTGTACTCTGTACAGTTCCAGAATTATAAGAAATACTGTTAAGTTTTCAAACTCAAATATTAAAGTCACATATTCCATTCAGTGTCTTTCACCGCCGTTTAACAGCCTATTCTGTGTACTCTGTACAGTTCCAGAATTATAAGAAATACTGTTAATTTTTCAAACTCAAATATTAAAGTCACATATTCCATTCAGTGTCTTTCACCGCCGTTTAACAGCCTATTCTGTGTACTCTGTACAGTTCCAGAATTATAAGAAATACTGTTAAGTTTTCAAACTCAAATATTAAAGTCACATATTCCATTCAGTGTCTTTCACCGCCGTTTAACAGCCTATTCTGTGTACTCTGTACAGTTCCAGAATTATAAGAAATACTGTTAAGTTTTCAAACTCAAATATTAAAGTCACATATTCCATTCAGTGTGTTTCAACGCCGTTTAACAGCCTATTCTGTGTACTCTGTACAGTTCCAGAATTATAAGAAATACTGTTAATTTTTCAAACTCAAATATTAAAGTCACATATTCCATTCAGTGTCTTTCACCGCCGTTTAACAGCCTATTCTGTGTACTCTGTACAGTTGCAGAATTATAAGAAATACTGTTAAGTTTTCAAACTCAAATATTAAAGTCACATATTCCATTCAGTGTCTTTCACCGCCGTTTAACAGCCTATTCTGTGTACTCTGTACAGTTGCAGAATTATAAGAAATACTGTTAAGTTTTCAAACTCAAATATTAAAGTCACATATTCCATTCAGTGTCTTTCACCGCCGTTTAACAGCCTATTCTGTGTACTCTGTACAGTTGCAGAATTATAAGAAATACTGTTAATTTTTCAAACTCAAATATTAAAGTCACATATTCCATTCAGTGTCTTTCACCGCCGTTTAACAGCCTATTCTGTGTACTCTGTACAGTTGCAGAATTATAAGAAATACTGTTAAGTTTTCAAACTCAAATATTAAAGTCACATATTCCATTCAGTGTCTTTCACCGCCGTTTAACAGCCTATTCTGTGTACTCTGTACAGTTCCAGAATTATAAGAAATACTGTTAAGTTTTCAAACTCAAATATTAAAGTCACATATTCCATTCAGTGTGTTTCAACGCCGTTTAACAGCCTATTCTGTGTACTCTGCAGAGTTGCAGAATAGTAAGAAATACTGTTAAGTTTTCAAACTCAAATATTAAAGTCACATATTCCATTCAGTGTGTTTCAACGCCGTTTAACAGCCTATTCTGTGTACTCTGCAGAGTTGCAGAATAGTAAGAAATACTGTTAAGTTTTCAAACTCAAATATTAAAGTCACATATTCCATTCAGTGTGTGTCACCGCAGTTTAGCAGCCTATTCTGTGTACTCTGCAGAGTTGCAGAATAGTAAGAAATACTGTTAATTTTTCAAACTCAAATATTAAAGTCACTTATTCCATTCAGTGTGTGTCACCGCAGTTTAGCAGCCTATTCTGTGTACTCTGCAGAGTTGCAGAATAGTAAGAAATACTGTTAAGTTTTCAAACTCATATATATTAAAGTCATATATATCGTGTAAGATGAAGAAGGCGGGTAAAAAGGGACGGGGAAGTGGACGTGATCCTGAAAGTTCAGGGCGCGGGTCAGGACGCGGAGAAACTGTGCCTGGTGCCAGAGCACAAGAAAGAAAGACATCCACCATACCTAGCTTCATGTCTGATTTCACAGGGCGTCGCAGGACATCACTCTCGAGGTCCGACCAGTGCGAACAGGTGGTCGGTTGGATGACAGCTGATACTGCTTCCAGTCGGTTAAGCACCACCCTGTCTTCCACCAAGTCCACTCTCAGTAGCCAAGAGTCTGGTCAACATAATCCTCACTCTGATCATCCTTCCTCCCACCATACACGGTCTGGTCAAAGAAGTGATCCCACACTGGGATATAGTGATGAGCTCGTCTCATCACCAATCCTTCATTTGACCCTCTCTCCAAGCACGCTTGCAGAGGAACATGACATCTTGTGCCCTGATTCACAACCTCTAGAGGCTACCCAATCACAAGAAGATGACAGATGTGAACGGCATTTAAGGTCAAAGGAAGTAGTGGATGATGATGATGATGATGATGAGACACAGTTGCCATTAAATCAACCACTATTTCCGTCTCAAGACCTTGTTGAGGAGAATGTTATACAGTTGTCAATGACTGAGTATGTGGTGGGATCAAGACTTGAGGAGGATGATCAGAGTGAGGAAGTGGAGGAGGACTTGGTGGACGATGAGGTGACTGACCCCACCTGGGAAGGTGTAGAGCCGAGCGATGACAGCAGTCCTGAGGGTGAGCCATCTGCAGCACCGCAACAGGCTGGAAGAGGCAGTGGTGTGGCTACAGAAAGAAGGCGGACCGCACCAAACCGGCCCGCAAATGTTCCACGGAGCACCCCCTTGCGTAAATCTACCTTGCCAAGGGGTAGGTGTTCCGCGGTATGGCGTTTTTTTAAGGAAAGTGCGGACGACAAAAGAATTGTAGTTTGCAACCTGTGCCACACCAGAATGAGCCGAGGCATGAACACTAGAAACCTCACCACCACCAGCATGATCCGACACATGGCATCCAAGCACCGTAGTAAGTGGGAGGAACGCCTGGATCGCCCATCTGTGTCTGCAGGCCACACCACTGCCTCCTCTTCCCCTGTTTTCGGTGCCGGCCAATCGCCTGTCGAAGGCGCAGGCCCGCATACCTCCCGCCCTGCACCTGTACCATCTGAAGCACCATCAGCGACCACATCCACTTCCCTGTCCCAGCACAGCGTCCAAATGTCGTTACCCCAGGCATTTGAGCGCAAGAGAAAGTACCCAGCCACCCACCCACAGGCCATAGCACTAACCTCACACCTTTCAAAATTACTGGCCATCGAAATGCTGCCATTTAGGCTTGTGGACACTGAGTCCTTCCGCAGCCTGATGGCAGCAGCTGTCCCTCGGTACGCGGTCCCCAGCCGCCACTACTTTTCCCGGTGTGCCATCCCCGCATTACACCACCATGTGTCCCGTAACATCACCCGTGCCCTGACCAACGCAGTTACTGGGAAGGTCCACTTAACGACTGACACATGGACAAGTGCTTGTGGCCAGGGACGCTACATTTCCCTGACGGCACACTGGGTGAATGTCGTGGAGGCTGGGAGCGACTCGGACCCTGGGATGGCACGGGTGCTACCCACGCCGAGGATTGCGGGCCCTACCTCCATCAGGGTTTCCACCAGCACCTACGTTATTGGCTCCTCCTCCTCCGTTTCCACCTCCGAATTCTCTACACACACCGCCACTCCCCCATCAGCCAGTAGCTGGAAGCAGTGTAGCACTGCAGTGGGGAAGCGTCAACAGGCCGTGCTGAAGCTGATCTGCCTTGGGGACAAACAGCACACGGCCTCAGAGCTGTTGCAGGGGATTAGTCACCAGACCGAGCAGTGGCTCTCGCCACTCAACCTGCAACCAGGCATGGTTGTGTGTGATAATGGGCGTAACTTGGTGGCGGCTTTGGAGCTCGGCAAGCTCACACACGTACCATGCCTAGCGCATGTATTTAATTTAGTGGTGCAGCGATTTCTAAAAACCTACCCCAATGTGCATGATCTCTTGACCAAGGTGCGCCGCGTGTGTGCACATTTCCGTAAGTCATCTACAGCTTCGGCCGGCCTGTTGAAGCTGCAGCAGCGCTTACAATTGCCAGCTCACCGGCTGCTGTGTGACGTGAGCACGCGCTGGAACTCCACCTTCCACATGTTGGCCCGGCTTTGTGAGCAGCAGAGGGCAGTAGTGGAGTACCAGCTGTTACACGGTCGTCGCCTCTCCGTTCAACTTCCTGTAATCAGAAGTGAGGAGTGGGAATGGATGTCAGACCTCTGCGAGGTTTTACGCAATTTTGAGGAATCGACACAGATGGTGAGCGGCGATAACGCTATTATCAGTGTAACCATCCCACTTCTGTGTCTACTGAAACGCTCGCTGCTCACAATTAAAACCGACGCTTTGCATGTGGAAGAGGTGGAAATGGGGGAGGAAGAGCTTACACAAGGTGATAGCCAGAGCACCCTCACTTCGTCTTCTCAGCGACAATTGGAGGAGGCGGAGGAGGAGGAGGAGGAGGAGGAGGAAGACACGGTTGCCTCCGCTACAGAGGGTAGCCATGGAACTTTAGTTCCATCTCTTCAGCGTGGGTGGGCAGAAGAGGAGGAAGAGGATGAGGATATTGAGAGTCATCCTCCTGGTGAGGACAGCGAAATCTTGACTGTTGGTACTCTGGCACACATGGCTGACTTTATGTTAGGCTGCCTTTCCCGTGACCCACGCGTTATATGCATTTTAAACAACACGGATTACTGGGTGTTCACCCTTCTGGACCCCCGCTACAAAGAGAATTTCTCATCTCTCATTCCTCCGGTGGAGAGGACAAGCAAAATGGTGCAATACCAGAAGGTTCTTGTCGAAAAATTGCTCCAAAATTTTCCATCTGACAACGCTGGCGGCAGAGTACGTGCTACCTTGGCCAACAGAGAAGGGGAGAAAAGGGGAGCACACAGCAGTTCCGAGAAAGGCAGGGCAACACTCTCCAAGGCGTGGGACACCTTCATGACACCCCGCCAGCACCCTCACCCTGATGCGCAGCCTAGTGTCACAAGGAGGGAAAAGTTTTGGAAGATGGTGAAGGAGTACGTAGCAGACCGTGTCAGCGTCCTCAATGATCCCTCTGTGCCTTACAACTACTGGGTGTCCAAGCTGGACACGTGGTATGAACTGGCACTCTACGCCTTGGAGGTGCTGGCCTGCCCTGCCGCCAGCGTTCTGTCTGAGCGGGTATTTAGTGCTGCTGGTGGCATCATAACAGATAAGCGTATCCGCCTTTCCACCGACAATGCTGATAGGTTGACACTTATAAAAATGAACAAGGCCTGGATTTCCCCTGACTTCTCCACTCCACTGGAGGAAAGCCCCGGGGGAACATAAACTCACTTTATATATGTTATTTACAATGATGGGAATACTCTGTATTCCCATTCACCCCTTCCACCCAAAAAACGGGTATATGGTTGACTCTTAATCTTCTCATCCTCCTCCTCCTCTTCCATATGCCCTGTGCTATAATTTTTATATAGGGCCAGCTCACCAGCGGGCCCTGTGATATAATTTTTATATAGGGTCAGCTCACCAGCGGGCCCTGTTTGACAATTTTTATATAGGTCAGCTCACCAGCGGGCCTTCTCATATAATGTTTTATTGGGTCAGCTCTCTAGCGGGCCCTCTCATATAATGTTTTATAGCGTCAGCTCACTAGCGGGCCTTCGCATATAATGTTTAGGATGGTCAGCTCTGCAGCAGACCCTCACCCATAATGTTTTAGATGGTCAGCTCAGCGCACGTTTCCCTCTTAATCATGGCCTCAGTTCTGAAAATCAAGGAAATTTTTGGGAGAATTTGCCTCTGCGCACGTTTCCCTCTTAATCATGGCCTCAGTTCTGAAAATCAAGGAAATTTTTGGGATAATTTGCCTCTGCGCACGTTTCCCTCTTAATCATGGCCTCACTTCAGAAAATCGATGAAATTTTTGGGAGAATTTGCAGATGATATACAAGTAAATATACAGCAAATACTGTTTGGTAACAATTTTTCGCCTAAAGTCGTTTTTATTTTCCTTTTTGTGTGTTTTACGGTCAGTCTGTAAAAATGGCGTACTACGGGCGAAAGATCGTTCCCAGCAGCGATGTTGGAGTCCAAGGTGCATCCAGACATCCTCCCTATGCTGTCCCTGAACCATTTCTGTAGTGTTTCCATCTTTTTCTGCCCTTTTCCTATGGACCAGGCACCCTCCCCTCATCAGAGCAGGGGGTGCCTGGTGTAATGCTCGAGTCCTCCCATTGACTTCAATGGGGCTCGGGTGCTCGGCCGAGCACTCGAGCCTCAGGGGGTGCTCGGTCAGAGCACCCGAACATCCGAGCATTGGGGTGCTCGCTCATCACTAGAAATATTTAAATAGTGATAACTTTATGGGAGTTGAGATTTCCATTTAAAAGTAATGGATAGTATGTTGTGCTGGACACTGTGGTAACGCATTGTACTACTGGTCTCCTGTGATACTCAGCTGGTCTCTAGCAATCATGTATTGCTCTGCTGATCCCATGTAATGGTGCGTTGCACTGATAGTCTCTTTTAATGTAGTGTTGCCCTACTGGTCCTATGGAATATTTTGCAAGTCTCATGTAGTGTTTTATTGCCGTGCTGGATTCATGTAATGGTATTGCACTGCTTCGCTCATGTAATACACTGCTGGTCTCATGTAATTTAACATTGTCCTGCCAATGTCATATAATACTCTGCTAGTCTCGTGTACTATAGTATTGCTCTTCTGATCTCATGTAATATGCTACTAGTCTTAAGTAATGTTGTGTTGCTCTGATCTCATGTAATACTCTGCCAGTCTCATGTAACATAATGTTTTTCGACTGGTCTCATGTAATACACTGCCAGTCTTATTAATGTAGTATTTCCCTGCTGGTCTTATGTAATACTGCTAGCCTAGTGTAATGGGGATGCACGGCTGGTCTCATGATACTCTGCTGGTCTCATGTAATGCAGTGTTGCTATGCTGGGTTCATGCTCCTCTGCTGGTCTCATGTAATGTAGTGTTGCAATGCTGGGCTCATGATACTCTGCTAATCTCATGTAATGTAGTGTTGCAATGCTGGGCTCATGATACTCTTCTAGTCTCAAATAATGTAGTGTTGCTCTGCTGGTCTCATGATAGTTTGCTAGTCTCATGTAATGTAGTGTTGCTCTTCTGGTCTTGTGATACTCTTTTAGTCTCATGTAATGTAGTGTTGCTCCTCTGTTCTCATGTAATACTCTGCTAGTTTCAGGTAATGTAGTGTTGTTCCTCTGGTCTTGTGATACTCTACTAGTCTCATGTAATGTCATGTTGCTCTTCTGATCTCTTGTAATACTGTGCTAGTCTCATGTAATGTAGTGTTGCTCCTCAGGTCTCATGTAATACTCTTCTAGTCATGTGTAATGTAATGTTTCTGTTGGTCTCATGCAATGCTCTGCTAGTCTCGTTCAATGTAGTGTTGCACTACTGGCCTCATGCAATACTCTGTCTCCTAAGATGTTGTGTTGCTTTGTTGGTTTCATGTAATACACCACTTGTCTCCTAAAATATAGTGTTGCTCTGCTGGTCTCATTTAAATTTGAGGTAGTTTTATGCACTGTAGTATTGCTCTGCTGGTCTCATGTAATACTATGCTGTTGTATGTAGTGGCGTAATACCCTGCTAGTCTAATATGGTTGGTATATTGCTGTACAGTGCTAGTAGATTACTTTGTAAACAATTTGCTCTGTCAGTTACCAGTGCCTGTATTTCTTATATATTTATCTTTATTTGTCTGTCTGTCTCTGTCACGTCTTTCTCCTGTGTGCGTTAATACCGTAGCACACAATGTATTTATTATGTACACTACCGTTCAAAAGTTTGGGATCACTTTAGAAATGACCTTGTTTTCCATGAAAACATACATCAGGTACATGGCAAAATGAATAGGAAATACAGTCAAGACGTTGACAAGGTTATAAATAATGATTTTTAATTTAAATAATAATTGAGTCCTTCACACTTTGCTTTTGTCAAGGAATCCTCCATTTGCAGCAAATGTAGATATTCCATTAAAAATCAGCCGTTTCTAGCTACAATAGTCATTTACAACATTAAAGGGATAGTAATAGTATTAGTATTACTAATCCCTATATTAAAGGCCTATTAAAAATAAATGTATTGCCGCTCTTAAAGTTGCCCTCTCCCTCCCCCTTCCTCATAGTCAGCGTTCTAGCTGACTGCAGGGAAGCAAGTCGTATGACTTTCAGGCGGCTCTCCAGCACAGCCACGATCGCGTTAATAAAAAAGAAAACTTTAACTGAAATTGTCTTCTATGTGTGCTAGGTTTGCAAGCACACATAGAAGACCGGTTTAGTGAAAGTATTTTTTAATTAACGCGATCGCGGCTCTGCTGCAGATCCGCCTGATGATCTATGACCGGATTTCCCTTCAGTCAGCTACAACACTGACTTTGGGGAAGGGGGATGGGAGAGGGCAACTTTAGGAGTGATCATCTCTCAAACCATAAAGGTTTGAGAGATGACACTGGGGGAAATACATTTATTTTTACTATAGAGATTAGTAATACTTAAGTATTACTATCCCTTTAACAATGTCTACACTGTATTTCTGATGCATTTGATGTTATTTTAATGGACAAGGAAATTTCAAAGTCACCCCAAACTTTTGAGCCTTAGCGTATGTATCTATCTTTATTTATATGGCTTTTTACAGAAATAGTAATAGGATAGTACAAAGGCACAAGACTGGGTTAAGAGCACTCAAAGGGTTAAATGCAATTTTAACCTCTTAATGACTGCCCAATCCGACACAGGGCAGCCATTAACCCTTTTGATTGCCAGATGGGGGCGCAATGCAATGTGTACCCCTCGGGCACTGAAAGGGTTAAGGATGGTCACCATACCGGGAACTCTCTTCTTTGAAGCCCCTGAAGAGAGCTCATGGGCTGTGAATGGTAGTTTCTAAATAATGCTAATGATGTCATAAAGTGGGCAGGGCTTAACTGGGTGGCCATGAATACTGGGGAGGGGGAGAGAAATGGTCAGAATATGGAAGTAGGTGCAATGGAAAAGAAGAGGATGGAGTCATCTCCAGATCTGGAGAAAAGAGTCTCTGTCCCCAAAGACCTGAAAATTAACTGTAAAAATTGGGGTTCCCAGGGCAAATATGGAGAGGTCCCAGATATGATGATGATGATGATGAAAAACGTCAGATACATCTTTAATTTATTCAGGCAGTCAGTTTACACTGTGTGTTTGTCGGCCAGATATAATGTACAATAATAAACAGGAGATATATGTTTTAAACAAGATACTATATGATTTGATTATTCAGATACGAATAATGAAGCAAAAACACGACAGCTTCCCTTTAAAGTAGCAGTAAACTTTTTTTTTTTTACAAAAAACTATATGTTATAGAGCTTTTCCTGCTGAGTAAAACAAGGACAATCCCACCGCTGTCAGTTGTTTTATTCAAATAACCAGGAAGTGAATTTACTGTGTTTACTTCCTGATAGTTCTGACAGGAAGTGACTCAGCAGTTTCTATCACATTCTATGGAGAACTGTAAGTCACTGACTTTCCTCTCCATCAGAATGTAACAGAATAACTAACTGGAATTTGACCACTGACTAGAGGGCACTGCTATTGTAAACAAAAATACAGGTTTAAACAGTAATAACTCTGGAAATATGCATATATCAGCAGTGTGAGTACACTTATTTTACTCAGCAGGAAACGTCCTACGATATATATATCTTTTTTTTTTTTTTAAATTACTTCTTAAGTTCCATTAAGAAAACTTAAAAAAAATTAAAGTGTGAATTTCTATTATATAATTTATCACTGATTTTCCTTTAATTGTAGGTCATTTCATTGGTAGCATATCTCTAGATGAGAAAGAATTAATAACTAGTATTTATATAGCGCCTTTCTCCCAGTGGAGTCGCGAATTGGCAGCTGAAATAATAGTTATTATTATTACCCAATCAATGGGACTCAGTTATCGACCTCAGAAGGATGAAAGGCTGAGTTGACGCTGCTGGGATTTGAACCTGTAACCCTGAGGTTGAATAGGCTCCATACTCAGGGAATTTACCACTAAGCTATCGCACCAGCTTTTAATTGTTAATTAATCGGCTTTTAATCATTAATCATTCTGATAATTTATTAAGGACCCTGAAAAATACCCTGTGCCTCTATCTGAACAGTTTACGTACCTAACTGCCAAATGCTGAGTGGAAATCTAGTTTGCATTGATCACTGGGCAGCCATTGATAAGGCAGCTTTCTTCTGCATGAGTGAAATAATTGATTGATTGTGATAAACAGGCAGTAAGTGAATTGGGAATCTGTTCCACAAGCTCTAGGGAGGAGATTCTAAAGATAACAGATGGAAAATAGTGATAACATTGTATCAACCTCTGAAATCTGCCGCTGAAATCCATTTAAAGTGGAACTGTCAGTTAAGACATGCTTAGATTGTTTTTCAGAGAATTAATCCATTGAGTGTCATTGCTTTGCAATGCGTTGCTCATCAATCTGGCGCTTAAAGGGTTAACGGACTGAATACCAGTGGGGCATCCCTTTGGCACTCAAAGGGATAAAATATTCCTTTAGGTTGTACTGCCCATTTTTTTATGTAAATAGCTAGTTTTTGAGAAAATAACTTTTATGTTTTGGTGACATGGTGTGGCACTCTATGATAATTCCTTGAACAGTATGCTAATTAGTACATCTTGAGGCCAATCTTACATCTCCTTGTGCTATTAGAAACGCCCCCCCGTGTGTGAACTCTGCCTAGATTAATTCATAGCGCAATGTGTGGTAATACTGTCCCAACACAGAAATTAATTTCCATAAAGTGCCGCACACTGTGCCACTGAAAAAATATAGGATAATTTCTCTAAAACTATTTATATTACAAACAAATGGTGAAGCAATGTGTTGGAGACCTCTTTAGCATTTAATAGTTTAAAATCCTTGTTTATATAGCAATGAAAATGATCACTTTTTCCCATGCAATTGGTTTGCTCCAGAATTGCTCCGATTCTGACTTTGCGTAGAAGGCTCAGTACTCAGACTCACCACCACCGGAGATTCAGCCTCTGTCCTAAGGTGACCACATTTCATTTGTGCCATTCAGAGACACTGCGGAGACGAAAGCGCACCACACAGTTCTAAACGCTAGGGGGAGAACTGCTCACTGACTGCTGTGGTGGGCTACAAAAAAGCGTAAATCAAGCTCAAAGCCTTAGACTATCATTAGACTACTACTACTTGCACTGCAGTTTCTGTTTGATGTCAGGATCAATGCTTAGTTCTCTCGCTACTGTTTAGTGAGCTGTCTGGAGGCCATTTTGTTGTAGCCCAGCAGAGGCATCACTTCATGTCACAGTAGGCAATGGGCAGTTCACCTTCTAGTACTTTGTATTGTCCCAGAAGGGGCTTCCCAGGACATGGGACACACATTCAAATCTGTCAAATGCACAAAAGCAAAAGTGAAGCAACTCTGGAGAAATCCAACTGTACCATAAGGGGAGAAACAGAAATTTCCTTTGACTTAAATGGAGTGGGGGGATTTGACCACACGAATGTTAGAGATGCTTGACAATTCATTGGTGACTTTTGACATTGAAGAGATTAAAAGCCCCATTTAAATCAGTGGGTATTTGAGTAATTTGTATTGGTGGTTTGCTCCAGAATTGTTCCTTTTTGTGGAGCCCATGCCAATGAGGATGATAGGAACTGTAGTCCTGAACAGCTGGAGGGTCTCAGGCCACCACTAGTAATAAGATGTCTCCAACTTTAGACGTGTTAGTCATATCTGGGAACTTCTTCAGCTTGAGCCCCCGGAGGGCGCTCATGTGCTGTAACCAGAGGTAAGTGAATGACACAATTTGCGTCATAATGGGGTGGGGCTTAATTGGGTGGGTCAGGTTATAGGCATGTTACTTGGGAAGTGGGAGGAACATGGTGGGAAGATGGAGAAGTGGGCAGGAAGTGGGAGGAACAGGGTGGGAAGGAGGAGAAGTGGGCGGGAAGTGGGAGGAACATGGTGGGAAGATGGAGAAGTGGGCAGGAAGTGGGAGGAACAGGATGGAGAAGTGGGCAGGAAGTGGGAGGAACAGGATGGGAAGATGGAGAAGTGGGCAGGAAGTGGTAGGAACAGGGTGGGAAGATGGAGAAGCGGGCAGGAAGTGGGAGGAACAGGGTGGGAAGGAGGAGAAGTGGGTGGAAAGTGGGAGGAACATGGTGGGAAGATGGAGAAGTGGGCAGGAGGTAGGAGGAACAGGATGGGAATGAGAGAGAGTTCCCAGGTGTGATCTTAGTAAATATACTCCAAAGGGTAACATTAACATACATATTTGTGAACTCTCTGGATCTGACTTGGAGACTGTGCTTTTTTATACTTAATTTACAGGTCTCTGGGGACAGAGGCTGATTCACAGTGCCCAGTGAGTTCCCTTGCCTTGTAACCCCTCCCACCCCAAATAAAGCCCCTTCCACTTTACAACATGAATTACATCATACAATCCCCCCACCCCCAATCCTTAGTGGACCTCAGGTGGCTTGGAACATGAAGGTTCCAGGTATGATAACACAGGAACTAGGGAGTTTATCACACTGGAGAAGTTATTTCCTTTATCAATGTTTATGGGTTCCTGGAATCTAGCTTTTCTCTTCCATCATGTCAGGGATCAATACAATAGTACGGCTATAAATAAGGACACAGCAGCTACATACAAGATTAATGGCTGGAAATATCTATACATCACTATTGGTCTCTTTAATTATAGAGTCTTCCTCAAATGATAAGGAATGTTTTTATGGTGCTTTCATAGGAACTGGAGAGCTATAAAATACCAACACTGCAAGCGCTAAGATTATAATTTTGCACTATACAGTAGCGTACTGTTAACCCACTGAGTAACAGAGGCTTATGCAAAACATTGGTGATATACTAACTACACCAGGGGCAGTTAATTGTTGGATGTCTAGCTGTTGGGACTGCAACTCCTGTCATCCTCCATTAGACTCTAGCTGGTTGAGGATGATAGGACGTGTAATCCCCAACAGCTGGTAGTCTGACAGTAGACTAACCCTTTGCTACACCATTTTTATTACTTATTACTTAGGATCATTCCACCCCCACCCCTGCCCCAGGGCCACTAACATGGGTCTCGGGCAGTCAGGATGATGAGACTTGTAGTCCAACAACACAGGTTGTCCAATACTTATTTAATATGATTAACTACTTGGCTGCTATGGACATTTCCAACGCATTTTGAGAAATTTCTAGCATCCAAGGGGTTGATTCATTAATGCATTTATCATTATCTGCATGGACACTGATGTACTAAGGAGAAGTGGTGTAATTCTGGGGCAGACCAGATTCACCATAGGGAACAAATACAATCACCAATTTAATTAAATGGGGCTTTTACACCTGTTGAAGTTACAGAGCTCTCCAATGCATTGGGCAGCCGTAGAATTGTAAGCTCTGCGGCATCACCAGTTTAGTTATGTTTCACTTGGGGGAAGAGAGGAGGCAAAAGGGGAACAGCAGGGCAAAGGGGGGAGAGAAAGTGAAAAGGAGGGGAGAGAAAGGCCATTGGGAGAGAGCAAGGTCAAAAGGGGAGAAGAAAGGAAAGGAGAATGGAAAATAAGGGAAAAAAGGCAAGGTGAGGAATAAAGGAGAAAGGGGGAAGTGTGTGTGAGAGAGAGAGGGGCAGTTGGGGAGAGAAATTGAATAGAGATGATCAATGGGAAGGAGGGACATGAGAGAGAGAAGGAAGGTATGGGGGATGAGGGTGAAATGGGAGGAGCATGTATCTGAGGGAGAGAAAGAGGGATGGAGAGGCAAGGGGGTAGAGGGCATTACAAAGGTTCACTTTTAAAATGTTACATTCAAAAGAGTGTACGACATGAAGGTGCAATAACCAGGTCGCCGGCTTCAAAAGCGACACATCAGAATCTCACCAGAATCAAAAGGGCAAGATTCTTATGTCTCAGCCTAAAACGTTGCCTCCATCCACTGCCTGCACTGTCCGCATACCTTAGGCTTTTATCTTTTGTGTACCTCAGACCTCGTGCATGGATAACCTATGTAATCTCTCCCCTGCCTGCCATCACTTCCCAGCAGCTTCAACCAACAAAGTTTAATGCAGTTTGTGACTTTATTGGTAAACTGCATTATGTTGATAGAAGCTGCTGAGAAGCGATGGCAGGCAGGGGAGAGATGACATGGGTTATCCGTGCACGGAGGTCTGAGGCACAGAAAGGATTAAAGCTTAAGGTATGTGGGCAGTGCAGGTAGTGGATAGAGGTAACAATTTAGGCTGCAGCATAAGGATCTCACCCTTTTTATTTGGGTGAGATTCTGATGTGGTGCTTTTGAAGCCGGCAACCTGATTATTGCACCTTCCTGTCGCACGCTCTTATGCGTGTGACATTTTAAAATGATACCCATTACAAATACCGCTGTTTACCCCATATGAAGGAGGCAGCTTTTCAGAGGACGTGTCAAGCAGGTAACATGTTTGAATTTGCCACCTGCTCCCTTGCTTACATCTCCATGGCCTGTCAGGTCCTGCCAGATGTTGTCTTTCCATGTGCAGACTCCACACCTGGGAACTGTCCAGATCTTCCTCTGGTTTTTGCAGTTAATTATTGGGTCTCCAGAGACAGAGACTGATTCTCCGGTGATGGGGATTTTCTTCTGATACTGTGTCCACTTCTCTTCCTTCCCTCCCTGCTCCTCCCACTTCCCTCCAACTTCTGCTCCCTTCCCACTCTGTTCTGCTCACTTTCCACCCACTTTATGTCACATTCCATTAAGCCCCACCCCTTTATTATGCAAACTGGGGCAATTTATATCCCCCAGCAGCACCACATGAGCCCCCTCCAGGAACTCTAAAAGACAAAATTCCCAAGTATGACAGACTCAAACCAGGCATGCAGGTTGTGAGTCTGTGCACTGACCAAGGCCGGATTTCACAATAGACAGAACAGTAACTGCCTAAAGCTCCGAATTCTGAGGGGTGGTGCCTCAGCTGTGCTGGCCACACCCATATTCTGAGATGTGGGTGTGGCCAGAACAATCTTAATGTCTCTGCAGCAGTTTGATACTCCTTTGCAGATATTACTTAATCCCTTGAATGTGAGAGAAGTTGTCAACACACTGCTGCGCAATGGAGATCTGACTAGCAACGAAGGCTAAAGTTTTTTAACGGGTCTAGGGGCAGGAGTCATGTGAGGAGTTGGGGTGTTGACGTTGGCAGGGTTAAGGGAGTCTAGCATACCATGCCTAGCGGTGCCAGGGATATTATCCAGCCCTAACTTCTGTGAAGTAAACAAGGAAGCGGGCAGCAAATCTAAACATGCCGGCTGATGGCCATATCTTGTAAGTGCTGGGTGTGCCCAGACTTTTTTCAATCACCATTAAATATTTAAAAAGCAGTCTTAGTTGCAGTTTATTTTAGATTGAAATTTAAAGCAGAATTTAATTACATTCGCTCCTTAGTACTAAAGTACACTGGTTCTCTGGTGCACAGTGTACAGTGATAGTCAGACCATAGGAACCTTTAGTGGGTGACCTGTAATGATCTTGTATATCTGTACAGGATTAAATATAACGTGTGTATGAAGTGAGATGTAGAGGCACAAGAGAGAGAAAGAGAGAACGTCATACACCTTAGGCATTGTTATTTTATCCTTAAATGACCCTGATTTCTTTCTGCTCGGATCTCTGCGGCCACACAGACTGCGGAACGAAATCCATGTTTATCATTTATATGTTTCAGAAGATTTGGGACTGTCCCATCTGGTTAAATTGGGCATGTTATTTGAAGGGTTAACCTCTTATAGCTAAGAAAACGTTAAGAAAAAAGATTCCTTTAAATCTGTTTTTACTTTTTGTGGCCTAAAGTTAAAAAGGATCTGTCATTCTAAGATTTTTTTTAAGAATTTAACATGGACTATGTTTTGTATTAACCATTAGTTTGTAATATAAATAGTCTTTTTTTGCAATTAATCTTTAACCCTATGGGTGGCAGAGAGGAATCCAACGCATACCTCTCTGGCACTCAAAAGGTTAATTGCTGGTGGCACAGTGTGGTACATTATGCAGATTCAGGGGTGAGAGAATCCCAAAAGCTTAGGAACCTGGGCTCTTATCATTTTATGCCCGGCTCCAAAAAGTTTGAGGTATTTAGCAGTCCCTACACTCTTTCTTAAGACTCTTGGGTGGCTCCTAAAAATGTATGTCTGGCTAAGAAGCACATCTGGTAACTGGATCTGCCCTGGACACTCCAGTTTTTGCAGTGAATTACCGTGTCCCGGGGACAGAGGCTGATTCTCCAGTGGTGGTGAGTTTCTTATGAAAAGGTGTGAGGAACAGTGTGGGAAGGAGAACACATGGGAGGGAAGTGGGAGGAACAGGGTGGAAAGAAGGAGAAGTGGCTATGAAGTGGAAGGATTGGGATGGGAAGGAGGAGAAGTGGTCAGGAAGTGGAAGGAACAGGATGGGAAGGAGGAGAAGTTGTCGGAAAGTGGAAGGAATAGGATGACAAGGAGGAGAAGTAGTCAGGAAGTGGAAGGAATAGGGTGGGAAGGAGGAGAAGTGGTCGGGAAGTGGAAGGAATAGGTTTGGAAGGAGGAGAAGTGGTCGGGAAGTGGAAGGAACAGGATGGGAAGGAGGCGAAGTGGTCGGGAAGTGGAAGGAACAGGATGGGAAGGAGGAGAAGTGGTCGGGAAGTGGAAGGAACAGGATGGGAAGGAGGAGAAGTGGTCGGGAAGTGGAAGGAACAGGATGGGAAGGAGGAGAAGTGGTCGGGAAGTGGAAGGAACAGGATGGGAAGGAGGAGAAGTGGTCGGGAAGTGGAAGAGACAGGATGGGAAGGAGGAGAAGTGGTCAGGAAGTGGAAGGAACAGGGTGGGAAGGAGGAGAAGTGGTCGGGAAGTGGAAGGAACAGGATGGGAAGGAGGAGAAGTGGTCAGGAAGTGGAAGTAACAGGATGGAAAGGAGGAGAAGTGGTCAGGAAGTGGAAGGAGGAGAAGTGGGCGGAGTTTCATATGAAACCCTCCACCACCGGAGAATCAGCCTCTGCCCCCGGAATCCCCATAATTAATCGGAGTCTGCATGGCAGATTTGGAGAGTTCCCAGGTGTGATCTTAGTGCATAGGCTCCAAAGGATAACATACAGACCTGTGGACTCTTTAGATCTGACCTGGAGACTCCGTTTTCTTATACTTAATTTACAGGTCTCTGGGGACAGAGCTGATTCACAAGGCTCAGTGAATTCCCTTGTAACTCCACCCACCCCAAATTAAGCCCCTTCCACTTTACAACATGAATTACATCATACAGACCCTCCCACCTCAAACCTGATTGGACCTCAGGAGTAGGGTTGCCACCTTTTCTTAAAAAAACTACCGGCCATGGCATTCCGTCCATAGACGTAACATTGGACAGAAGCCAATTTTTTACCGGCCTGCCGGTAAAATACCGGCTGGGTGGCAACCCTACTCAGGAGGCTTTTGAAGAAGAAGGTTCCAGGAATGAGAGGCCCATTCATCTGAAACACCTGCAGCTAATTCCCTTCAATGAGTCTCTGCAAGATTTAATGACGTAAAGGGTGTCCTGCACCCTGTGCACACTTACATAACCTGTGCAGTCTGTGCGGCATTTGTGGTGATATCATCATGTTTTTTGCTGTGTGGGTCTGTGTGTGTGGTTAAAGGCCATGACCATAGCTGGGAACTCTCAGGATTTGCCCCGGAGACTTCAGGTTTGACTCTGCATTACTGGGTCTCTGGGGCAGATGCCCACTTCTGCTCCTTCCCATCCTGTTCCTCCCACTCTCCGCCCTCGTCTCTTCCTTCCCCAGCCTATTCCTCAAAGTTTTTTTCACATGTTGTAAGTCCCGCCCCTACTCATGATTAAGCCCCACCCCATTTATCTCCTCCAGCGGCACCACAGGACTCTGGGCTGGTCCACCAGGAAAAATTCCCAGGTATGGCCATGACCTCGTTTCTTTCTCCAGGGGCCCTGGGTTCTGTCAGTCTGCCCCAGAATTACTCTAGTTTCTCAGTGAGGTTCATACTATTGCATACCAATCAGATGCTACAAAATGTTGAAAAAAAAAATTGCAAGTCTGTTAACCCTTCAAGTTCCAGAGAAATGTGCATCTCATCGCTGTGCAATGCGTTGTGTTCCCCTCTGGAATTCAAACAGTTAATGCAGAGCCCCCTCCCACACACACACACACACACACACGCACACCAGATTCCTGCTCTGTTTATAAGTAGATTCTGGATAATTCATCACTGGACCAGCACACAAGGCATTCTTCATCTTTGTAGAAATGCAGAATTTTGTTTACCTCAGGGAGATCTGGGTATAATTACTGGAACCTGTTTCGGAGAAGAAGCAAACAATTGCGGGCAGACAACAAGGTGACGTCACTCTGCAAATCGTAATGCCTGGGGTTAAAGGCAAAATATCAGCAAGTAAACAAGTTGTTTTATTGTTTTTTTTTTGTTTTTTGTTTTTTTTATTTCCTGAATGCTAGAGACATTTCTAATGCATTCCAGAGCCAAGCATGTTGGGGATGTCTCTCACGTTCAAGGGGTTAAAAGCTTCACACATATTAACCCTTTGAGTGCCAGAGGGCTATGCAAAGCAATGTGTTGCATAGCCCTCTGGCACTCAAAGGGTTAAGGTAGGTATTTCAAACTCAAATATTGTTGAAGGCCACATACTCAAAGATTCCCTCTAACATACCTCCCAAGTGTCCCTCTTTAGGAGGGACAGTCCCACTTTTAGACCTAAATCCCTCTGTCCCTCTTTCCCACCCTGGTGTCCCTCTGTTTAGGAGTTCAGACTGTGTGATGTATATATGTGTATCAAAGGATGACCACACGTCCTGGAATGCCCGGGACTGTCCCTTATTGGAGGTCTGTGAATGGGGCAACAAATCTGGCACTCACAGCCTACCTACATAGCGCAGCACACACCAGTCCAGACAGCCAATTAAATGTATTTGCTATATGGTCCTCATTGGCTGGTACTACATGGTCCTCATTGGCTGGCTGAGCCAGCCAATGAGGACCATATAGCAAATACATTTCATTGGCTGGCTGGACTGGTGCGTGCGAAACAGCTGGGATGGAACAGGTATTCTGGCGCTGCAAGTGAGACCCACAGGTATGCTGGCACTGCAAGTGAGTCCCCCGGCTGAAGCTCCTGCTGGCCTCAGCCACGGGACTCATCTATGGTGACCATATGTCCCGGACTGGCAGATTGGAAATGTGGTCACCCTGGTGTATCATATTGCTCCACAGCAATACAACTCACATTAATGTTATATAAACATCAGTATATGTGTTTATACATTAGTCTGTGTAAATAGAAAACATTTGGTCTTGTTATAAGTCATTTATTAGGTTACACATAGGGTTGCCACCCAGCCGGTATTTTACCGGCAGGCCGGTAAAAAATTGGCTCCTGTCCAATGTTAAGTCCATGGAGGGAATGCCATGGCCGGGATTTTTTTGTAGAAGAGGTGGCAACCCTAGTTACACAAGGAGGTATCAATAGGTCATGAAATAGCCTAACAATTCTCGGTAATGCCCCGCCCACAGCAACACTCCCTAAAATACAAGTGTCCCTCTATGGCAATCTGAAATGTTGGGAGGTATGCTCTAAGGAGGGCTGCAACAATGGCTACTGATGGATATCTGCACTGTTATTTTATTGGTTGTTCATGTCTGTGGAGTCAGGGATGAAATACAAATACTTTGCTTCTCTGTTGTGCTGTTCTGCTAATCACCTCAGCATACCTCCCAAGTGTTCCTCTTTAGGAGGGACAGTCCCCCTTTTAAATCCAAATCCCTTTGTCCCTTTGTTTCCAACCCTGGTGTCCCTTGTGGTTTGTATATAAGTGGATCACTTTGCTCCACAGCATTAAAACCCACAGTATCATTTGTGTAAATTTCAGTCCTGTGTTATTCTATGGAGCCAATGCACTAAGATCTCTCAGGTTAGATATCTTTGAGCATTGGCTCCACTGAATAACATAGGACTTGGAGAGTTTAGAACACTGGAGAAGTCATCTCTTAATCAAACCTTTGTGCATCTTCTCCCTGGAGTTTTAGACAGAATACAATATATTAAAAATTCTTTACCTACCACATGTAAGTCTTTAGGAGGGACAGTTCTTCTTTGAGACCGAAATCCCTCTGTCCCACTTTCCCACCCTGATGTCCCACTTTTCAGGAGATCAGACTGTGTGGTATGTATAGAAGTGTATCACCCTGGTGTCCCTGTGTTTAGGAGATCAGACTGTGTGGTGTGTATAGAAGTGTATCACCCTGGTATCCCTGTGTTTAGGTGATCAGACTGTGTGGTGTGTATAAAAGTGTATCACCCTGGTGTCCTTGTGTTTAGGAGATCAGACTGTGTGGTGAGTATAGAAGTGTATCGCCCTGGTGTCTCTGTGTTTAGGAGATCAGACTGTGTGGTGTGTATATAAATGTATCACCCTGGTGTCCCTGTGTTTAGGAGATCAGACTGTGTGATGTGTATATAAATGTATCACCCTGGTGTCCCTGTGTTTAGGAGATCAGACTGTGTGGTGTGTATATAAGTATCAGCCTGGTGTCCCTGTGTTTAGGAGATCAGACTGTGTGGTGTATAAAGAAGTGTATCACCCTGGTGTCCCCGTGTTTAGGAGATCAGACTGTGTGGTGTGTATATAAGTGTATCACCCTGGTGTCCCTGTGTTTTGGAGACCAGACTGTATGGTGTGTATATAAGTGTATCACCCCGGTGTCCCTGTGTTTAGGAGATCAGACTGTGTGGTGTGTATATAAGTGTATCACCCTGGTGTCCCTGTATTTAGGAGATCAGACTGTGTGGATCAGACTGTGTGGTGTGTATATAATTGTATCACCCTGGTGTCCCTGTGTTTAGGAGATCAGACTGTGTGATGTGTATATAAGTGTATCACCCTGGTGTCCCTGTATTTAGGAGATCAGACTGTGTGGTGTGTATATAAGTGTATCACCCTGGTGTCCCTATGTTTAGGAGATCAGACTGTGTGGTGTGTATATAAGTGTATCACCCTGGTGTCCCTGTGTTTAGGAGATCAGACTGTGTGGTGTGTATATAATTGTATCACCCTGGTGTCCCTGTGTTTAGGAGATCAGACTGTGTGATGTGTATAGAAGTGTATCACCCTGGTGTCCCTGTATTTAGGAGATCAGACTGTGTGGTGTATATACGTGTATCACCCTGGTGTCCCTGTGTTTAGGAGATCAGACTGTGTGGTGTATATAAGTGTATCACCCTGGTGTCCCTGTGTTTAGGAGATCAGACTGTGTGATGTGTCTATATAAGTGTATCACATTGCTCCACAGCAATAAAACTCACATTAATGTTTGTGTAAATTTCAGTATATGTGTTTATAAAAGTAAAACACTTTTGTCTTGTTGCAAATCATATATTCATTTACATAAAGTGCTGTCAAAAGATCATGACGTAACATACAAATTTTCAGTAATGCCCCACCCAATAGTCGCACCTTCAGCACATGGACATTCGGGGGGGGCTAGGGGGCACTTGCCACCCCCCACACACAGTTGACCCCTCCACATAAACATAGGGTCTGGGTGGGATAGTTTTAGGGTCATATTATGACCTTGCCCGCCACCCCCTGGAAAAATGTCTGAAGACGCCCATGCCCCAGCAACACCAACTATAACAAAAGTGTCTCTTTTTGGCCATTTGAAATGTTTCAACATTTGAAATGGTCAAAGAGGGACACTTTTGTTCTAGTTGGTGTTGCTTGGCAGTAGCGTATTTAGAAGCCACCGGGCCCTGGTGCAGAAATTGCCATGGGCCCGGCGCCCCCCATCTTCACATTGCCCCATGTCCTTCTCCTACCTCCATCACCCGCTCCTGCTCAGTTCTCAGTAATGCAGAGTGCTGGGAGATTAAGTCATCTCCCAGCACTCTGCATTACTAGAGAGCTGGGAGATCAGCTGAGCTGCTGCGGGCACGGGCGAGTAGCGATGGGTTTGCAGGGGGCAGCCGGGCCCGTCACTGCAGGTGCGACCCCTGCAACCCCTATTGTTATGCCACTGTTGCTTGGGCATGGGCGTTGAAGCATGCCAATTGCAAAACAAAGGGAAATAAGCCAGATATAAGTCAATGGGAATTTTAGGAATTTTATCCACCCTCTCATAATACACTTGATATGTTCCATAATTGCTCGTATTTTGCTTCCTGCATAAGGCTCCATACATCTCCTGTCCTTGTATCACTGATGCAGTGTGAGTGAGCACTGAACATGTTCCTGAAGAAGTATTCTTGAGATAATAGTAACTAAGGGACAAAACCAGAGCAGGAAGTGAGGAGGGGTTTGTGCTAAAATGTGGGAGCAGCCTCATCACTCAGACTGCATCAGTGATACAAGGGGAGGAGACGCATGAACTCTTTCTTTTACCTTGTTCCTAAGTACTGTTTGCTCATTTGGTGCCCAGGATACGAGGTGACGTTTCTGTGGCACGGTGCATTATTGTGTCAGGGCACCTTGGAACATACATGCTCTAAAAAAACTAATATCTCAAGGTGACAGTTTCACTTGAAAAAATCTACGCCCTTGAGGACTGCAATAAAGAACCCACAGAAGGTGACTTTTGCAATATGTCCGCTTAGTAATTACCGAGAGAGAGAGAGAGAATGGAGGGATAGATATATAGCGAGAGGATGGAGAGGGATAGATAGAGAGAGAGGATGGAGAGGGATATATAGTGAGAGAGGATTGAGAGGGATATATATATAGAGAGAGAGAGATAGAGAGGATGGAATGGAATATATATATATATATATATATATATATAGAGAGAGAGAGAGAGAGAGAGAGAGAGAGAGAGAATGGAGGGATAGATATATAGCGAGAGGATGGAGAGGGATAGATAGAGAGAGAGAGAGAGGATGGAGAGGGATATATAGTGAGAGAGGATTGAGAGGGATATATATATAGAGAGAGATAGAGAGGATATATATATATATATATATATATATAGAGAGAGAGAGAGAGGATGGAGTGGGATATATATAGAGAGAGAGATAGAGAGAGAGAGAATGGAGAGGGATGGGGAGAGAGAGGAGGGAGAATGGATGGAGAGGGATATATATATATATATATATAGAGAGAGAGAGAGGATGGAGAGGGATGGAGAGAGAGAGGAGGGAGAAGGGATGGAGAGGGATAGAGAGAGAGAGGATGGAGAGGGAGAGAGGGGGGTAGAGAGGGATAGAGAGAGTGAGAGAGAGAGGATGGAGAGGGATAGAGAGAGAGGATGGAGAGGGATATATATATATATAGAGAGAGAGGATAGAGAGGGATAGAGAGGGAGTGAGAGAGGATGGAGAGAAAGAGGATGGAGAGGGATAGAGAAAGAGAGGATGGCAAGAGAGAGGATGGAGAGGGATATAGAGAGAGATGGTGCAGAGGGATAGAGAGAGAGGGTGCAGAGGATAGAGTGAAAGAGAGAGGGTGCAGAGGGATAGAGAGAGAGAGAGAGAAAGACAGAGAGAAGGAAGACCATTATTAGCCAGTTAGAAAATTAAAGGCTTTTCACACCTCTGGTCCTTAACCCTATAAGTACCAGTTGGATGCATAACACATTTCTAAGCAATGTGTTGTACACTCTCTGGTTCCGTAAAGGTTTAAGAGCCATTAATTCCTATGGGAAACTTCCCATTTAATTAGATTTAATCCTTTCAGTTTCCGAGGGCTGTGCATGACATTGGGTATCACTGCACTCTGATGCTCCAAAGGTTAAAGGGCATCTTTAATAATTCTGTGAATGTTCATAAACCTTTATATACAACAATATCCTGCAGTGCAGTTAAAAAGTAAATCAGCGGTCATAGTTTGGCTGCAGACCTGTCTAGGTGCTGCTGCTTTTTAGTTGCTAAAATTACAAAATTGGCTGGTTTCCCGTCCATGTTACAATTAATGCTGTGAACTGAGATGTCTCACTTTGAGAACGGTAGAAAAATGACATGGGATGTTCTGCTATATTACTGAGATCCTGTAATTTGGCAGACGCAGGAAGCACTTCTAATCTCTTGCCTTGTCACCAGAAAGCGTGCAATATGTTTAACCCTTTGAGTGTCAGAGGGGTACATAAAGCATTGCTCTGCATTGTGTACCCCTCTGGCACTCAAAGGGTTAAGGCTGATGAACTAAGAAAAACTTTTACTCCTAGAGAGGTGTCCAACACATTGTATAACAAGGGGTTAAAATTTACATTTAAATCAATGGGAACTTGGTCATTTATATTTCTCCCCTATGGTGCACTTGGTTTGCTCCAGAATTGCTCAACTCAGCTTTCTGACTAACATGCTTAGAGCAATTCTGGAGTAAACCAACTGCACCACTGGGGACAAATACAAATTCACATTGGTTTAGAGGATGATTTTAACACCTTCAGTCCTAGAAAGATCTCCAGCACGTTGAGGAGCTATGAACGGGTTAAAATTACATTTATACAGGCATAACTTTTTTTAATCCCAATCCACCCCCACCCCGTGTAGAATTAGTCCAGTCTATCTTTGTACATCACTGCAAAAGAAGAAGAGAGTGTCCCTTGTATATATCAATCTCTTCAAAAACAAACCACCACCATCACACGATGAGTGCAAACTCACAAAAAAAGTGTGTTGGAAGAGACCTACGCCTAATCCAGATCACAAGAGCCTTTGGAGAATTATACTGTCCTGGTATCCTTTTAAAACGTCGCAAATGAAATATTGTGTGGCTAAATGCCGCATTAAGTAAGTCGCTGTGATTAAAAGGGTGACATGAGAATCTTGCCCTGCATATAAGCGTGAGATTCTCATTTCGCCACCTGAAAGGTCGCTGCATGGCATGGTTTGATAGCAATAATCCTTACCCATCTTTACTGCCCGCGATCAAACAGATACCCACATTACACATTACATATTGTAGACTTGTACATCCTGGCTAAGTGTGTCACTATTCTAGCAACCGGGGAGAGTTAGACAACCGGAGTGCCATGCATTGCAATGCGCTAGCAATCTAGGAGACTCGTCTCACTCAAATCCGTCTCTGTAAGAAGTGACTATTTTCGTCACATCTTTAGTACTATACGAATATTCACATTTTGAGAAGTAAAGTGTGTTCAAAGAGATATATGTAACATGTTTTATCTATGAGTATCTTTTTGATCGCAGGCAGTGAAGATGAGTGAGGACTATGGGAGTTGTACTGCTAGCAAACCATGCCTTGCAGTGACCTTTCATACGGTGATATGATAATCTTGCGCTTATATGCATGGCAAGATTCTCATGTCTCCCTTTTAATCACAGTGACTTGCTCAATGCGGCATGTAGCTGCACGTTATTTCAGTTGCGACATTTCAAAAGTGAACCTACTGTCCCCAGGCACAGTTTCACCCTTTTGTTGGTAACTCTTCCAATGGCTGCTCACTCACAGACCCCTGCTATCCCAAAGTGGTATACAACTCCAAAAAGCAAAAAAGAGAGGAGCACCAAATAGTGTAATATTGTACACGATCTAGGCATAAATAAAATGTAATGTACTCACATTAAAAAGTTGTCAGACTTTTTATACCAAACAATCTGACCAACTCGCATACAGAGAAAGAAACCCATCTCCGTACAGGTAACCCATGACAATCAGTATCCAATTGGAACAGGAGGAGGCTTTTATTTATAAACAACTGAGTATTTTATTAAAAATATAAAAATACAGGTTTACATGTTTACGTGTTTCGTGGCTAAGAGCTCCGCTTTATAAGACCTAACAAGCCTTGAACTACAATAAAAGTATGTGAATTGGTCAGATTGTTTTGTATCAAAAGTCTAAAAACTTTTTAATGCGAGTACATTGCATTTTATTTATCATTCCTAGAAAATGTGTGCAATATTACATCTTTTGTACACCAGACTCTTTATTGGAGAATTTCCCTTTCACTAACAATGGAGATTGTCTGCTGATATCCCCATTCCTGGGACTTGGACGCATGTGAAATATTCTTCTTGAAAAGGGCTTACATAAAACAGACTGTAATAGTAGGGATCACGTTATCTCTGCTCTGCATCACTTGTTACACTATATTTATTACAAGCTGAGTCATATGCAGGAATTTCTTACAACTGTCTCAAAAACACAAGCAGAAATTCACCAAAAGGTCATGCTTTTAAAGTAGCGCTAAGCTTTTTGTTTTAACACTTTAAATGGACTCTAACATCAAAAAACAACTGGTGATTTTGAAAGAGCATTCGGTATTACTTATATATTCTATTATCCACTCTGTTTATAAACTTGAAGGGGTCAAAGGGGGAGGGGCCAATGCCAGAATTTGCATACCTGGGAACTCTCTGGATCTGCCCTCGAGATCCCAGTTTTTAAAGTTAATTACCGGGTTTCCAAGGACAGCGACTGTTTCTCCAGTGGTGGTGAGTTTCATATGAAACTCTGTCAACGGCTGCTACTTCCCAGCAGGTCCCTCCCACTTCCTGCCCACTTCTCCTCGTGCCCACCCTGTTCCTCCTACTTCCTGTTCACTTCTCCTACTTCTCACCCTGTTCTTCCCATTTCCTGCCCACTTTTCCTCCTTCCCACCCTGTTCCACCAACTTCCCACCCCCTCCTCCTCCTTCCCACCCTGCTCCTCCCACTTCCTGGCCACTGCTCCTCCTTCCCCCTCTATTCCTCCTACTTCCTGGCCACTGCTCCTCCTTCCCACCCTGTTCCTCCCATTTCCTGCCCACTTTTCCTCCTTCCCACCCTGTTCCACCAACTTCCCACCCCCTCCTCCTCCTTCCCACCCTGCTCCTCCCACTTCCTGTCCACTTCTCCTCCTTCACATCCTGTTCTGCCCACTTCTCCTCCTTCCCACCCTGTTCCTCCTACTTCCCGCCCACTTCTCCTCCTTCCCACCCTGTTCTGCCCCCCCCACTTCACCTGCTTCCCATCCTGTTCTGCCCACTTCTTCTCCTTCCCACCCTGTTCTACTCACCTCCCATTCACTTCCCAAGGACCATGCCTATATACCCTGCCCACATCTGCTGGACTTTTAGTTAAAATGACACATAGGTAGTTTTGACTGAAATATGTAATATAATCAAGGTGACAGTTCCTCTTTAAGTTTCACAATGCCCATTTCTAAGGAAAGCTTTTGGAGCTAAAACCAACATTACAATGAAAGAGTTCCACCTTACTTTAACTTAAGATATTCGGCAAGTACATAATATGCAAAGTCAAATTGCCTATGCTTTTTATTATTTTTAGTACACTTTTATGCCCCTGACAGGGAGAGCTCTGCATGCGTTTCCAGAGAGCTTTCTGTGTAGGAGTGTGAAAGCAGAGAGTGTCTAGCAATGTAAAAAATATATATACTGTGTAAAAAGGACTTAAACAATGTAGAAAAGCTGCCTGCACAGCGTACATGTCATAGGGAGAGGGTATGATCCATAAATAATTACCAACACATCATATTGGGGATAACAGACCAAAGCTTTATTTAACTATTTTACTCACATTATTATTGTTCTTATTCAACACAACAATAATTAATCATTAAGCAATAATCATTCATTAACTGACAGTCCTTGGCAATCCGCTTTCCTTGACACCAAGCATGGCCAAATTGTACGGGCTCATGCTACCATTCCCACACTTCAGCACTACAGCTGATCCCACCGTTCTTCAGCACTTACAGCTGATTCCCCCATTTTCAGCACTTACAGCTAATTCCACCATTTTCAGCACTTACAGCTGATTCCACCATTTTCAGCACTTACAGCTGATTCCACCATTCTTCAGCACTTACAGCTGACTCCAAGTAATTACCCCATTGGCCATCCACTTTTAGCTTCAATGGGTAACGTGACCTCCCGCGACCTAAGTCCGGGGTAAACTCCCAAAGGGGCTTCCACCCGAGGATAAAATCCCCTAACTTTACCACATCAGTTATCGATCTCTGAAAACCATGCAAGGACTATCCGCCAGCCCAGACACACAGCCATACCCCACGAGGGGAGGGAGGGAGGGATGCTTCCTCTGTCCTCTCCTCCTCCAAACAACAACTCACTTCCTGTTTCCAACCTTTTTATACCCTTTTCCTTTTACTCCTCCTAACACATGCACTTCCTCCATGAATCAACCCTCCCCCATGACATGTTTCCCCTCCTGTACCCTGCGGTCCCTTCCGGGGAATTTCTTGTCATAGGGAGAGGGTATGATCCATAAATAATTACCAACACATCATATTGGGGATAACAGACCAAAGCTTTATTTAACTATTTTACTCACATTATTATTGTTCTTATTCAACACAACAATAATTAATCATTAAGCAATAATCATTCATTAACTGACAGTCCTTGGCAATCCGCTTTCCTTGACACCAAGCATGGCCAAATTGTACGGGCTCATGCTACCATTCCCACACTTCAGCACTACAGCTGATCCCACCGTTCTTCAGCACTTACAGCTGATTCCCCCATTTTCAGCACTTACAGCTGATTCCACCATTTTCAGCACTTACAGCTGATTCCACCATTTTCAGCACTTACAGCTGATTCCACCATTCTTCAGCACTTACAGCTGACTCCAAGTAATTACCCCATTGGCCATCCACTTTTAGCTTCAATGGGTAACGTGACCTCCCGCGACCTAAGTCCGGGGTAAACTCCCAAAGGGGCTTCCACCCGAGGATAAAATCCCCTAACTTTACCACATCAGTTATCGATCTCTGAAAACCATGCAAGGACTATCCGCCACAGGGCCCAACTGTCAATACCTTGACCAGTTGGGCCCCCCGCCACCAGGTCCGACTGTCAATATCCTGACCAGTCGGCCCCAACACCAACCAAAGCCAAGGTCTGTATCCCCCCAGAAACAACCACGAACACCGCCCAACCGGGCACTCCACCCAAGAATCACCGTCCCACAAAACAGAGCACCACCAAACAAACCTCAACAAACCAAAGAGAACGACCCAGACCAGACAAGCAAACACACACCACACACGATGACCCACTGAGTCCAGAAGATACAACCCAAGCCTTGACCTTCGGGCTCATACCTGCCAACCACAGTAACATCACAAGGAGGGGGGGGGGGAGGAACCACTAAACAAAGAAACCACAGACATACTGGACAGAAAGCACACAGCAAAAACAGGCACCCCCCACAAAGCAACATGCCACCTCAGCGAGTGCGTCTCAAGCCACCGACAACAAAACACAACTGGCACAACCCACAAATGTAGTATAGTAACAAAATAAACACACATACCCAGACAACTACACAAATACAGATAGACACAGAACAGTGAACCAGCAGAAGAAGATCCATAACCCAACAGACAACAGAAACAGCAACATATAACAGATATCACATATAAACCCACACATAGACAGATATCCTCACAAACCCACAGTCACAGATATACCCATACACATATATATATATATATATATATATAGATATATACAGATATACCCCCATATACATATACAGACATACATACACACAGATACCACACAGAGCCACACACAAAGTCAGAATGGAAAAAACCCCTTCATGCCGAAGAAAAAACACATACAAAAAACATCCCACGATACCTAAACCATTACACAAAACCCAGCACACGAGGCAGACCGACAAACACCTAGCCCCCAAGCTAGCCCACACCCAACCATTGAATCCCACAGAGATCCAACCTCTCCAAGCCCCACATACACCAACAGCCCATCTACCAACAACCAGCCACGGCCTTTTTTTTTTTTTTTTTTTTTTTTTGTATATCTTAACTCTCCCAGTTCAAGCAGAAAAAACACACCCAACCAGCAGGTCACCTACCAACCGCAACCCTACCAGTAAAATACATAACCCAAGAAACTTCCGGATACAGCGACCCAAAAGAAACAACAATCACTACGTCCCCACAGGAATCGCCAATAGAACCAACCACCAGGCACAGGTACCCAACAAGCATGCCCGCCAAACCATCCACCCGGAACTAACCTGGCCTCGCGCAGACACCAGTCCATAACCACTCAGTGCTCCCGCACTATCCAAATAAAATCATAGCACTATACCTGCATGCACCAACCACAAAGGCGACAGGAACAAACTGGCGTGAGAGAAAGACCACTGGAACACACCGACAGACCAGCCACATGCCGTGCTGACACAAAGCTGTCCGATGATCACCTGCTGCAGAGCCGCACAGTGTAATGATGCACAGCAACACCCGAGGTGCCCCCCGCCATTCATTCTGGAGGAGACTCAGCTCACATCAACCGCCGTAACAAGAACCGGGGCAAGCCACACCGGCCACCACACCTTCTGCAACCCCACAATGAGCCTGGACCCGAAGCAGCCCAGCCCGATGTACCTGCAGTGCTGACGCACCCAGGGAGACGAACGCTGCAGCAAAATACCCAGCAATCCCACTGCCATGTAGTCCCATGGCCAGGAACTCAAAATGAAACTGGAACCGCTGACATCCATTGACCAACCGATGGCCACTCCCGACCGACACTCCTTCCCAGGGGAGCAGAAACACCGGGGCGTCCGCAGCCCCCAGGTGCACCACCACCACTGGAACCCTCAGCAGCCACACCAAGCCTGATATGACAGGGAGGGCCGATCCCCACAGCATATGCACCGGGCAGATGTAACCACCAGAGCCCAGAACCACATCCGTGCATAAAAGCATACCAACCACACAGCCAAACACACACACAAACACACACTGACACCTATGCACCCATGACAAGAGTTCCATGCAGTGATTCCCAACCAGGACGCCGTGTCACTCATGCATGCCACCGGCATCCCCACCCGGTGCCCCCTCAATTCCACAAAACTGTGCTAAAATGCGAATACTGTTCTTAAAAAATGTCCCGTACCGGAAATCCGTCTGCATGAAATGCTAGACAAAATGGTGAACCTATAAAGAGCTATACACACACACATATATAAACATATACACATATAGACATATATATACATTCATATACAGCAATGCCGTAAGATCAACCAGGAAGCGCTGGACAAATGACCCAGCACGCAACCAGTGTGACCCAATACCTACAGCCTGAACAGTAAGTGTGCCCTACTGTAGGAGAACAAAAATTTTTTTTTTTTTTTTTTTTAAGGTAAAATTAGGCAACTCGACTACAGTATCCACATGTGAATGGAGCTCAAGTAAGGCTAAATTGGTGCCAGTCTATATACATATACTGTCCCATACATATATATACACATACATACATATATATATACACACACACATACAGATATATACACATATCCATCCTACATATACTGTCCCATATACATATATACACATACATACATATATATATACACACACAGACATATACATACACATACACATCCATACACATAGTGGGATGCAAATGCAGATAAGACAGACTACCCCCACAGCGATAAGACAGACTACCCCCACAGCGATAAGACAGACTACCTCCACACCGAACCATCCACATCCATCGACAGGTATCCACACCCAGATACATAGGCAGTCATACACATACACCTAGACATACACATCTATATACATCGCAATCCCATAGGAACACAGAAAACAGATACCCTTCAGAGAAAAAACACTGCATTCTCAAGAGGTACATAGCTACCCCTACATAACCGTAGCACAAACCCACTCCCACCCATGTACATAGGCATCCATATAGACCTCACCTCCACAAACATAAGTATGCCATCGACCCACACAACCCCACCCATGTACATAGGCACAGCCATATAGCCCACTCATACCGAACCACACGCATACCGCCGCCCAGTCATACAACCCCAGCACAGACATCAATCCATACACACACCCACCAACATCCACACATACAGACCCACCCACCAATGTCCACACATATAAACCCCCACACAGCCATCCATACTCACAAAATACATGCACCACCCGCACAATCCCCCCAGACAGACACCCATACCAACTCCACCAGACATACACACAGACAGAAACCCTCCCACACATAACCACCACAAACCACTACCCGCACCACAAACACAACCAGACACACACCCAGCCCCACACATCCAAACGCAGCCACACAAACATCCACCAACCAACACCCATAACAGCCGAAGCCTTGGTGTAGGAGACCGCCCGAACGGGAAGAACAAACGGCAGTATACCAACCGATGCCTCCCAGAGCCAGTCCCAAAGCCAAGCCAGCATCCCAGGAAGCGCCGATGTAGAGCACACTCACTCAACCCCCAGGCATACAACTCCCACCGCACACCACCCCGACATACCATCCATACAGCACACCCAGGCCTCCATCTCCTGCCGGTCCAGTAGTGAAGTAGGGGGAGTAAAAACAGGAACAGAGCACCCTGGTGGACAGAGCTGCGTGCCCGGCGCAGAAACCAGCACACGCTGTCCCACGCAGTCTCCCGTGTCACTGAAGTCCCACGGGAGGAGTAGGCCATACTCGCAGCAGGAGCATCAGTCTTCCTCCAGGCAGATAGCACCCCAGAGGGGAACTCACAGGGGCTGCATCAAAACTCCCTCCAGGAGCGAAGAGCTCACGCCCTGAAGGAAGGGGAAACCTACCCTCCAAAGCCAGCTGGTCCATCCCAGAATCTGGCCCCATGAGGCCGAGTCTGCAGAGCGCACCCGCGGAGCTCCAATGGCGGACGAATCGGCATATCTGGATGCAGCTGCAGGAGCCCGCATGGGCCTAATGCCCTGTCCGGGAGCCAAGGACAGACCTGGAGATGAAATGAGTAAGAAAAAACGGCACAAAGAGAGTGGAAGTGAGACAGGGATGAAGGATAAATAAAGCCAAAAGTAGGACCATAGAGGGGAGGGAAAAAATTAACAAGGGGGGAAAGACAGCAGAGTAAGATAAAAAGCAAAGTACAGCCACAAGGGAAAAAACGAACAGCAGCAGACTGGAGCATAGAGCCCCCAAACTGGGCAGAAAAAACCCCAGGAGAACCGCCAAGGAGAAACAAGGCTGGATACCAGACAGCAGCGTGCAGAAGAATGCTTCCTCTGTCCTCTCCTCCTCCAAACAACAACTCACTTCCTGTTTCCAACCCTTTTATACCCTTTTCCTTTTACTCCTCCTAACACATGCACTTCCTCCATGAATCAACCCTCCCCCATGACATGTTTCCCCTCCTGTACCCTGCGGTCCCTTCCGGGGAATTTCTGATCACTCAGTGCTGCAGAACAATGATTTGCGTACCTGTCTTGCACTGAAGGGGTTAACCCTTTGAATACTAGAGCATTCTCGATTTCTTTCTCTTACCCCCTTTCCCACTCCCGGTCTTCCCCTTTCCAAATTGGTTCTGAGTTCAGTACTTGGTCCACTGCTTTTTAACATGTTTATAAATGACCTGGAAATAGATATAGAAAACAAAATATCAATATTTGCAGATGACACTAAATTATGTAGGGTAATACATTCAGGACAGGATATTTGTTCTCTACAGAGGGTTTTACATAAAATGGAGGATTGGGCAAACAAATGGAATTTGAAGTTTAAAGGGATAGTAATACTTCATTTTAACTTTATTTTATTTTGTAGGCATTAAAAAAACATGAAGAATGATATAAGTCTTATCTCTCAAACCTTTATGGTTTAAGAGATATTCACAAGCAAAGTTTCCCCTCCTGCCCCTTTTTCCTAGTGTAAGCCATTTCTTCTCAGATGTGAATCTAGTTGTACGACCAGACAGATAACAGAAGGGGACAATCTTCTTACAATGAAAACAGTGAAAGCCCTTCCCCCCTTGACAAGTTTTTCAGCTTTTTCCCCTATCTTAATTGAAGATTGTCCCTCTCTGCAGTCTACCTGGGCACCTCCCTTCTGATCTGACTGAACAGGGGGGGGGGATACTTTGTTTGTGAATATCTCTTAAACCGTAAAGGTTTCAGAGATAAGCCTTATATCATTCTTCATGTTTTTTTAATGCCTACAAAATAAAATAAAGATAAAATGAAGTATTACTATCCCTTTAAAGGGATAGTAATGTCCTACATGACTAAAAAGTAATATTGTAGATAAATTAAAAATAAATAGATTGGTGACCCCAGAGTGATCAAAAGAGTTGGGCTGGCAGTGTCCAAAATAATGCAGTTGGTATCATTAGGTGGGTTGGGCTGCGTGCAAGATTAACATGAAGAGAAGGTGTGGCTTGTCACAAAAATGGTCAGGAATAGTTAGAATGGGGCTGGAAGTAGATGGCATGGGAATGGGCTACTGGGGAACTCACTCAGATGGTGAAATATTATCTGTCACCAGAGACCCAGTAATTAGCAGTCAAAACTGAAGTCAGATCCACAGAATTCCCAGGAATGATCATGCCACAGCATTGATGGAAGCGACTAATACAGTAAAAGAGTAAAAAATGTTTGGAACAGACATCAGGGTGAGATTCAGAAAAGGATTCACGTTGTAAATCAGTGATCTGTATCTGCCGTCTCCAAGGCTCATTTATCAGTGTTTTCTGGCTGTATAACCATTGGACAGCTGGCTCTAAAACTCTGCACTAACGGGGTAATTAATTATCATTGTACACTGGCACAGCGAGGGTCAAAATTTACCCTTGTGCCAACAACATCAGAATTCTGAACAACACGTTTACTTATGTCATGACTTGTAGCTGTATTTACAGAGCGACCACAGAGCAGTCATACTCAGATATATTGTTTAACCACTTGGGTGCCAAATATACCTCCAATACATTTCTTCACAGTGCAGATGTTGCAACGTTATGCCATTTTCCTGTCCATTCTATGAAGGGGATTGCTGACATTAACCGTTGAGTGCCATAGGGTAAAGCAATACATTCTATACCCCTCTGGCACGCAAAAGGTTAAAGTCCTAACGACAGTGCAATGTACGCTATATATATACCCACTAGTGTAGCCACTGGCATTGGGAACTATTACCAGTGAAGTTGTGTTGGCAGAATCATACAATCATCCCAGTGTGTGATAATATTGGCCCAGAAATTAAACGAATTAGCATATAGTGCCACACTTTACCATCAATACATTAAAGGGTTAGTAATGTCTTATTTTAAGAACATGTAATATTTTAGATTTTAAAAATAAATGAACTGGTCCAAGTCCCATCTCTCAAACCTTTATAGTTTGAGAGATATAAGGTTTTAAAGTTCCCCCCTCCCTCCCCAAACTGTTAGGTAAACGACTGCTTTTTTTGTTTTTTAATACTGCGAGTGCCAGTCGGAAATGCAATCCATTGTGAAGCATGCCCTCTCTGGCACTCCAAGGGTTAACAATGAATCTTGTCTGCCTCTTTGAACGTGCACAGTTCGTCTCCTTTGTCGGAACCTTTGGCCAAGGCTGTTGGGAGGTGCTCCGGGTCTGCGGGCTGAATGTGCCCTTTGGTGAGTTCAATGTGATTTGCCATTAGGCTGACCAGACCTCACCTTTAAAGGGATAGTAATACTTAAAATGTAAAAAAAAAAAGTTGTCGGGTTTATCCCCCTGAGTAAAACAAGGGTATCTCCACTGCTGAAAGGTGTTTTATTCAAAAGTTATTACAGCTCAAAGTTGAATTTTTTAGGTGCAATATCACAGCAGCCTGAATTAGTACAGTGGCGCTGTTGCTACACCATCCTATGGAGATTTATGGTCCCGGGACCAGAGCTGTCCATAGGCTGGTGTAGCAACAGTGCCACTGTACAATTTCAGGCCACTGTGATATTTGCACCTAAAAAATCCAAATTTGAGCTGTAATAACTTTTGAATAAAACACCTTTCAGCAGTGAGAGTAAACTTATTTTACTCAGGGCGATAAACACTACAACATATTTTTTTTTTTACATTTTAAGTATTACTATCCCTTTAACCGGGGACGGATTGGAAAAATGCACATTGCAGGACTGCTTGGATTTCAGTGAAGTACTGAAATATGCCTATTTCCTATGTGTCCCCAGTTAAAGGTGAGATCTGGTCAGCCTACCTCTGATTCATATGTACAGATTATGGCAGCGATCCTGATATGGTTTTAATTGTTTCTTTGAAAGTGCAGCACTAATTTTAGTGACCCAGTTCACGTAGAACTGATGCAAAGTGGCCAATAAGAGTTTCTGCTCATATTAAGGAAAGTGAGGGTTTTTATTAACCCTCTAAGGACCAGAGGCGTTCACTACGCATCCTTGAGGGGTTAAGAGGAAAATCATGGAAAGTGATAAGGATGGGTTTCAGTCGTAGACTTTCAAATTTGCTTTGACAAACACATGGTGTGCTTTTATACTCTGTGTGCAGTAGTATGCATTGGGTAAATTTACTAAGGGAAGATAATACCAAGTGACCAGAGGCGTAACTAGAGGCTTCTGGGACCTGGTGCAAAATTTGCCCCCCCCCCATTGACCTCACTGTCCACCTCCTACCTGGTTCAGGAGGAGCGGGCCTCAACATCCCTGGTGGGCCAGCGGCGTGACAGGAGAGGTCTGTGCCACCTTCTGCACAGACCTCTATATGCAGCTCCTCCAGTAATGCAGAGTGCTGGGAGATACTAGATGGCCAGGGACCACGAGGAAGCTGTTCACAGCTTGCCAGTGGTGCGATCAGCTTTTTTAATGCTGGTAGTAGCGGCGGTAGCAGGTGGCGGCCGGGTCCCTGGAATGACCGGCCTGGTCCCAATTGCGACCCCTGCGACCGCTATTGTTACTCCACTGCAAGTGAAGGTAAATATCTCTCGGGGATGCAGAATTTTATGCACCCTCCTACTTTGTATAATGTGTATCACCCCACCAGAGTCACACGTCAGGCCCTCCTCAGGAATACACAACAGTGCATGATTTCAGGATCTCACATGAACACAGGTGAATCAGCCAGTGGTTCAATCATTCTGAAACACCTGTCTGAGTTACCGACGCTCACTTGAGTTTAACCCTTTGAGTGACAGACACTCATTGCATTGCATTGGATACCCCTCTGGCACTTAAAGGGTTCATTGTTGTTGGACTCTGGGCCCCCAAACTCCTCCCATTGAAGGCTTGCTAAGAAGACTTCAGTGAGATTTGTTTAGAGCCCTGAACTTCTGCAAAAAGAATACATTTTGCTTCTATGGATATAATATTCAGTACTAATCAAATATCACACCCACTCCGGCTTGATTAAAGTGGATCTTTCACCTTAAAGGGTTAGTAATGTACAATGATAATTTTATGCTGTATTGTAGATTAAAAAAAAGTAAATTATGTGGAGCAAATCCCATCTCTCAAACCTTTATGGTTTGAGAGATATTCGTTGCTGAAGTTCCCCCCTCCCTCCCATTCTCCAGACATCAGCGCTCTACTGGCAGCAGGAGATCCTGGTCCTGGGACCAGCTGGCGGCTCTTCAGCAGAGCTGATATAGCGATAATTAAAAATAATTAATTAATTGGAACGGTCTACAAAGTGGGTCCAACTCTATACCCACAGTCTGTCACTCTGCCTCTGCTCCCCTGCTCTATCCAGCCTCCTCCAATGACGAAGGCTTTCTGTCTGTAAGATGGAGCTATCTCTGGCCAATGAGAGCACTCCAGGTTACAGACAGACAGCCACCGTCATTGGAGGAGGCTGGATATGGGGGGGGGGGGCATAGGCAGAGTGACAGACTGCAGTACACAGCTGTACCCTCAGTCTGTCCGGAAGTAGGGTGCAGGGCAATATTTACTCATTAGATTTCAGCCAAACAGCGATTTGAAAAAAGAAAAAACTACAATATTGCACCTTGTAGTTTTATTCAAACGTTATTGCAGATCAAACTTGTTTTTAGGTGCAGTATCACAGTGGCCTGCAATTGTACACCTGACCAGATCTGTCCATAGAATGGTATAGCAACAGCGCCTTTGTATAATTTCAGGCCACTGTGATACTACATCTAAAAAAAATGAAGTTTGAGCTTTAATAACTTTCGAACATAACACTTCTCAGTAGTGGCAGTACCCTTGTTTTACTCAGGGGGATAAACCCTACAACATTTTTTTTTACATTTTAAGTACTATTATTCCTTTAATGGTGGCCATTATAATTTTCTGCCCAGATTAAGATAAATTGGGGGGTTATTTCTAGATAATGTTTGTGTTTCTTTAAAATAAAGAATTGGAACAAAAACAGCTTCATCATAGGGAAGAAATGTAAATCCCCCCTAATTCCATTTTACCACTTCATATACCCCTGCACTAGCCAGATTGCAATGCATTTGAGAGATCTGCATCATATAAGGGATTGGAGACACTGGTTTTCAGACTTAATTACCAGGCATCTTGGGACAGAGGGTGATTTTCCAGTTTGGATAGTTTAGCTTTAACCCCATCCACCTTCCAGTTTGTCCAGCCCACTCCTGCTCCATTCCCCCTACCGATGTCATGGTAGACTCCTCCTTCCAACCACTAAACATACCCACTGATTAAGCTCCACCCACTATATGATGCATCCTCAGCTCTACAGCGTTTCTCCAGGTACTTGGGAGAAGAAGGTTCCCAGGTATGACTGAAGGCAGAGTTATGTATAGAGTGAGGGTGTGGTCCTGGGTGGATCTAGCTGCACCTAGTGTTCCTTGCCTTTGAGTGTCAGTCCACCCTTCCTTGCTCTCACTTTTGGTTACCAAAACCCCTCCCCTACAATAGGGCTACATCGCTCAGGAGACAGGGCCTGGGATCCATCCTCATGGAAAGGAACAAATAAATAAAAAGATTTCTCAAGCAGTTACATGCTTTGCATTCCTTACGGAAAAAGACCCAGTAATCACAACACAGGGATATTTTTAGACCTTTAATACAATACGTGTGCAGGAGACGGGCCCCGCATCCCGCTGACGGCTTGGGTATGCTGGTGTGAATATAAACCAGCTGTGATTTTTACCTTCTTAGGGATAAAAGCATTTCGTGTTCAATATGCTGTGCAGTCAGCAGGGCTGAAAAGAGGAGCAATTCTGGCTCGTTCCAAATGCTCCATGGGGAAAAGGTAAAAGTTCCCGAAAACCACACAGATTTAAAGAGATAGTAATGTTTTAAAATAAATGCCCTTTCAATTATTCTTTATATTTTTTTGACCATGCTCAGCTTTATTACAATACTTTCCAATCTGTAGTTCAAGGGTAAATAAGTTATAAAAAGTCCCCCTCCCGCCCCTTTTACTGTAATGCTGTTCGACTCAGAGCAGCAAGAACTGTCTGGACAGAGTGCAGAGAGGGACAATCTTCAGTGAGTATAAGGAAAAACCTGAAAAACCTGTCAAGGGGTGCAGGGTCTTCCTTATGCTCACAGTAAGAAGATTGTCCCTTGATGTGACCTGTCCTGTCAAGCAACCAGATTCCACATCTGAGGTGAGCAGTGTTACACTAGGTAAAAGGGGCGGGAGGGGAATACTTTATCACTCAATTACTCTTGAACAACAGATTAGAGAGTACTGTAATAACACTGCATATGGACAAAAAACTATGAAGAATAATTAAAGGGGCATTTATTTTAAAACATTACTATCACTTTAAATGGGGATTTTAACCTTTTCAATGATAGCATTCAAGGGGTTACAAGCCCCATTTAAAATATTAGTAAGGCTTATCTGTTCCCTATAGTTTACTGCAGAATTGTTCTTCTTTTCTTTTGTGCATTGGCCTCAGTTACGCAGAGGAATGGACGGGAGAATTTATTATGGGGATAACATTACTATCCCGTTAACCCTTTCCCCCGGAGTATCAATGAGGGATGGAGATAAAAGTGACCATTTGACACGGTCCATTTCACAGTGTGGGTGGAGCTTAATTGAGGTGGGAGGGATTGGGAAGTGGAAATCCGGAGTTGGCTTTGAATTGGGATGGAGTAGACGGGATAAGTCTGAGAGTGGGTGGAGTTTCCAGAGAACTCCGCAACATGAAAATTGTCCTATGTTGCCGGAGTCTGAAAATCTAATCAGTCCTTAAGGAACTCTCTTAACCCTTTGAGTGCCAGAGGGGTACGCAACGCATTGCAAAGCAATGCGTTGCGTACCCCTCTGGCACTCAAAGGGTTAATATAATACAACTCAGAGATCTCTCTGCCTGAACACACACGGACACTCTTCCTTTCTTGTATAAGTGGTACCAATATGGAGACTAATTAAGCCTTCAGCTGGCACATATAATACAGTTGGCAACACTGGAAGCAACTGCAATGCGTTACATATCCTTCTGGCACTCAGTGGGTTAATGTAGCTTTTTAGCCTATCATACCTACTACAGACTACTGTGCTTGATTTAGCATGGAATCTGATTGTACATTCACCCCACTGTGTACAAGACAGATAAATGCTCTGTGATGTACACAGATTAATGTGCACCTGCGTTGCACACAGAGCATTGTGGATCAGTATTAATCACTGAGCTTGTGTCTGTATGTGTTTTTGTACTAAGCTCAGTACATTTTATCTCTGGGGTGAATCTTCTAACCTTATATTACGCCCTCACGCTTTCTATTGTTAGGTCACCTCATCATCAGCTCTGTAAACATGTTTAAAACATCCCTAATTACAGCAGCAATTTCATCTGCTCTTGTACAGAAAAACACTCCGGTTTAATGTGGTGGGTTGGACTGAAAGTGTGAATTAAGGAAATGGGTCTGTATTATATATGAGGTTTCCATGATTGGATCTGGAAGAGAAGCCATTGTGATCTGTGTTAGAAATGCAGCCAGTATTGATAAAGACTGACCATTACCAATATGGGCTGGCTTCATCCAAAGCTGAGAACACAATTCTGATCCTTGCATCTCAGGTATGGAAGTATATTTACATACCTCCCAACATTTCAAATGGCGAAAGAGGGACACTTCTGTTTTAGGTGGCGTCTCTGGTGGCGTGGCTGGTAGGCGGGGCATTTCCAAGAATTTTTAGGTTATTTCTTGACCCATCTTCACCTCTTTGTGTAACTGATAAATGATTTAGAGCAAGACCAAAGTATTTTAATTACCTATATTAATATATAAACACATATACTGACAATTAACAACACATCTATGTATGTTTTATTGCTGTGGAGCAACGTAATACACACCACTCATTCTGATGTCCTAAAAAGAGGGGCAAAAGGGTAGAAAAGAGGGACAGAGGGATTTGGGTCTCAAAGAGGGACTGTCCCTCATAAAGAGGGACACTTGGGAGGTATGTATTTAACCACTTAGATAATTTGTTGAAGATCTCTATAGATTCCAAGGGGTTACTTTTTCCTCTTGCCAAAATAGAACAAAGGCACAATGCTTTGTGCTAAATGCAGCACAATATGCAACATTTTTAGCGGCCAATTTATAACTTTATCATTATTTCCAATGGGGAGCTTAAAGGGATAGTAATGTTTCAAAATAAAAGCAGCTCCAATTAATCTTCATAGTATTTGGGCCTTGGAGAGTGTTATTTCAATACTGTCTGGGTTGTAGTTCAAGAGTAATTGAATAATAAAGTATCCCCCTCCCGCCCCTTTTACTAATGTAACACTGCTCACCTCAGAGCAGCAAGACTGTCCGGATGGATCACAGAGAGGGACAATCTTCAGGGAGCATAAGGAAAAACCTGTCAAGGGGGCAGGGTTTTTCTTATGATCACAGTAAGAAGATTGTCCCTTGCCGTGAGATGTCCAGTCAAGAGACCAAATTCCACATCTGAGGGGAGGTGGCTTACACACTAGGTAAAAGGGAGGGGAGGAAGATACTTTATCATTCAATTGAACTACAACTCTGACAGTATAGAAATAACACTCTCCATGGCCCAAACATTATGAAGATTAATTGGAGGGGCTTTTATTTTGACACATTACTATTCTTTTAACCTCTTAGGGACCAGAGGGTGGTGCAACATATACATACAATGCATTGAGCCCTGCAGGCCTGTTTTAAGTAAGTAATGCATCAGAGTAGCATTCAGAAAATGTTAAAATCACCATTTAAATCAGCAGACATAACCAGCAAATTAAAATTAGTACTCTGGTGACTGATGTGTGCTCTAACCAATGGCAGCACAAGAGCTTGAAATAGAATCTGTTTGTGTTTCAGAACCTCTGAAATCCTGACATTGTTGACAAAATTAGGCAGGAGAACCCAAAATCAAATTGTCCTGATCAAAACCGGACAGGTGTCAACCCTAGGCTTGAATAGAGATCACTCACTATAAATGGTAATCAAATGCAAAAAAAATAGATATATGCCTGACTGTTGTATGAAAGACAGCTATCCAGTTAAATTAATCTGTTAAATAAATTGAGACACTTATTTGTAAGGAATCGTTCCCCTTTAAATTCTCATCTACTTCTATGGGTCTGTGAGCTGATCTAGTTAAAGGCTCTGCTAGTATTTCTATTCATCTATCTATACACAGGATTATTGAGTGACCTCATTAATTCATTTGACCTCGGATGTCATTTCTTTACCGATGACATGTCTTTGTTTAGTTGGCTCTGATCTTCCACCTGCTGGTCACTGAACTATGAAGAATTTTTGAAATCTTAAAGGAGCAGTAAACTTTTTTTTATGAAAACACATTTTATAGATCTTTTCCTGATAAATAAAACAAGGTCACTCCCATTGCTGTCAGATGTTTTATTCAAAAATTATAGCAGTTTAAATAATCAGGAAGTGAATTTACTGTGTTTACTTCCTGATAGTTCTAACTGACAGGAAGTGAATTTACTGTGTTTACTTCCTGATAGTTCTAACGGACAGGAAGTGACGCAGCAGTTTCTATCACATTCTATGGAGAACTGTATGTCTCTGACTTTTCTGACTTTCCTCTCCATTAGAATCTAACAGGAAATCTAATTAGAATTTGACCACTAAAGGGTACTGCTAATGTAAAAAAACATGGGTTTAAACTGTAATAAATCTGGAAATATAAATCTCTCGGCAGTGGGAGTACCCTTATTTTACTCAATAGAAAAATCGCTACAATATATATTTTTTCGTAAAAAAGTTTACTGCTCCTTTAAATGAATATACTAATTCTAAAATACAAGCAGCGTGTACATGAGTATGTTGTAACATTTGCAGATATATGATATGGAATGTGCTGTTTTGCAACAGCTGGGAGAAGCCAATTTCTTTACTCTTATCAGTTCCTGCTTTGAATTACATAGTATCATATAGTTACTTGAGTAAGAAGTTAGGAATTGAAAGCAAAACAGCTTCCCCAACCTGCTGAAAAATCAGTGCATGCAATATCATACCCATAACTGGGAAATCTCCAGATCTGCTTCTGAAACTCTGTTTTTTAGTGTTAATTACCGTGTCTCTGGGGACAGTGGCTAATTCTCTGTGTGTGGTGAGTTTCCTGAGAAACTTTGCCCTCTTCTCTTCTTTCTCACCCTGTTCCACTCACACCCCACCCATTTTCCCATCCCGGTTAAGCCCTGTCTGCCTCATTAAGTCCCACCCACTTAATAGTGCGAATCATGTCATTACCATAAGCTTTGTTGCAGCCCATGAGCCTAGGAGCTACACAGGAGGAAATTCCCAGGTATGAATATCATACATCTACTTGAACAGGAAGTTAGGAGTTGAAAGTAAAATGGCATCCCCCTACCTGCTGAAAAAACAGCGCATGCGATATCATACTGTTTATGTTCAAGATATGGAATCTTTCCTGCTTAATAAGGAGGATCTCTTAGATACCACAACAGCAGAGTTTTCATGCACCTAATAATACCCCCAAAGAAGTCTACTTTTTATCTCCTCTTCCTCCACAGCCCTCGCACTCATTAACCTCTTGGATTTAAGCGATATCTCCAATACATTTCAGATCAATGCCTTAGACACCTCTAGCATCCAAGGAGTTTATAGAACTCTAACACTGCCATTTCATAACTCCCCAATTACCCCAATTTGGACAGAAAATCAAAATGGCCACTAAGATTCAATACTGCATTGAGTGGTTCTCGAAAATTAATATTTAAACTTTTTTTTATGAAAACATTTATGTTATAGAGCTTTTTCTGCTGACTAAAACAAGGGAACGCTAACTGCTGTCAGTTATTGTATTCAACATTTATAATAGTTCAAATAATCAGGAAGTGAATTTACTGTGTGTTTACTTCCTGATAGTTCTAACTGACAGGAAGTGACTCAGCAGTTTCTATCACATTCTATGGAGAAAAGTTTGTCAGTGACTTTGCTCTCCATCAGAATGTAACAGAACTACTAATTGGAATTTGACCACTAGAGGGCACTGCTAATGTAAAAAAACATGGCTTTAAACTGTAATACCACTGGAAATATGTATCGCTTAGCACTGGGAGTACCCTTATTTTACTCAACAGGAAAAACCCTACAATATCTATTTTTTTCATAAAAAAATGTACTGCTCATTTAATTAGTACAAGAGGCAGACATATTTATCAGTTGCAGGACTTCCTGGTCCTAAATTCCTCTGACCTAAGGCTTCCTTCCTACAAAACTTCTTTAGGAGGCTGTGTTGGCCTACTTTGACACATGATACCAGTATTAACCATTTGAGAGCCAGTGGGGTATTCAGCATTGTATACCAATTGGCACTCAAAGGGTTCATTCAAGATTCATTTTGGGGAATCAATCCATGCAGAATGGATTCATGGCCATAATGATTTTCTTCAACAGATCAAGGTATGTGGGGGTTAAAAATAGAAGATGTTAGTGTTCCTTTAAAACATTTATTTTTTCTTTTTTTTTCGAGAATCACTTCCTTCCTTTGGAACTTAACATTCTGCAGGCACCTTTACTTGCCATTTTTAAAGCCCATCTGAGAATTCACCTCTTAAAAGGAGCATCTGATTAAATTATTTATGTCTACACAACTGCTTGCAGATGTACTTGATTTGTCTGACTTGCCCTTGTAACAAACACATTCTCCTTTCCACTGCACATCTGACATTAAATGGGAACTTTACACTTGAAATAAGTAGCTCTTAATTTAGAAACATAGTTTTTGACAGCAGAGAATAACCATCTGGCCCATCCAGTCTGCCCATTTCCCTATCTAATTAAAATACACAGTCTTACATGAGTTCTGAAAGTAGTCTATCCCAAGCATTTTTTAATTCCCTTTCCTTCAGAGTATTAGCTCCTTCCACCTCTACTATGAGAGCGTTCCATGAGTCCCTGGTCATCCCTTAAGACCAGAGAAAAGGTGCTTTCTAATAAAACAAAGGCAGGGATTTTTTACAGTAAGAGTGATAAAGCTATGGAAACATTTGCCTAGAGATGCTGTGCTTTCAGATACTGTAACTGCTTTCAAAAGCAATGGATACATATCTAGACAAAAACAATACTGAGAATTATGACAGATAGATTTAGTGCAGATAGGTTGTTGATCCAGGGAACTATCTGACTGCCATTTTGAGTCAGGGAGGAATTTTCTTACTCGCTTCGGGATTGAATGGAAATAGATTCAGTTTTGGCATGGGTTGGACTTGATGGACGCATGTCTTTTTTCAGCATCATCAACTAGGTTTCTATTGAGTCTATCACCCTTTCTGTAAAGTAGTTCTGAACATTAGTCTTGAATTTTCTGCCCTGTAACTTTAGATCACGACCTCTTGGTCTGGTAGTCCTCTTTTTCTGAAAAATGTTTTCCTCTTTAACTGTATTACAAATGTAATACAATTAAGGGTTTCTATCATATCACCCCTCTCCCTACCTTATTCCAAGCAGTACATATTAATTTATTAGTATCTTAAAGAGTCTGAATCATTTTAGTGACTCTTCTATGACATGCTTCCAATTTATTAATGCCCTTCTGGAGATGTGGTCTACAGAACTGCATGCATTACTCCAGGTGAGGCCTTATCTGTGATATACACATTGACTAGTACCTGTTTTTCCTGTTGCTAATGGTACTTCCTATACAACCAAGATCCCGGTTTGCTTTTCCCACTGCTTTACTGCATTGCTTGCCTTTCGTCAAAACATCTGAAATAACTATCAAATCCATTTCCTCTGATGTTTTTGTCAGCATAGTATTGTTAAGCCTGTATACCACTTCTGGGTTTATGTGTTCTACCTAAATGCATTATCTTGCATTTTTCAGCAGTAAAATACATAGCCCATTATGCCCATTCCTCCAGTTTTCCTAAATCTTTATATATCTGGTTTATCCCAAAGTCAGCCCTTTAAGAGATTTTTTGTTGATCTGAGAAAAGCACACCTTACCTTGAATACCATTAATAATATCACTAATGAAGATACCACGCCATAGCACTGACCCCTATGGCACTCCATCCTTTCTATGAATAAATATAATTGATTACAGCATACTGTTTCCTGTCCTTCAGCAAATTATTTATCCTATCAACTTCCTTTGAGTCCAGTCATATCACTTGAATCAGCTTCCTATGTGGTACTGCATCAAAAGCTTTACTAAAATTCATATCAGCTACATTTACTTCTATATCCTTTTCTATCACTTGAGTAATATAATCAAAAACTGCAACTAGATTTGTTTGGCAAGCAAGATTTTGTTGTAAAGCTATTGTGGAATGGATATTGCATGTAATTAAACTTCAGAGATACAATTCTTCCTTTCAATAGTGTTTCCATTAATTTCCCAGGTACTGATGTCAGACTCATGGGCTTGTGATTGCCAGGGTGCTCCCTACTGCCCTTTTTTGCATAGTGTCATAACACTGGCAATTTTCTGGTCATCTGGAACAACTCCTGTCAACAATGATTGATTAAAAAGCTCAGCTACAGGTGTTGCAAACATAAAACTAAGTTATTTTAACACATTTGGATGTATCTCATCTGGACCAACTGATTTATCCAATTTTGATAACATCAGTAATACCTCGTCCTCTATGAAAATACTAGTGTCCTCTGGTTTAACAATAACATTTGTTTTACTTAAAGGGATAGTAATACTTTAATATTACTAATCCCCATAGTGTAGCTCTTTAAAAAATAATTCAATTGCCCCCAGGTTCATCTCTCAAACCTTTATGGTTTGAGAGATAACAGAACGCAAAGTTTCCGCCTCCCTCCCCCTTCCCTGAATTCAGCGTTGTACTGACTGCAGGGGAAGTATGTCGTATGACAGGCCTGCGGCTCTGCAGCTGAGCCGAGATCACGTTAGTGAAAAAGAATTATTTCACTGAAACAGTCTTCTACATGTGCTTGGTTTGCAAGCACACGTAGAAGACTGTTTCAGTGAAATAATTTTTTTTACTAACTCGATTGCGGCTCTGCTGCAGAGCCGCCTGATGAAAAATAAAACCGGATATCCCTGCAGTCAGTACAACTCTGACTTCAAGGAAGGGGGAGGGAGGGGGGAACTTTGCGTTTGGTTATCTGTCAAACCATAAAGGTTTGAGAGATGAACCTGGGAGCAATTGAATTATTTTTTAAAGAGCTACACAATGGGATTAGTAATATTAAAGTATTACTATCCCTTTAATAAAGGGTGTGGCTTAGTCACAGCCTTCTATAAAATTAAGCAGAAATTACTTAGGAAGTGAGCTATTTCTTTAACTCCTTCCACCTATCCACATTTGTTTAATGGAAGGATTTGGTGAGGAATTTATCCTTCAAACTGCAGTCAACCATATCTATTTACTGTCTTTTGCATTTGAACTCAGCTGTAATTTATTACTGAGCATGGGCATATTACTGCCTTGAGAAGTTTTTCATGGCCTTTTAGAATTATCTTGCTCTCTCTATCGCTTTGTATGGCTAATCTCATTCATATAGATAAAGTCTAGTGTGTATTGTGAAGATGATGGACTCCTACCTAGGTAAGTGTTTCTGTTACACATAGTAATTATATAGATACACCTGACTGCTGTATGATGGACTCCTACCTAGGTAAGTGATTCTGTTAGACAAAGTAATTAGATAGATATACCTATGATGGACTCCTACCTACGTAAGGTACCTAGGTAAGTTCTTCTGTTACACACAGTAATTATATAGATATACCTGGTTTACTACTGAAGTGTTGCATGTAAAGTCTCTGAAGTTTTGTTGTTTCCAAAATATAAATATATAAATATAACGCTCATTTCGTTGTGTCCCCATCTATAGGCTCTAACTACATAAATCCACTCCCTGCGCTGGGCACCATGAATTCTACCACCGGCCTGGCATCGGAGCACATCCCATCTCCAGGTGCTGCCCTGTCCTGGCAAGCTGCCATCGATGCCGCTCGCCAGGCAAAGCTAATGGGCAGTGCAGCCAATGCCACCATATCCACAGTCAGCTCCACGCAGAGGAAGAGGCAGCAGTATAGTAAACAGAAAAAGCAGGGGGCCACCACCGCCACAAGACCGCCACGGGCTCTGCTCTGCCTGACCCTGAAAAATCCCATCCGTAGAGCCTGTATCAGCATCGTAGAGTGGAAGTATCCTGCCTATTATGTGTGTGGAGGGTGGGGTCTGGTACAGTGTCATTAAGATCAGTAATGTATTTAGGGAAATCTGACACACATCATCTTCAATTCACCTGGCATGTTCCACAGGTCATGCCCCTTCACTTAAAGGGATAGTAATACTTCGTGTTATCTTTATTTTATTTTGATTTTTCATAATAAAAGCAGCTCTAATTAATCATCATAGTATTTGGACTTTGGAGAGTGTTATTTCAATTCTGTCAGAGTTGTAGTACAAGAGTAATTCAGTGACAAAGTGTCCCCCTCCCACCCCTTTTACTGACGTAACACTGCTCAGCCAGATCAGAAGGGAGGTGCCCAGGTAGACTGCAGAGAGGAACAATCTTCAATTAAGATAAGGGAAAAACCTGAAAAACTTGTCAAGGGGGGCAGGGCTTTCATTGTTCTCATAGGAAGAAGATTGTCCCCTGCTGTTATCTGTCTGGTCTATGGACTGCATTCCACATCTGAGAAGAGATGACTTACACTAGGAAAAAGGGGCGGGAGGGGAAACTTTGCTTGTGAATATCTCTTAAACCATAAAGGTTTGAGAGATAAGACTTATATCATTCTTCATATTTTTTTTAATGCCTACAAACTAAAATAAAGTTAAAACGAAGTATTACTATCCCTTTAAAGGGATAGTAATACTTAAATTTAACTATTTTTAATATTGTAGAGATTAAAAATATAGTACGATGAAGTATGTCCCATCTCTCAAACTTTTAAAGTTTGAGAGATCGAGGCATGTAAAGATCCTGTTTTACAGAAGTCTGCCATCTAGTTGTGAAAAGAAGATTCCGGTCCCGGGACCATCCTGAGGCTCTTCAGCAGAGTTGAGATACTAAAAATCTAAAAAGAAATACTTCAATGGGACAGTCTACAATGTGTGCATGCTCGGCTCTGCTGAAGAGCCACAAGATGGACCAGAATCTGCTTTTCTCAGCTAGATGGAAGATGTCTGCAAAACAGGATATTTACAAACTTCAATCTCTCAAACTATAAAAGTTTGAGTGATGGGACACACCCCATTGTGTTCATATTTTTAATCTCTACAATATTAAAAATTGTTACATTTAAGGATTCCTATCCCTTTAACTTTGCCTTCTCCGTTGCTCTGAACCCAAGAAGATTAATGTGTCCATACATATATTAAAAATGTTTGTTCAAAGGAAAATGTCATGTGATATGGAAAAATATATATTGCAGGGTTTATTTTGCAGAGTAAAACAAAGGTACCATTGCCACTGTTGACAGATGTTTTATTCAAAATTTATTGCAGGTCAAACTTTTTTGGGTGCAGTACCACCATGGCTTAACATTTTGCAGCCTTTTGATGGCTATTGTCAGTGACAATAAACTGATAAGTCTGATGTAGCAATAGTGCCACTGTGCATTTTCAGGCCATGGGAGTACTGCACCCAGGTTTGGGAAATAATAACACTTGAATAAAACATCTCTGTGCAGTGTGTGTGTGTGTGGGGGGGGGATACCCTTGTTTTACTCAGCAATATAAACCAGGTAATATATATTTCACAATATTTTCCCATAAAGGTACAGTCACCTTTTATTTTGACTTTATATAGTCTGGATGTGCATATGTAAATTCAAATTGCCAATACTTTTTATTCTTTATCTTCATCTTTTTAATAGACATGTTCCTGACAGTAAGCTCCCTGTACTTCTGTTTCCAGAGAATTTTATCCCCTGTGTTACTAGAAGCAAAGACTCGTATGAGTTTGCAAGTCATCTTGAATTGCTCCCTCTCTCCTGTTGGGTTGCAACATTTTGAAGAGCACTCTTTGGCATTAATGGTGTCAAAGGGCAACTAATCTGGGCAAATAAAAAATATGATAAAAGCTCAGTTTTGTGGTAGGTAATTGCTGCTACCCTCACTCCTGAGAAAAACACCATTTTAAAGGGATAGTAATACTTAATAATTACTAATCTCTATATTAAAGTCCTATTAAAAATAAACTTAATCCCCCCAGTGTCATCTCTCAAACCTTTATGGTTTGAGAGATGATCACTCCTAAAGTTGCCCTCTACCTCCCCCTTCCCCGAAGTCAGCGTTGTAGCTGACTGAAGGGAAATCTGGTCTTAGATCATCAGGCAGCTCTGCAGCAGAGCCGCGATCACATTAATAAAAAAAAAATCTTTTATTAAAACAGTCTTCTACATGTGCTTGGAAACCAAGCGCATATAGAAGACCATTTCAGTGAAAGTTTTCTTTTTTATTAATGCGATCACGGCTGTGCTGGAGAGCCGCCTGAAAGTCGTACGACTGGCTTCCCTGCAGTCAGCTAGAACTCTGACTACGGGGAAGGGGGAGGGAGAGGGCAACTTTAGGAGTGATTATCTCTCAGACCATAAAGGTTTGAGAGATGACACTTGGGGCAATACATTTATTTTTAATAGGACTTTAATATAGGAGTTAGTAATACTTAAGTATTACTATCCCTTTAAACGTACAGCCTTAGTTATACAGGTCCACTTCAATCTTCTTGTCCCACCTCCTGCAAGAACTGGAGCTGCCAGTCTCATTCCTATTGGCTGTGCAGGTGGGTGTGGCCTCACAACAGCCTATAGGAATCATAAGCTGCCTCTTTGGTGCTCACAAAACCAACTCTGATTAGGAGAAGCCACAGGTGGAACTTTACAATGACGGCTGTAAGTTTATAACACAGTTCCAGCCAGAAGTTGGACTAGCCGTGATTAACTATTAACAGACCAAGTTTTAATAAAAAAAAAAAAAAAAAAATATATATATATATATATATATATATATATATATATATATATATACATACATATCATTTACCCTTTACTAAAACGTAGTCAGTGCAGGTCATGGACAGCAAGAGGGAGGAAGGGAGTCCGATTTGGAAGCACAGAGGAGGGAGGACACTGTGAGGACTGCGTGTTTATTCTGGCACACGCCTGCCTGACACCCAGCCTGACAGATGAGGGGGATCTTGGCGTGAGAGGCCCCAGCTTGCTCAGTGCAGCAGATGTTCCTTGTCAGAGCGCAACTGCGATGCAACTCTGCTTTAACCCTTCGAATACCAAGTGGGCATGCATGCATTGATGAGCAATGTGTTCCACACTCCTTCTGACATTCACAGAGTTAACCCAGTCATCGGTGGACTGCTAGAGCCAAAAGGACAACAGTCCACTTACCGAAAATAATTCTGAGTTGAGACAGGAGGGATTGATGCAGTGTTGAGCTAAATAATAATATTATTGTTATACTGTGATTAGTTTATACCAAATACAAAGGGATACGAAAGGCTCCAGAAATGTGTAATATTGAATTTAATGTTGCCCCGATGAAACTGAGCTATGAAGGAAGTTAAAAATAGACCTGTCCCCTTATAGAAGATAAGTTTATATGAAATGATAACCATTCTGGCTATAATATAAATAGTTTTTGAGGAATTAAGCTTATTTGTTGGTGGCACATTATGCTAATTAGTTTCTGTGGAGGGTTACCATCACTGACAATAGCTGTCCATAAACCGATATAGCAACAGGGCCTGGGGCCGGATTTACATTCCAGGCAAGGCACTCTGGGCACCCTTAGCTCCGCCCATGGCCACACCTCACTCCTCACATGACCACGCCACCAGTCTCATCCACTGTTTGATGGCACAGAATATACCTTTGGCCTACAACAAGCAAGGACATAAAAGCTTTAACCCCTTGGTTGCTAGAGAGATCTCTAAAGCATTGTTCCGCAATGCATTGGAGAACTCACTACCATCCAAGGGATTAAATAATAGCCTGTGTATAAGCTACTGCATGGATACAGAGATTGATCTGGCCCCACCCACAATTCAGAATGCGGGTTTGGTCAGCACAGCTGAGGCACCGCCCCACAAAATTTGGAGCTCTAGGCAGGTGCCTGGTCTGCCTATTGGGAAATCCGGCCATAAAATGTAGGGCTATGGATGTAGTGTACCCAAAAATGCAAGCTTGACTTGCAATGACTTTTGAATAAAACCTCTCTCAGCAGCTACAGTACCATTCTTTTAGTTAGGTCGATAATTTTTCCCATATGATGTAATACCTTTAAATAGATAGGAATTTAAGAAATTGTCATGTCCTCCCCCACCACAAGGTGTAGCTGTTTTGCTCCAGAATTGCACCTCTATAACTTGATGAGTAAGACCCAGTGTGTTTATGGGAGCAGATGAACAGGACTCACATAATGTCCAACCCGTGGTTCATGTGATACAAAAAAGGCCATTTTGATTCGGACAAAGCTTTGTACACAGACTCCAAGAAGGCATCTCTCGAAAACAAGTCTTTGGGCTTATGTTTGTGTGGAGTTGTATTTGTGCATTGAATGGATGAATATGTTTTTATATAGAGCCACATGCGCTTTACGGTTTGAGGGTTTAGACGAGTGGTTCTCAATCTTTTCATGCTCAGGGCACTCCTAACACGCAATCTAGATTCTTTGGAGCACCTATACCATTTTATTTGTCATTTGTTAAAGGGATAGTAATACTTTGTTTTATCTTTATTTTATTTTGTAGGCATTAAAAAAAACATGAAGAATGATACAAGTCTTATCTCTCAAACCTTTATGGTTTGAGAGATATTCACAAGCAAAGTTTTCCTTCCCACCCCTTTTACCTAGTGTAAGCCATCTCTTCTCAGATGTGGAATCCAGTCCATAGACCAGACAGATAACAGCAGGGGGCAATCTTCTTCCTATGAGAACAATGAAAGTCTTGCCCCCCTTTGACAGGTTTTTCCCTTATCTTAATTGAAGATTGTCCCTCTCTGCAGTCTACCTGGGCACCTCCCTTCTGATCTGGCTGAGCAGTGTTACATCAGTAAAAGGGGCGGGAGGGGGATACTTTGTCATTGAATTACTCTTGAACTACAACTCTGACAGAACTGAAATAACACTCTCCAAAGTCCAAATACTATGATGATTAATTAGAGCTGCTTTTATTATGAAACATTACTATCCCTTTAAGGACATTGTGAAGGCTACAAATAACTAACCCTTTGCATGCCAGAGGGGTATGGAACACATTACAAAGCAATGTGTTGAGTGCCCCTCTGGCATTCAAAAGGTTAAAGGGATAGTAATGGATCTTTTAAACGTAATTTAATATTGTAGCTATTAAAAAAATAAAGTAATTGAAGCACACTTTGTAGACCGTTCCAATGAAGTATTTGTGTTTAGATAGCACTATTTCGGCTCTGCTAAAGAGCCGGCGGCCAGTCTGTGGACCAGGATCACCTGCTGTAAAATAGAGCCTGACGTCAGTGAAAGGGGGGGGGACTATGTAATCGTATATCTCTCAAGCCATAAAGGTTTGAGAGATAAAACTGGCCTCAATTACTTTTTTTTTTTAATAGCTACAATATTAAATTAAGTTTAAAAGATCCATTACTATCCCTTTAATATACAATTATTCTTAGATCTAATCAGGATAACAAAAACATATTGTGCATAAAAATTTCCATAAAAATGCATTTTAAAGCGGAACTACCATGTCACAAAATGTTTAGCTTAACTAAGTCCCCTTCTGGCGACTAGCTGCTTAGTAGCACTAGTAGCCAGAATTATTACCTGATTTAATAAATTTATGCTTTATTCCCCAGCTGTCAGTAGCACGGAGCACGGACATCTTACCAGAATGACGTCCGCGTGCCTGAGCTGTCAGTCCCAGCCGGATCTAGGAGGCGTTGCTAGGAGCCCGCCGGCTCCGGCTGGGACTGACAGCGCAGGCACGCGGACGTCATTCTGGCAAGATGTCCGTGCTCCGTGCTACTGACAGCTGGGGAATATAGCATAAATGTATTAAATCAGGTAATAATTCTGGCGACTAGCGCTACTAAGCAGCTGGTCGCCAGAAGGGGACTTAGTTAAGCTAAACATTTTGTGACATGGTAGTTCCGTTTTAAAATCAACATTCACTTTTTGTCCTCATAGAGTACACGGGGAACCCTAAGAGGATATCTATAGCACACCAAAGTGCCGCGGCACACTGGTTGAGTATCGCTGGTTTAGACAATACAGGGTTACAAGTGCTTTGTAAAGTGAAACACTAGGTGTGAGGTCCCTGTCTGCAAGCTTACAATCTAAAGTGGTAATGGGAGACACACAGAGTAAATAATGGTCAAGTGCTGATTTCAGAGCTAGAGTTCCGGTCAGGATAGGGGACACAAAAAGTAAATCCTATAACATAAAGCGGTAGAATGCGTCGCTCCCTGTGAGCATAACCGGATATGCGCAGTACAGACTGCTGTGCATGTGTGGTTGGGCACACAGGGAGCTTCTCTGTGAGCCGTCTGGAGCTCCCCGCTAAGGATCAGCCGAACAAGCTGATCAGGAGCGTGGAGCTCCGGACGACTCACCTCCTGTCTCTGCTCCTGGCTCTGGGGCAGCAGCCGGGGCCACTGGGTGCACTTTAGCCCGTGTATACGGTCTTTCATAGTAATTTATAAGACCCTTACTTGTACAAAGTCAGTGCCTTCTAGCATGTTTAAGTTTTATTAAAGGGATAGTAATGGATGAAAATAAATGCATCTCTGATTACTCCTCATATGTTTTTGGCCATGTACCACTGTATTTCAATATCCTATGATATGTAGTTAAACAGACATTCAGTTATAAAGAATCCTCCTCCCACCCCTTTTACCTCTTGTCTGCTGCCTTCCCGCGGATGTGGAATCCGGTCAAGCCAAGATTGACTGGACAGCGAGGGACAATCTTCTCACTGAGAGCATAAGGAGAACCTTCCCCCCTTGACGAAGGAGGGCAGGATTTTCCTTGTGTTCACAGAAGATTGTCCCTCACTGTGAGCTGTCTAGACAGAGGGTTACACAGGTAAAAGGGGTGGGAGGGGGATTCTTTATCATTGAATTACTGTTGAACTACACGTCGGAGGATATTGAAATACAGCAGTACATGGTCAAAAACATATGAGGAGTAATCGGATATGTGTTTATATTCATCCATTCCTATTCCTTTAACCCCTTAACGACCGGCCGATCGGCACGGCGCGGTCAGTTAAGGACCACAGAGCTTTTTTTTTTTTTTTAATTTCCTCTTCCGGACTCCCCAAACGGCATGCAGCCGTGGGGGGAGTCCGGAATTCCATGACGGTCATAGTACGTCATGGGTCGTTAAGTCAGATCGACCCATGACATACTATGACTGTCAAGGGTCGTTAAGGGGTTAAGGAGATGTAGTTTCAAGTGTGTAAACAAAAACAGAAGAGGGTGCCCAATCATGCCTGTTATCGTTCAAGCAATCTCAGATATATATATGTGAAGATTATACTCACAAGTATGATGGCTATGGTAGGTGTATACCTGACCACAGCATATCAAGCGTGCAGAGATATTTGCCTGTCTCTGCTCAGGTGTGCCTGCTCAGGAAGCAATAGAATCCGCAAAGTGCCGCTTTCTTTGTTCTTCAGAATTAATACAAATATTCTATACAAAATTAAAATTCTACTAGTAAAATACTAAAATAAATGGCAAGCTGTAACGTTTCGTGGTCCCCTGACCACTTTTTCAGACCTAGCTCTAGCCAAAAATAAAAGAATATAGAAGCACTTAAACATACTCTGATTTAAAAACCCCTCTGGTTAATCTGACTGGAGCTACAATCAATTCCAAAGTTAATTGGTCAAAACTATCTGAACCAATTTTTAGTCACTCCCCACACAACAAAATACCTGGATTACAATTATTTAAATTGTCACTTACCCATTTTTCTGGTCTACAATCTATAATTAAATCGATTGTACCAAAAATATCTCCTTATCTAATCACCGAAAGTCATATATATTTGGACCGTTATGATCCGGAATGGATTATTTCTGATATTAATCCTTAAGTTAAAATATAATACACGACTTGATATTTAGATGACCTATGGCGCGATGCAGGAAACGTGCGCAATCGCTATTTCCTGTGTGAAAACAACTAGGGAATAGGTTTGCTCATGATTTTGTTGAATTGCGCATGAAAATTCAAGATTAGCGAATGGCTGTGTATATTTATTTTTTTTGTGGGCGTAGCTAAGATTAATGAATCTGTGTGAATGGAATAGCAAATGCGCCTAATGCAAGAACTGCTATTGCGAATGAATTTATACGTCTGTGTCCTGTTGTCTTAAAGGGATAGTAATGTTTCATAATAAAAGCAGCTCCAATTAATCATCATAGTATTCGGACTTTGGAGAGTGTTATTTCAATTCTGTCAGAGTTGTAGTTCAAGAGTAATTCAATGACAAAGTACCCCCCTCCCGCCCCTTTTACTGATGTAACACTGCTCAGCCAGATCAGAAGGGAGGTGCCCAGGTAGACTGCAGAGAGGGACAATCTTCAATTAAGATAAGGGAAAAACCTGGGAAACTTGTGAAGTGGGGCAGGGCTTTCATTGTTCTCATAGGAAGAAGATTGTCCCCTGCTGTTGTAAGTTTGGTCTATGGACTGGATTCCACATCTGAGAAGAGATGGCTTACACTAGGTAAAAGGGGTGGGAGGGGAAACTTTGCTTCTGAATATCTCTCAAACCATAAAGGTTTGAGAGATAAGACTTATATCGTTCTTCATGTTTTTTTAATGCCTACAAAATAAAATAAAGATAAAATGAAGTATTACTTTGAAATGAAATTTTTCATGCACAATTCAAGAAGCTTTTGGTATTTAGCTTCCTGGATTAGAACGTGCGCAAAATCTATCTGCGCACAAAAATGCCTTTATCCGATGCGAATGTTTCTTGCATCGTGCCAATAGTTTCAAGCGTAAACCGTTTTTTTTTATGAAAACCCATATTTTACAGAGCATTTCCTGTTGAATAAACCAAGGTCAATCCCATCTCTGTCAGATGTTTTATTCAAAAAATTATAGCAGTTTAAATAATCAGGAAGTGAATTTACTGTGTTTACTTCCTGATAGTTCTAACTGACAGGAAGTGACAGGCAGTTTCTATCACATTCTATGGAGAACTGTATGTCACTGACTTTTCTGACTTTCCTCTCCATTAGAATCTAACAGGAAATCTAATTAGAATTTGACCAATAGAGGGCACTGCTAATGTAAAAAAACATGGGTTTAAACTGTAATAACTCTGGAAATATAAATCTCTCGGCAGTGGGACTACCATTATTTTACTCAATAGGAAAATCCCTACAATATATATTTTTTCATAAAAAAGTTTCCTGCTTCTTTAGGAATCTATAACTGAATAAATGACCCAACATCAGACGCCTCACGGTAAGTGTGTATGGAGAAAAAGGCCCATTCCAAGCCATGGTCACCAATTGGTTCTATACTTACCTTTTAGGAAGAAGCTGATTGGAGGGTAGTTCTGTTATTTATTCAGCGCGCCATCTTGGAAGAAAAGTAGTCTCCTTTTTAACCTACCCCAGGGGTGTGTGACCTGTGGTTCTTCAGCTGTTACTGGACTACAGTGGTTGCAGTCCAGAGTCTGGAGAGTCACAGGTTGCCTGCCCCTAACCTATACTCTCTCAATAAACATGTGCTTAATTATGAATGATTTAAATACAAGTTTTATTTTGAATGTATATTGTACTTGCTTAATTTCCTTAATGCTTCCTCCAGACCATTTGAAATCATTATTTTGCTGACTATTTTTGCCAATTGTGTGGCCTTAGCCGTGTACATCCCCTTCCCAGAAGACGACTCCAACGCTACCAACTCCAATTTGGTAAGTGCTGCCTGGACTCCTCTACCTGCTGACTTTGTTGGGGAGCCTCATCTCCCAAAATGCTTTACTGGTGGAATATTCATTATTATGAAGGGGTTTATTCAGTAAGAAGCTCCTAGGAGGCGTATGAGGCCTTTTTGTTGTGCAGTTTGATAAGGTGATCTCTCTCTGTGTCCTGATTGGCTTGTAGGACAGGGAGGCTCTGGGAACATTGAAGAGTTTGGTTCTCCTATTGGTTTAGTTCCTGTTCTATTTTATGAGATGTTTGTGGACAGTTTTGGAACATTGTGGTATTTGATAATGTCTGAGGGCTTAAAGGAGCAGTAAACTTTGTTTTATGAAAACAGATATTTTAAAGAGCATTTCTTGCTGAATAAAACAAGGTCACTCCCATCGCTGTCAGATGTTTTATTCAAAATTTATAGCAGTTTAAATAACCAGGAAGTGAATTTACTGTTTACTTCCTGATAGTTCTAACTAACAGGAAGTGACAGGCAGTTTCTATCACATTCTATGGTGAACTGTATGTCTCTGACTTTTCTGACTTTTGTCTCCATTAGAATCTAACAGGAAAACTAATTAGAATTTGACCACTAGAGGGCACTGCTAATGTAAAAAAAAAACATGGGTTTAAACTGTAATAACTCTGGAAATATAAATCTCTCGGCAGTGGGAGTACCCTTATTATACTTAATAGCAAAAATCACTGTAATATATATTTTTTCATAAAAACAAGTTTACTGCTCTTTTAAATATTTGATGTATTGTGAATTGCTATAGTGAATCTCCTTTGGGCTGAGAATAGGGTTGTTACACCTGAAGCAATCCAGCTGTTCTTGGAATATAGCTCCTATCATCATCAAGTGGCTAACGGCCATCTTAGGATGATGAGATTTATAGTGCAAGGACAGCTGGCAGGCAACAACACCCCTTATAAGGGCAATCTGGGGTAGAAGAACCCAGTGACAAAATAGAAGTTGCTAGCAATCCATGAATACTGTATGGCTGATGTACTAGTTACAATTGGAGCAATTCTGGGGTAAACCAGTTGCATTACGCGGAGGGCAAATAAACATTCCCATTGATTTAAAGGGTTAGTTTTGTCTAATTAAAAAAAAATCAATCTTGTAGCCATTCAAAAAATAAACTAAACGATCCTAGTCCCATCTCTCAAACCTTTATGGTTTGAGAGATATTTGCAGCTAAAGTTCCCCCCTCCCCCCTTTCCCTGAGGTCAGTGCTCTAGCTGACTGCAGGGGAATCCAGGACCGTTAGAGGCTCTTCAGCAGAGCCGAGTTCACAAGATATAAAAAGAACTAATTCATCGGAATGGTCTACAAAGTGTGCCTGGTTTGCAGGTACACGTTATAGACCGTTCCAGTGAAGTAGTTATTTTTATATCTTGCAAACTCGGCTCTGCTGAAGAGCCTCTAACGGTCCTGGATTCCCCTGCAGTCAGCTAGTGCGCTGACGTCAGGTAAAGGGGAGGGAGGGGGGAACTTCAGCTGCACATATCTCTCAGATCATAAAGGTTTGAGAGATGGGACTAGGATTGTTTAGTTTATTTTTTGAATGGCTACAAGATTGATTTTTTTTTTAAATTAGACAATACTATCCCATTAAATGGGGTTTTTAACCCCCTCCAGGACGGTCGACACGCACGCGGCTGGCACTTAAGGAATATGGACCATTTTTTTTCTGATCTGAATCAGGACTCCCCGAACGGCGTGCATCTGAGCGGGAAGCCCTAAAATCCATGACGGTCATGTCTCCTTGTTGCACACCAACCCATGATGTGCCAGGACCGTCATAGGTCCTTAAGGGGTTAAACCCCCTGAATAAGAGAGCGATGAAAAAGTCCAATTTAACCCTTTATGTGCCAGAGGGGTATCCAATGCATTGCTTTGTGATTTGATGGCTACCCCCTCTGGCACTCGAAGGGTTAAAGGGGAACTTTCACCCCTTAATAACTAAATCTCCCCTTACTGCTGACCTGGCGACTAGCTGCTTAGTAGCGCTAGTCGCCAGAAATCTTACCCCGTTCTGAAGATTTCGCCGTTTGAAAGGATCAGGAAGCACGGACGTCTCTTCACAGTGACGTCCGTGCGCCTGCGCTGTCAGTCCCTTGTCAGTCCCTTGTGCACCGTACGGTGCATACGGTGCACAAGGGACTGACAAGGGACTGACAGCGCAGGCGCACGGACGTCACTGTGAAGAGACGTCCGTGCTTCCTGATCCTTTCAAACGGCGAAATCTTCAGAACGGGGTAAGATTTCTGGCGACTAGCGCTACTAAGCAGCTAGTCGCCAGGTCAGCAGTAAGGGGAGATTTAGTTATTAAGGGGTGAAAGTTCCCCTTTAAATCAAATAGAATTTGGAGAATTTTTATTTATACCTATGGTGCAGTTGGTTTGTTCCAGAATTGCTATAGCTTCAAAAACTTAAATGCAAAGGAATCATTTTGCCTATGTATTGCAGATTTTCTATACCGCTAAATATGAAATGTATTTGCTGAATTAGTAAAAGGGTAGTTATGCTTTTTATAATATATGTAATATGTGTGTATATAAAAGCTGATGTTAACAATAGAACTTAAGATATTATTAAACTGCCTGTGCATTTTTTTTAGCAGGTTGGGGAACAATTTTATCTGTGCTCCATTGTTCCTGCTTTGTCTGTGACCAGAGAATGTTACTTAGTATGATTATATAATACGCCCTTTGCAGTAAAGGAAAGTTCTTTATTTTGTTTATAGCAAGTGTCAGGTTGTGTTTTTTTCTCCTTGCCCTTTAAGTGACATTGCAACATGTTTTCTACTTGTTACAAAATACAACTTGCTCTTATTTGAAAGGTCAAGTAGTTAAAAGTCCTTTTTAAATCAGTGGGAATTTCGTGAATGTTTACTTGATCCCTATAATACAGTTAGTTTGCTCCAAAATGCAGCAACATTTTTTAGTACATTATTCTCTGTAATATTCTCTGTTTACGGACGAAGGAGAAAGAAAGAAATACAGGTAAAATTGCTCTCCAACTCACTGAAAAATAGATATGACAATTTAATTTACCTGGGGTTTTATCTGATAAATGTTTACATTTAAATGTTTGAATGTTCCAACGTGCGTTTTCCTATTACAACTCTTTAACCCTTTGAATAGAAGTCCTCTCCACCGGGGGGGATTGTAGGGGAATACCAGCCTGGGCATTTTTTTTTTTTTTAAAGCAGCCCACTAGCTGCACCGACGTCCCTATTGACGCCCCCTTGTGGTCCCTGTGCAGCATTTGAGAGCAGGCGCCAGGATATTATGTCATATCCTGGCACTCTGCATTAACCCTTTGAGTGCCAGAGGGGTACACAACGCATATGCTTTATTCCATAGCTGACAGTAGCACGGAGAGCGGACATCTAGCCATAATGACTTCCACGCGCCTGCGCTGTCAGCCCCAGCCGGGTCTAGGAGGCGTTGCTAGGAGCCATCCGGCTCCGGAAGGGACTGACAGCGCAGGCGCGCGGATGTCATTCTGGCAAGATGTCCACGCTCCGTGCTACTGACCGCTGGGAAATAAAGCATATATCTATTAAATCAGGTAATAATTCTGCCGACTAGCACTACTATGCAGATAGTCGCCAGAAGGGGACTTAGTTAAGTTAAACATTTTGAGACATGGTAGTTCTGCTTTAATTCCTGGGTGTATCTGGGGGGATCTTCAATCTGGACTCCTTAGAGTCCCAATTTTATTTAACTCCTTAACCCCTTAAGGACCTGCCGATCACGCACGGACCTTTTTTTGTTTTTTTCAGCATCCAATTCAGGACTCCGCGAACAGCATTCAGCTGCTGGGGGAGCCCTGAATTCCATGACAGTCCTGGCACGTCATAGGTCCTTATCGCTCCCCAACCCATGACATGCCAGGACCGTCAAGGGTCCTTAAGGGGTTAAGGACGCATTACTTGGCAGGACCGTCTTGCATGTCCGGACTTCAAGGACCCATGCAGGTAGTGGCACATCATGTACGTTTGTGATGGCAGAGTGGCTGCACACAGTGCTGTGATCACAGACCAAGTAAATGAAGAAAAAAATGTGCCCCGTTCCTCCAGAGTGTGCCCTACCCCTACAACACACAGTCCTTAAGGGGTTGGATACCTCTCTGGCACACAAAGGGTTAATCCTGCGGTCAGAGGGTCAGTGGGGAGGGTGGAGTGAGGTTGTTCTTGGTGCACATTGAAACATGGATACAAGTCATAGGGGCCATTTTTGGGCATAAAAAGTTAGGTTGGGGTTATTATTAGGAACTTTTAGTTCTTCTTCTTAACCCTTTGAGTGCCAGAGGGGTATGCAACGCATTGCAGAGCAACGCGTTGCTTACCCCTCTGGCACTCGAAGGGTTAAACTCTTTCAGTGCTGACTCACTCGCCTTTGACCAGGAGTGGGCAACATTTGGCACTTCATCTGTTGCCTTTCGTTGGTTGGGAAGGAGTTCCCATCAGCTGGAGAGCCAAAGGTTGCTTACTGCTGCCTCAAAAAAACACTGCACCTATATGGTTCCCTTTTTTTTTGTTTGGTTGGTTGTTTGTTGTGAATTCTATAATTTACTGGAGATTTACTGGAGATGTGTCCTTTGTTTTACGGGTGTCAGTGTGTTTGTCACATCTCTGTCTGCATTACTCTCACCTGTGCAAGAGACTTGTGTCAAGTGAAACGCATTTTGCATTTAATTCGTCGCTGCGTTTAATAGTCCGGGTCTCATTCTGTGCTGGTCAGAGCTTCTGCCTTAATTCACTTGGGGAGGCTGAGTCTAAGGATGAGTCAGATTGTTATTTCAGACTGAAATTCTGAAATTTTTTCCCAGTGATTTCAGAATGAAAGGAAAATGACAATGATAAATGAGCATCACGCTAAACGGGAAAGGTCATCCTGTATGGTGCTGGAATAGGTAGCCTTCTGAACTCTCAGGTACATAAAAGGTTAATGCTCAGATCCCCCTTCCTTCTTGCGGATTGTGTCAGTACATTACAGCGGACAGCTGGCTGCTGGCAGGACTTGCTAATGGCGAGCACATCAGAGACTAGGCATGTCACCAAGTGCTTTTGTAGGGCATACGTACAAAGAAAAAACAACTGCACAATGTTTATTAACCCCTGGGATGCCGCAATGGTCTCAAATGAATTGCTTCACTTTTCATTTGTGTAAAAGAAGGACTCGCTTGGGCAGGGGGTCTGTCAAACAGCAGTTATATCTATATGATCATACCTGGGAACTTTTTATTGTCGTCTCCCTGGAGGGGAGTCCTCTGCTGCCATGGGTGGTGTGAAGAATGACGCGTACCGCGTCACAAAGGGGTGGGTCTTAGCGCGAGTGCCGGGTGGAGGGCTTAAAAGAAGCCTGGGGGGAAGGAGCTACACGGGGGAAAAAGTGGAAGTGAGTAGAGTTTCAATAGAAACTCCCCACATCCGGAGGACTCGGCCTCTGCCCCGGAGACCCGGTAAAGCAGTGTCAAAACCTGAGTCTCCGGGGCAAATCCGGAGAGTTCCCCAGTATGTATATGATTGCCATTTCTCACGTGATCTCTCTTGTACTGTCCTGCTGGTTAGTTTCAGGTTACAGCTGTATAAAGACTGGTGTCTATAGGCAGACTAAGGGCTGGATTTACATCTCAGGCAAACCTAGACAAGACACTGTAGGTGCCTTTATCTCTGTCCATGGCCACATACTGATCTTCATTTGCATAACTGGGAACTCTCTGGGTGTAACCTTGAGACTCAGGGTTTTGACCCATTCTCAGGGTTTCAGGTTGAAGGGCCAAATTCTCAGGGTGAGAGAGTTCAGCGTTGCCTACTATATAACTTTCACCAATTTACTGCTTATTTATTGCTCAAATCAGTAACATCTGTACCAGAAAGGTAAAGGGAGACGTCCTGCTGGTCTTGTGAGTATTTAATAAACATACCTGCGAACTTCCAATTGAGGTCTACCCGGAGGGGAGTCCTCTGGTGCAGCAGGGGGTGACAATAATGACATGAATCGCGTCAAAAAGGGGTGGGGCTTGATGTGAGTTGGGGGGCAGGGCTTAAAGATGTCACAGAAGGCTGGGGAAGGAGGAACACGGGGGGAAAGAACAGATGTGGGCAGAGTTTCAATAGAAACTCCCCTCATCTGGAGGAATCAGCTTCTGCCCCAGAGACCCGGTAAAGCTCTGTCAAAACTGGAGAGTTCCCAGGTATGGTAATAAGTGATATCCCAAAACTGTAACATGTTAAAGGTTCATTGAAGACTGATTGGATCATCTCTGGGTTAGAGCAAACATAGACATAACACAGAAAATCTACTTTCGTGGGAGCGTTAAGTGTTAATATTTCAAAGATCTCAGGGTGAGCTCATATCAAAAGTTCCCAGGTATCTCATATGACTCCATCCCCAGTCCCATCCACTGTTTCCTGGCACAGAGAATACCCTTGGCCTATAACAAGCAGAATAAAAAAACAGCTTGAAACCCCCTCCCCCCTTTGTTTCTACATAGATCTCCAATTGATTGCTTTGTGTTGCCTTGGAGATCTCTGTAGCATCCTAGGGGTTAAATAATTATAAGTGGGAACTCTCTGGATTTGCCCTGGAGTTATTAGTGGGTCTCTGGGGACAGAGCCTTATTCTCTGGGGGTGGTGAGTTTCCTATGAAACTCTGCCCACTTCTCTTCCTTCTCACCCTGTTCCTCCCAGTTCCCACTCACTTCTCCTTCTCACCCTGTTCCTCCCACTTCCTGCCCACTTCTCCTCCTTCCCACCCTCTTCCTCCCACTTCCTGCCCACTTATGAATCATGAATTATTATCATGAATTATTTTCTGTCAACACTCAACATACCCCCATACAAGGCAAGGACACCACCCTGCCCACTGGGAACTCTTACTATGTCAGCCTCAGAAAGATGGTCAGCACCGGTGGGAGCCTCAGCAGCAGGATTAGGGTGACCACATGTCCCGGAATGGCAGAATGGAAATGTGGTCACCCTAGGGAAGAGTGAACGAGCACGCCCTCACACCCCTCTTTTTTGCTGACTTTTTTAGGGTGTTTGTGTGGGCAGGGTGGTGTCCTTGCCTTGTATGGGGGTATGTTGAGTGTTGACAGAAAATAATTCATGGTGGATCCTTAGGGAGGACAACCCTAGGGAGATTTGCTCCTGATGCTGACTTTACCCATTGCAGCTGGCTGGGTCTGGCACAGTTGGGATAACTGCACTTTGGGAATGTGGTTAATGGCTTGGTTTAAACTTGATCCCATTTTTATTTGGCAAAGCAAGGGATGATGCTAATTAAGCTGGAAAGTGGTTCAAGGGGACAAGAGTGATAGTAATTTGTTATTACTGTGATTACTATTTTGTGACTGGAATTAGGGTGACCGCATTTTCATTCTGGCATTCAGGGACACCGGGGGGACGAGAACAGCAGAGTACCTGTCCTCTGCTCTAGTGCACCTATGCGGGAGGGGTCATTATACATCACTTGATATTGGGGCACAGCCTACTTTCTCCAGCACACCACACTGGAGGGAGAACTGCCCATTGACTACTGTCAGAGTAAAGTGATGCGTGTTGTGGGCTACAAGAAAATGTACATCACACCCAAAACCTTAGATCAACATTACATTACAACAGAACTGCACTGAAGCTCCTGTTTGATGTCAGGATCAAGGCTTAGGTTTGTCTCTAGTGTTGTCTCTAGTGTTCAGGGTTCTGTCTAGAAGCCATTTTCTTGTAGCCCAGCAGAGGCATCACTTTTTGTCTCAATAGGAAATGGGCAGTTCCTAGGGATGAGCGAGCACCCCGATGCTCGGGTGCTCGGGTGCTCTGACCGAGCACCCCCTGAGGCTCGAGTGCTCGGCCGAGCACCCGAGCCCCATTGAAAAGCATGGGAGCACTCGAGCATTAAACCAGGCACCCCCTGCTCTGATGAGCGGAGGGTGCCTGGTCAATGTCCCCCTTCATCTCCGCTATGCCCCTCTTCCACAATGTCCCCCTTCATCTCCTATGCCATAGAGGAGATGAAGGGGGACATTGTGGAAGAGGGGCATAGCGGAGATGAAGGGGGACATTGTGGAAGAGGGGCATAGACTCTATGCCCCTCTTCCACAATGTCCCCCTTCATCTCCGCTATGCCCCTCTTCCACAATGTCCCCCTTCATCTCCTCTATGGCATAGGAGATGAAGGGGGACATTGTGGAAGAGGGGCATAGCGGAGATGAAGGGGGACATTGTGGAAGAGGGGCATAGCGGAGATGAAGGGGGACATTGTGGAAGAGGGGCATAGAGTCTATGCCCCTCTTCCACAATGTCCCCCTTCATCTCCGCAATGCCCCCTTCATCTCCGCAATGCCCCCGTACCTCCAGTCCCTGGTGGTCCAGCGGAGCGTCTTCGGATCTGTGCCTCTTCCGGCACAGATCCCCTTCACCCGAACATGTCGGGCGAGCACATGGCGGTACTCGTACGAGTACCGCCATGTGCCGAGCAGAGCGATGCTCGAGCCGATCCGAGCATCGGCCGAGCACGCTCGCTCAACACTAGCAGTTCCCCTTCTGTGCTCTGGAATCTTCATTCATGGACTTTGTATTGTCCCAGAAGGGGGCTGCCCAGGACAAGCGACACACATTTAAAATCAAGGACTGTCCTGGCAATCAGAGACACGTGGTCACCCTAACTGGAATTGTACATGAATGTTAATTATTTGTATAAATATGGCTTGTTCTTACCCATAAGAGGGATTGTGTTTCTATTCCTTAATTCCTAGCACATTTGCATGGATATGGAATTTACTGAGTAAGTTTTCTTCGGAAGCCCTCGGGCACAAAAATACATATTTCAGTTAAAACAAACAAAAAGTAAGACATTTTCTATTTTTATGATGTTTGGAGATCATCATAACTTAGGGTCTGATTCTTAGTGTGTGGGATATTGGCAGGGGCAGATGTTTATGGGAAATGAACGTTTGTCAGAGGGGAGTGCAATGCATTTGGAAAACCTTGTGCAATAGTATCAGAGTTTGTAGGTTTCGGTAGACCCAGGAGATGCGCCATCTTAATGTATTAGTATCGCTCTGTGCAGCCCAATTGCACCATTACTAGTAGAGAAATTAGCAGAATTGCATACCCCAAGATGACAAAAATACCTGGCTATTTCAAGGAATCTTAAAGGGTTAGTAATGTTTGATTTTAATAAAACGTAATATTCTAGATATTAAAAATTTAATTAAGTGGTGCAAGTATGTCTCTCAAACATGTATAGTTTGAGAGATATAACCTGATACGGTTCCCCCCTCCCTCCCCTTTCACAGACGTCAGCCTCTAGCTGACAGAAGGAGATCCTGGTCCCATGACCGGTTGGTGGCTCTTCAGCAGAGCCAAATTAGCGCTATCTAAAAATAAATACTTAATTGGAACGGTCTACAAAGTTTGTTTACAAACCAAGCACACATTGTAGACTATTCCAGCGAAGTATTTCTTTTTAGATAGTGCTATTTTGGCTCTGCTGAAGAGCCGCCGGCTGGTCGCACTTCTGTCAGCTAGACAGCTGATGTCTGTGAAATGGGTGGGAGGTGGGAACTGTATCAGCGTATATCTCTCAAACTATACATGTCTGAGAGACGGGACTTGCATCAATTAATTTAATTTTTTAATATCTACAATATTACATTTTATTAAAATCAGACATTACTAATCCTTTAATACTTAAATCCCCTGCAATTCATGCTAGCAATTGTAAAAATTCTCTATTTACTCTCTGAGACTTAAAATCAAGTCTTACATATGTACTGTGGGGGCAGCCATTCCTGAGGTTTCTAGGGCTCCCTGACTCCTATTATTGCCATATTGTCTGTAAATGATCTGAAATAAGGTAACAGACTTTTTGAACAGAAGAAAAATGGGGGTACCTAGCTCAATAAATTAATCAGATCAGCTTTGTTTCTTATTATAAACTGACTGAATAAAATCAACCAAATAGTGTAAACACAGGACAGACTATACACAAATGAACCTTCTGAGTGACAGAGGGGTGCGCAAAGCAATGTATTGCCAGGGCTCGGTTTCCCAATAGGCAAAGTAGGTAACTGCCTAGAGCTCCAGGTTTTGAGGGGCGGTGCCTCCGCTGTTCTGGCCACACCCACATTCTGAATGTGGGTGGGACCAGAGCTATCTCGGTGTCCTTACACCAGTGTTATATCTCTTTACAGGCTATTATTTAACCTCTTGGATGCTATAGAGATTGCCAATTCATTGCAAAGCAATGCACTGGAGATCTCTAGGAATAAAGAGGTTAAAGCTTTTTTTTTTGTACTCACTTGTTATAGGTCAAGGATATTTCCTATGCCTGGAAATAGTGTATGGAAGTGTGGGCCTAGTCATGTGAGAAATGGGGGGTGTCGCCATGGGAGGAGCTAAGAGAGCTTAGAGTGCTTTGCCTGGGATATAAATGAGGCCCTGTGTATTGCACAACCCCTCTGGCACACAAAGTATTAAAAATTCAAATTTAGGATTCGATTTTAGGTTTGTAACATAAAATAACACTTTTTTTATAGAAGCTAGCTGGAAAAATATGACATTTAAAATTATATAACCCAGTATCATTTTACATGCTACTGTTCCTTTAAGACAGAGGTTTGAAACACTCTCTTCAGGGGGATAGGGTGACCACATTTCTATTCTGCCATTCCGGGACATGTGGTCACCCTAGTCCCGCGGCTGAGGCTCCCACCGGAGCGGACCATTTTTCTGAGGCTGACACAGGGTAAGAGTTCCCACAGAGTTCTGACACAGAGTAAGATGGTCAGCGCCGGCAGGAGCCTCAGCCGCGGGTCTCACTTGCAGCTCCAGCATACCTACTCCATCCCATCTGTCTCGCATGCACCAGTCCAGCCAGCCAATGAAATGTATTTGCTATTTGGTCCTCATTGGCTGGCTCAGCCAGCCAATGAGGACCATACAGCAAATATATTTCATTGGCTGGCTGGACTGGTGCGTGTTGCTCCATTCCGGAACTCTTTGCTGTCCTGGTGGTGGGTGACCCGGGACGCAGACCCCCAGTTAGGGACAGTCCTGGGCATTCCGGGACGTGTGGTCACCCTACAGGGGATAGAATTCCAGTTTCCATACTAATTCAACTAGTTTACATTCCAGTTTATGCATTACTATAATAACAAAGTTACATAGTAGATGACAGTTGGTACTGTGTTAGCTGTAGAAATACAGGAGGCAAATACAGTCAAGTTGATACCTTTACTGGCTAACTAAGCAGATTTAGGATGCAAGGTTTCAAGACCACCGTATATCTGTATAACATGCCTGAGGAAGAGACCTAAGAGGTCTTGAAAGCTTGCATCCTAAATCTGCTTAGTTACCCAATAAAAGTATCAACTTGACAATATATTTGCCTCCTAGAGTAACATAGTTGATGAGGCTGAAAAAAGACGTGTCCAGCAAATTCAGCCCATGTTTTCATATTAATAGCTGTCTGGACTGTCTTTGTGGGGATCCCCCCTGCAAAGCATAACTCAGGCAGCTTACATTGGGCGCACCTAGTCTGATCGTCACACTTGCCTAGGGACTCCTTGATTGTGCTGACCATACCCACAGTTATGGAATAGCTGCCTATAAATTTGCAGGTAACCACAAATTTGGGTGTAAGGTAGCAGCCTTCCAGTCAAGCAGTTCTGCACAACACATAAATTGATCCACACACTGCAGAGATTGAACACATATACTAGCAAAATGCAGTGGCGTAACAATAGTGGTGCAGGGGTCGTCTCCCTGCGCTCTGCATAACTGAGAACCGCGCGGAAGATGGAGGTAGGAAATGCACATGGGGCAACGTGAAGATCGGGGGGGGGGGGCCGGCAGCAATTTCTGCACCAGGGCCCAGTGGTTTCTAGTTACGCCACTAAATGTAAAAGGTGTTGCATGTGTAGATCATCCCAAGAAAAATATTGCTGATATGCTGCTATGATTCTGACTTCCAGTAACAACACAATCATTAATCTCACCTCAAATGTGGAAGTCCTGGGTATTAAGATTCCCTTCTCTCCTGCTTCATTACGGGAAGCTGAGCACATTATGTGCTATTAAGATCCCATTCAGAGTTTGCAGCCCAGAGACAGATTAAAGCTCCATAGGGCCCTAGGCAAGTTTCCAATTTATGGACCCATATCTCTTGATACGATGCTTCTGACTCAGAAAACTGCTAGCAAGTACTGACATTGTGGCTTTAATAGAAGTGGGTGCAACTGAAAGAGTGCTGGTCTCTTTCAACAAAAAGGGCATCTGACATAAGATTTTCGTGGCAGCAACAGCAGGCCACTGTCTGTGACCCATCAGCCTGAGCCCCTCATTTTGTCATAATGGATGATCCTGCTCGCTGCAGGCGTTTGTATATGTATGTGGTGGGACTACTGAACTCCTATGATGGGAGCTGAATTTCCGGTCCAAACATCTGGTTCCTTTAAGGTGGATGGTAGGCAAGCGGCGCTAGCAAACCCTGCACTCTACTGGCTGTACAGAGTGGCAGGCAAATGGGTGGAAGGGATGAAGAGGCAAACTGCAAATGGAACGGAGGGGGAGGCAAACTTCAAAGTGAATGGAGGGGAGGTGAAAGGTATCGGGGGGAATCAAATGGTAAAATGATAAAAGGGATAAGGAGCTGAAGAGGCAAAAGGGAGGGTGGGAGGCATAAAGAGGCAAAGCAGCAAATTGGAGGGCAAAAGTACGTGGTGAAGGCATCATGAGTGAGCACACTGCCCCTCTGGGATGCACCAATCAACAATCCCCAGCGATGCAGACAGCCAATGAGCGCTTGAGCACAGACACTGCAATGTATAGTGAGTTCCAGCCAGGCAAAAGGGAGGGTAAATGAGACTCAGGCAGATGGGGCTTGTCTCCAGAGGCGTAACTAGAAGCCTCCGGGTCCTGGTACAAGAAGTGCCATGGACCCCACCACCACCACTGCATTGGCCCCCCTGACCACATTGACCCCCTCCACAATGCCCCCATCTCCTACCTGGAGCTCCCGCGCGGTCCTCTTAGTAATGCAAAAAGCTGGGAGATGAAATCATGTCCCAGCATTCTGCATTACTTGAGCGCTGGCGGGAGATTGAGGGCGCGAGGCGGAGGGTGTAACAATATGCGTGGAACTATAAATGTTAGCTGTAGTTTCCAGTGGGAGCACTTATAGTGGGACACTGGAGCTATTAGGAAGTGGCAAGCTGCAGATAAGGAAAGTGAAAGTAAGTGGCACAGGCAGTGAGTGCAGCCATGTTACAGCACTGTTATTAAAGTTTTATTATGTTTACCTGCCATAAGCTTTGGACTCATTTCCATACCTCCCAAGTGTCCCTCTTTAGGAGGGACAGTCCCTCTTTTAGACCCAAATACCCCTGTCCCTCTTTCCCACCCTGATGTCCCTCATTTTAGGAGATCAGATTGCATGGTGTGTATATAAGTGGATCATACTGATCTACAGCACTAAAACTCACATTATTGCTTATTTAAACATCAGTATTTGTGTTTATAAATTAGTGTGTATAAATAAAATACATTGTTCTTGTTATAAGTCATTTATTACTTTACACAAGGAGGTATCAATAGGTCATGAAATGGCCTAAAAATCCTTGGTAATGCCCCGCCCACCAGCCACTCCCAGAGCAACACACCCTAAAACACAAGTGTCCCTCTTTGGCAATTTGAAATGTTGGGGGGTATGCATTTCATACAGAAGAAGCACACTGAAACAGAGGGGTCGCAATTTTGTCATTGAATTTATATATATTAGTTTGGGAAGCTGACAGCCTACCATCCATCGAAATATTAAGCTCCCCCAGGCTTTGCCTAGTGAGAAATTCTACCCTAGGTCTTAGCCATGTGACTGAGCGAGGTCTGCATGATCCCCCCTGTGTATTATTACTGCATGATAATGATTGCTTTATTCCTTTGCTTCATGGAGTGAAGTCTGCAATATTTATGAAAGCAGATTGTGTGGGACACTGACCTTTAACTTGCTATGGAAATATCTCGGGTGTGCAAGCAGAAATTCTGACAGTTGTCTAGATAATGCAGATTTATATAATGGTAAATATGGAAAAATCTGGAGAATGTATAAATCAAGAAGAAAAAGTGCCCCTCTGCATATATTGAGATAAATTCACCACGTGGAAAATGCTCACTAGGATTCAATCTCACTATCTAGATAGTAGTCAAACTGTTTATGAGCCAATGAGACTGAGGTACTATGACAAAATTAAATAATACTGGAGCAACCATCTGTTCAATAGAAGAAAAATAAAAAAACTCCACAATTCCCACTGGTTTAGATAAGGTTTTTAAAAGCCCTATTTATAAGAATGTGATTTGTCCACCATGATGCATTTGGTTTGTTACAGAATTACTCAGTTTCTGCAGAGTACATCAACCCAAGCATGATTAATTTGAAGTGATAGTGATATTTGACAAAAACAGCAGCTCCAATTAATCTTCATAGTATTTTGGCCATGGAGAGTGTTATTTCAATACTGTCAGAGTTGTAGTTCAAGAGTAATTCAATGATAAAGTTTCCCCCTCCCTCCCATTTTACCTAGTGTAAGCCACCTCCCCTCAGATGTGGAATCTGGTTCTGGGACCACACAGCTCACAGCAATGGACAATCTTTCTGTGAACATAAGGAAAACTCTGCCCCGTTGACAGGTTTTTCAGGTTTTCCTTATGCTCACTGAAGATTGTCCCTCTCTGTGATCCATCCGGACAGTCTTGCTGCTCTGAGGTGAGCAGTGTTACATCAGTGAAAGGGACGGGAGGGGGATACTTTATCATTCAATTACTCTTGAACTACAACTCTGACAGTTCTGAAATAACACTCTCTATGGCCCAAATACTATGAAGATTAATTGGAGCTGCTTTTTTGTGAAACATTACTATCCCTTTAAAGGGATAGAATGTTTCATAATAAAAGCAGCTCTAATTAATCATCATAGTATTTGGACTTTGGAGAGGGTTATTTGAATTCTGTCAGAGTTGTAGTTCAAGAGTAATTCAATGACAAAGAATCGCCGGAGGGAGATTGCGGGCACCAGAAGGAGGGGTCGGTCCCGGTCGCGGGTGCGACCCCTATAGTTACGCCACTGGGGGAGCGAATGTTTTTTCCAAAAAAGGACAGTTTAACCTTTTGTGTGCCAGAGGGGTACGCAACGCATTGCAAAGCAATGTGTTGCATGCCAGTCTGGCACTCAAAGGATTAAAGATCAATAAGGATAACAAAGTGTAAGAGTGGATTCACCCTGCCACTGTGCCAGGGTGGGTCTATACAAGCCATTGCATTCCCCATCACTGTCAAAATCAGAGGGTTGATGGGGTCTCATAACCCAATAATTATGAATCTTTACTGGTTATCCTTGCAACTGTTGTAAATGAGCTTTGGATATAGAATGACAGTAACATAATAACATAGATGTTGATTTTGTCAAAACAAAAGACACACATCCACCATATTCAACCTTGACATATCTCCCTTGTTTGTGTTGAACCAGAAGGTAACACAAAACAAAAAAGATTATTGTAGTCATTTACAGTTGTGTTCCTAGTGGGAAAAAAATGTTCCTTCCTGACTACATAAAGCAATTAGATTTCTCCTTGGACAATGATGTTATTAGTATAAAGCAGTATATCCTATATAATAATTCACTAAAAAGTTTGTAGCTACGCAGTCATGCGCAGTAGCTGATAGGGAGCGGGGCGCTCCGGATTTAGATCATAGTCCTCTCTGCTCACCTTCATGTGCGCAGAGAGGACCCCGGTCTGAATTTGGAGCGCCCCGCTCCGTACTCACTGAGACACGGGCAGTCTCTACTGCACATGACTGCCCCGTGACCAGCTGGCACTGTGGCCCGTGTACACAGGCTCTTCAACTAGTATATATAAATATATATATATATACACGAACAAACAGTCTTAGAAGAAAGCACTCACAGTACTTCGATATGGTGTCAATAAATCGATAATTTAATGCTCAACGTTTCGGTTGCATTGGAGCAGCCTTTCTCAAGATGCACTCTACTCCAGTTAAGCATGAGTGCTTCCACTTTTCTATTCTTATATATATATATACTAGTGTAAAAGCCCATGTACACGGGCCAAGGTCCAAGTGATGTTAAGAGGCCGGTCCTGCTCTGCGTCCTGCCGCCGACGCAGTAGGGTGACCACATTTCCATTCTACCATTCAGGGACACTGTCGAGATGAGAGCAACAGAATCACGTGTCCTCAGCTCTAGGGCAACTATAGGGGAGGTCTAAACACTGCTGTGATAGTATCTGATGCTTGTTTTAGGCTACAAGAAAATGTATATCATGCCCAAAGCCTTAGACTAGCATTACACTGCAGCAGAATTGCACAACTTCTCCTGCTGATGTCAGGTACAAAGCTTTGGTCTACCTCTAGTGGTTAGATCTCTGTCTGAAGGCCATTTTATTGTAGCCCAGCAGAGGCCTTACTTTCTGTTACAGTACGCAATGGGCAGTGCTGTGCTTTGGAGTCTTCATTCTGGGACTTTGTATTGTCCCTGAAGAGGGCTGCCAGGGACATGGGATACACGTTTAAAATCAGGGACTGTCCTGGACAATCAGGGACATGTGGTCACCGTACAACGCAGTCATGCACTGTAGAGACTGCCCGAAAGCACAGAATGCTCCCAACACAGAACTCCCAGCATTCTATGCTCCCAGCATTCTGTGCTCCCAACATTCCGTGCTCCCAGCATTCTGTGCGTTCGGGCAGTCTCTACTGTGCATGACGGCTTCTGACAAACTTTCTAGCGAATTATTATATAGGATATCACACACACATAGATTTTTTTTTTGAGGGGGGAATTGATGGATGAAATGTTTAAAACTAAGGGACATATGCACAAGGACGAAAGTGCCGGTTTTCAGGGCCAAACCAGCTGCACCATAGGGAACAGATAAAAATCCTTTCTGATTTAACCCTTTGAGTGCCAGAGAGCAGCACAACACATTGCTTCACTCCGCTTTCGTTTTAAGTGCATATGGCCCTAAGACTATTTTATATTTTTTTCGATAAATGACGTTTGAGGGATCCTCTGAAGGTGAACAGTAGATTTGACAATTTCAGACATTTTTTTGTGCATTGAGGTGTAAACCCTCATCTTACTAATGAGAGTAATATTCTACAGAGGCACAGCAAGTACCGGGGAGGGGACAAGGGCATCCGTATCCATGACAACTTCCTCAGCCAATCAGAGTGCTTCATGTGAGAACAAGCCTAGATTAAATAATTAGTTGCCCTTATAAATAAATATTGACAGTAATAGCATTGTTTCAGTAAGGATACTAACAATAAACACTTTTTGATCTCCCTCTAAATATGGTACCGCTTAGGAATAAAACTCACAAGTGACTGAATATTTATAAGCTTGGAGGCTCAATACACAAATCTGTCACCTTTTCCTAAATAAATGCAGCGATTCTTATTAAGAAAAGCTACACAAGGAGATAGATCTGAAATGTATAAATAATTTATGTTTTTTTTTTTAACCCTTTGAGTTCCAGAGAGGTACGGAACGCATTGCAATGTGTTCCGTATCCCTCTGGCACTGAAAGGGTTAAGGCAATCACAATTCTGGGGAGGAGCAGTTGAGGTAGATTTGCATTACATAATGGGGGTTGTGAACATTAAAGCACAATGCATCTGACACTCAGGGTTAATTTTCACAAAGCCCCTTTATGCAATGCAAATCTGATTACTGGAATGTGATTTGTTGCCAATACCGCTGCCAATATTTTACACAACCCTCTGGAAGCCAGAGAGTTAAACGCTATATTGCTGCTCCTCTCCAAACATGGGCATACCTCCCAACATTTCAATTTGCCAAAGAGGGACACTTGTGTTTTAGGGGGTGTGGCTGCTGTGTGGCTGGTGGGTGGGGCATTACCGGGAATTTTTAGGCTGTTTCATGACCTATTGACACCTATTTGTGAAACCTAATAAATAACTTATAACAAGACCAAAGTATTTTATTTATACAGACTAATTTATAAACACATATACTGACATTTAAACAAACAATAATGAGAGTTTTATTGCTGTAGAGCAATGTGAGACAGTTATATATACTCCCAACAATCTGAGCTTCTAAAAAGAGGGACATCAGGGTGGGAAAGAGGGACAGGGGGATTTGGGTCTAAAAGAGGGACTGTCCCTCCTAAAGAGGGATACTTGGGAGGTATGCATGGGGGATAAAATATTGACCGTGTCAGTGTCAAATGTAATTAATTTTATTTCCTCCTTTGATTGCTCTTTCCAGTCTCAAAATATAACCCTCTATAACTCCTCTGGTCTTTAAGGATTATTTTTTTTATTATTATTATTAACTTTTCTTTAAAAAGGAAAGGGCACAACTAAGAACAGGCAGATGTGATTTTATTTTTATAGATGCAATGCCTGCTCCTTCTTAAACTGCAACATAGGCAGCTATTGAGTCAGGATGAGCTATGAGGATTCAGTAAGATATTATAGTGTGTGCCAGATGTTAAAAGTGCACTAACACCTCCTAATGACCCCCTCCAACCTGCTTTACTATGGCTATAAAATTCTAATGGCCCCTATTCAAAGGGTGGTGGTGGGGTAAAGCCATAATATTCCCCCAGTCCAACCTGCCCAGGCCCTATATTTATTCGGGGGGGGGGTGCAAGGGTATGTGTGTGGGGGGGGGAGTGCCTCCCCTTGCCGCCCCGTCAGATACCCATGCTTGACTCAAGAGTTAGCCAGTGGAGCCCTGAATTTTTCTTGTGTTGACTCTTTAACCGTTTGATTTTTCGAGGTGTGTACAAAGCTTTGTATTTCAATCTTACCAAGGAAATACCTCCTGTGGAGAGGGCTTATGTGCTACAACCAGGCTTATGTTAATGACATGATTACCATAATAAAAATGGGTGGGACTTAATCGGGCAGGTGGGGCTTAACCAGGATTAAGGTGGGAAGTGGGTGGAACAGGGTGGGAAGGAGGAGAAGTGGACAGGAAGTGGGAGGAATAGGGTGGGAAGGAGGAGAAGTGGGCAGGAAGTGGGTGGAGCAGGGTGGAAAGGAGGACAAGTGGGTGGAACAGGGTGGGAAGGAGGACAAGTGGGTGGGAAGTGGGTGGAACAGGCCCTCCTTCCTGAGCTAGGTAGGAGGTGGACAATGGGGGGAAATGTGTGAAGGTGGACCAGTGGTGTAACAATAGGGGTCGAACCTGCGACCAGGCCAGTCACTCCAGGGGCCCGCCCGCCCCCTGCGACCCTGTCACCCATGGCAGTCGCTTAGCTAATCTTCCACTCGGCGCGCCGCTCTAGTAATACAGAGCGCTTGGAGATGAGTGGCGCGCGGGTGCTTCAGTTGTAGAGATCTGTGCTGAAGGAGGCACAGATCTGTCAAGCCACACCGCTAGACCACCAGAGACTGGAGATAGGGCCAGGGGTATTGTGGAAAGGGCAATGTGGACATAAAGGGGAAATGTGGAGATGAAGGGGCAATGTGAAGATGGGGGGCATTGTGGAAGGGGAAATGGAGATGAATTGGTGATGGGGGCATTGTGGAAGGGGCATTGTGGAGATGAAGGGGGGGCATTGTGGAGATAAAGGGGGCATTGTGGAAGGGGCAATGTGGAGATGAAGGGGGGCATTGTGGAAGTGGAAATGTGGAGATGACGGGGGCATTGTGGAAGGGGAAATGTGGAGATGATGGGGGCATTGTGGAGATGAAGGGGCAATGTGGAGATTGGGGGGCAATGTGGAGGTGGCCAGTGTGGATGAGGGGGCCAATGTGGTCGGGGGGGGCCATGGCAATTCTTGCACCAGGGCCTGGTGGCTTCTAGTTACGCCTCTGAGGTGGACAATGGGGGCACATTTTTGGAGATGAACAATGGGGGTGCATTTGTGGAGCTAGACAGTGAGGGCAATGCCAATGCCAATGTGGAGGTGGATAATGTAGAGGTGGACAATGGGGGCAATGTGGAGATGGACAATGGGGGCAATGTGGCCAGGGGGGCCCATGGCAATTTTTGCATCAGGGTCCAGTGGCTTCTAGTTACGCAAGCCATTTGCACTGTAGGGATGAACTGAAAATTCCCATTTAATCACACGGCAATTTTAATCTATTGAATGCAAAAAAGAGTTAATAGTAGTCAGAAAATTGCAGGATGCATCTGTTATGTAAATGCAGCCCTACGCTATGTATTTTTCATAAACTTATCTCTTTCACTGCTAGGTTGTTGAATTTCAAGTAAGGGTAGTAAATTGGAGAACCTCTAGTTTGGAGACTACAGCTCCGACCCAGGCGATAAACTATCATTGGTGCAGCTGATGAATAGGTCCGAGGCCCAAGCAATTTTAGGGGCCCATTTTAAAGTGGAACTCTTATCCCAAATAAAGTAAACAGTAATCAGTTCCTCTCTCCAAGTTATGTATGAGCCTTTTTATTTGATTTTTTGATTAGTTATATATCCATAATAAACAAATGTGACAAGCCACCATCAAGCATTGTTCTTGGTGGGTGCACGTCACAGACTTTCTTTGTATGTCTCCCTAAGTTGGAAGGGTATCCCAGGCATGGGCCCTTGCCCTCTATGTGTCCAGAGGGAATCAGCTTCATCACACCAACGAGGCCCACGTAGACCAAAAGGTATGTCTGTGGTTGTGCTGATTCTCTCATGCCTGAATTTCCTCTCTGCGGTGGCACATGGAAGCAAAAAACGTGACTGTAGCACCACTGAGAGGCCTCCATGCCTTAGAACAAAACACTTTATTTTTTTCTTTGTTGATTGGCTCTCATCTTTCTTTGTAGTTATATGCCCATAATTAGAAGCAAATAAAATTTACAATGTGACGTGACCTTGTACAAGCTGTACCTCCACTTTTTCTTCAAATCCAAACCAGCAACCTACCCATTCATTGATGTAGAGAAGGGGCAGGCTTTTCTTTGCCTGTTGACAGACCCTGGTTGGGAGAGTGCTGCCAATCAGGATTCAAGTCAACAAGATGGCAGCGCTCTCCCTCTTCCTGCTGGACAACAATTTAAGTATGTTTTATACATGGGGTGCGAGAGTAGATATCTATTGATAAAAGGGTTGAAGAACGTGATGAAGGAGGTCTAGGTCATACGTGACATTTCCACCTTAAAGGGATAGTAATGTTTCATAATAAAAGCAGCTCTAATTAATCATCATAGTATTTGGACTTTGGAGAGTGTTATTACAATTCTGTCAGAGTTGTAGTTCAAGAGTAATTCAATGACGAAGTATCCCCCTCCCGCCCCTTTTACTGATGTAACACTGCTCAGCCAGAGCAGAAGGGAGGTGCCCAGGTAGACTGCAGAGAGGGACAATCTTCAATTAAGATAAGGGAAAAAGCTGAAAAACTTGTCAAGGGGGGCAGGGCTTTCATTGTTCTCATAGGAAGAAGATTGTCCCCTTCTGTTAACTGTCTGGTCTTACAACCAGATTCTACACCTGAGAAGAGATGGCTTACACTAGGTAAAAGGGGCGGGAGGGGAAACTTTGCTTGTGAATATCTCTCAAACCATAAAGGTTTGAGAGATAAGACTTATATCGTTCTTCATGTTTTTTTAATGCCTACAAAATAAAATAAAGATAAAATTAAGTATTACTATCCCTTTAAATGCTGACAATAGAAAAACAGTTTGCAATGAACTGGGGTTCCAAACTTTGTTTTGCACCGGGAACGCCAATCACTAGGTCTGCCACTGCACCCATCATCCCCAACAAGTCATTGGCTGGTCCCAAACCAGTAGGAGTTGGGAGTTATAGTCTTCAAACAGCCTTAAAGGGAACACGCCTTTTCATGTAAAAGAGCTTGTTTTTAAGCACTATCATCACTTTACCTTTTTAAATTTTACCCTTTAAAATTTGCAGAATATTTTTTTGTGTGTTTTACATACTTTAATATAAATATTTGTGTTTTTATATTGCTTTGACACATATTTATATTTGTAAAAACGTGATTTTGTTTCTTTACACAGTTATAAAGAGACAACAGGACTTCAGAACAATCTGCCTCTTATGTGTAACTGCATATAAGTTTGACAAATTGTGATTAACCTATTACATGCTTTGCAATGCGTTGGACACCCTACTGACACTCAAAGGGTTAATCTTTTTTTTTTTTTTTACAAACATAGAATTTTAAATGTTGACAAACTCCATGAATTTACAATGATTATCAGCAATTTCTGTAAACATGGGGTCTAATTCTGGTCTTTCAGGCACCAAAAGTGTTAACTGGCCCAGAAGTTATTTTCAATGTTAATCAGTCTGTAGATAACAATTTCCATCAGAAGCCAATCAATTTACAAGCTCCTTGATTGATCCACAGCGGGAAACCAGCTTTCTGTATTCATAAAACAGTGTATTAAGTGATCATTATTGCCTCACATTACTACAGTTCTACAGTTCCGCAAATCAATACACCATGTGATGCGGTCGTGAAGAGAAAATACATCACTCCCACAAATAGTCCGCTTTATTAGTGGTTGCTAATCCACAGTTTATTTATGGCAGAGAAGGGATGCAAAATGTCTAAATGACACGGAAGAAGGGAGACCAGGATCAATGTGTGCTGTTTTGAAGGAAAGAAGTTGGATATAGAGCACTGGGTGTTGGTTTTGTAGGGAGTAAGTTGGATATTGGGCATTGGGTTCTGATTTGCAGGGAAGAAGGAATATACAGAGCACAGGGTTCCGGTTTGCATGGAAGTAGGTCAATTCCCAGGGGGAGATGGACTAAGTCATGATAAAGAGGATATATAACGTCTCCAGTGATATCACTACTCCATTTCCTATGTTATTGTATGGCGCTAATGCATTAAAGCGGAACTTTCAGATAATAGCCAGTCGCCATGCATTCATTAAATGCATGGCGACTAGCTTGAAAATATATGACTTACCAAAAAAAATACTTGTGTGTAAAGGAACCCGTCCCGTTTCGGGACTGACGGGCAGGTTAGTGCGGTCTGTGAGCCTGCGCCGTCAGTCCCTTCCGGTGACCATATGGTGCAAAGCAGTCTACTCTATGGAGACCAGGACTGACGGCGCATGCGCACAGACAAGATGTCTGCACTCTAGCCTCAGTTCCTGTCTCCAAAAGGGACTGATTCCTTTAGATACAAGTATTTTTTTATGGTAAGACATACATTTTCAAGCTAGTCGCCATGTATTTAATGAATGCATGGCGGCTTGCTATTAACTGAAAGTTCCGCTTTAAGATCCCGCCAATATGAGAAGTCTTTGGGCGAGATGTTCAAAAAGTTTTCACAATGAAAAAGTTGTCGGATCGTGAGTTGATGGTAAAAGAAGGACAATATTTTCAGAAGTAAATATGTCACTTTTGAAAATGCGTCTAAAGAATTATAAATGAGGGTAAGAAGACTTAGATGAACGTTGCACTTAAAAATTCTGATGTTGAAACTGTCTTTGGTTTTGCCTTTGAAATGAAAATTTTCAAAGAATCAAAGACATTTTTTGCCTCTGGAACAACAAATTGCTTCTCACTCCTGCTAACAGCACTTTAATTTGTCTTCTCCAAGTTTATACCATTTTTATTTTGTCGGGAAAAAAATTACTTTAATCAGACAAAAAAGTGGAATTGAAATGAATATTTTTTTCTGAAAATACCTTAATATATGACGGTAGATTAAACCACACCCACTTTTAAGATGGCTTTTTCCCTTTGATGGAGATGGCGGAATTGGATGCAAAAAATGAAGGAAACATTTCTGAGAAATGACAGACGAAGGAGTAAGAAGTTTTTTATTCTGATTACAGACAATTTCAGTTACCACCACTTTCTGAACATCTCGCCGTTAGTGTAGAGACTCCATGAAATAACATAGAAAGTGGAGAAAAGATATATCTGGAGAAGTAACATTGTAACATGGTAATAAATTAGGTTGAAAAAGGACGCAAGTACATCAAGTTCAACCTTTGCCTCATAACCCAGAAAAATGAGAATGATATAAGCCTTCCTGCCACCAAAATGAGTATTAGTCTATTTACCCGAACTTCCTGTTTTACCGACTAATACACAGTATAACCTTGTAGCTTCCTTCTTAAAGGAATAGTAATGTTTCATAATAAAAGCAGCTCCAATTAATCATCATAGTATTTGGACTTTGGAGAGTGTTATTTCAGTTCTGTCAGAGTTGTAGTTCAAGAGTAATTCAATGACAAAGTATCCCCCTCCCGCCCTTTTTATTGATGTAACACTGCTCAGCCAGATCAGAAGGGAGGTGCCCAGGTAGACTGCAGAGAGGGACAATCTTCAATTAAGATAAGGGAAAAACCTGAAAAGCTTGTCAAGGGGGGCAGGGCTTTCATTGTTCTCATAGGAAGAAGATTGTCCCCTGCTGTTATCTGTCTGGTCTATAGACTGGATTCCACATCTGAGAAGAGATGGCTTACACTAGGTAAAAGGGGCAGGAGGGGAAACTTTGCTTGTGAATATCTCTCAAACCATAAAGGTTTGAGAGATAAGACTTATATCGTTCTTCATGTTTTTTTAATGCCTACAAAATAAAATAAAGATAAAACAAAGTATTACTATCTCTTTAAAAGAAATGCATCTAATCTTTTCTTAAATGTATCCCTTGTATCTGACATTACCATATCCTTTGGGGGGATGGGAAGAAGGGAGTGGGAGAAAAAGGCAGAGAGAGGAAAGGAAAGGAAGCGGAGAGGGACAAGAGACAGAGAGAAAGATTAGAACAAATTTACACTTAGGGCCGTATGTTCAAAGGGATAATGAAAAAAATGTTGTATGAAAGACAAAAATAAGTAATTGTATGCATGAGCAACATTTTATATAGATTATATGACCAAAACTAGTAATGTCCATTGTGTATGACACAACTCCAGAATTGCTGGGCAAAGGGGCGGGGCAAGGGCGTGGCTAAACGATTCTCCATTGTCGTATAGAGGAAAAAGAAAACGCATCGTATATAACGAAAAAAAAGACAACATTTGTTCGTTAAGAAAAAGTGGAGGGAATGTGAAGTTCTGAATGTGAGAATTTTTAGTTAAAGGGATAGTAATACTTAAAATGTAAAAAAAAATATGTTGTAGGATTTATCCCCCTGAGTAAAACAAGGGTACTCCCACTGCTGAAAGGTGTTTCATTCAAAAGTTATTCATTTTCAAAGTTGAATTTTTTAGGTGCAATATCACAGTGGCCTGAAATTGTACAGTGGCGCTGTTGCTACACCATCCTATGGAGATTTATGGTCCCAGGACCAGAGCTGCCCATAGGATCGTGTAGCAACAGTGCCACTGTACAATTTCAGGCCACTGTGATATTGCACCTAAAAAAATTCAACTTTGAAAATTAATAACCTTTGAATGAAACACCTTTCAGCAGTGGGAGTACTCTTGTTTTACTCAGGGGGATAAACCCTACAACATATTTTTTTTTTACATTTTAAGTATTACTATTCCTTTAAGACATTTTTGTATATAATTTGTCAAGGGTGTAATCAAGGTTACAGATATTTAAATATTTATTGGTTTAATTATTGAAGAGTAGAGTGCCTTTTCGCAGTCTACTTTTTTGTGTTTTTTTTTGTCTGTTGCACTTTTTGGATCGTATGGCACCCTGCATATGATATACACATTAATCTACCTTTTGTTATTAATTATATTTTGGTATTCTTGACCCTTATAATTTACTTTCACCTCTTTATCACTCTTTAGTACATATTCCCAGCTGTCTCTTCATAATTGTTTAACCCCTTAAAGGGATAATAATGTTTAACAAAAATAGCAGCTCCAATTAATCTTCATAGTATTTGGGCCATGGAGAGTGTTATATCAATACTGTCAGAGTTGTAGTTCAAGAGTAATTGAATGATAAAGTATCCCCCTCCCGCCCCTTTTACCTAATATAAGCTACCTCCCCTCAGATGTGGAATATGGTCTTAAGACCAGACAGCTCACAGCAAGAGACAATCTTCTTACTGTGAGAACAATGAAAACCCTTTTCCCCCCTTGACGTTTTTTTCAGGCTTTTCCCTTAAGTGCCGGCCGCGCGCCCGCACAGCTGGTCCTTAATGGGGGTAACACGTCACCTCCCAGCGCTCTGCATTACTAAGAGGACCACGCGGGAGCTCCAGGGAGGTAGGAGATGGGGGCATTGTGAAGATTGAGGGGCATTGTAGAGGGGGTCAGTGTGGTCGAGGGGGGCCAATGTGGTGGTGGTGGGGGGCCCATGGCACTTCTTGCACCAGGGCCCAGAGGCGTCTAGTTACGCCTCTGGGTGACTGGTTTAGGGAAATTGATTGAACTTTATGTTTAGAAAGATAGAAAATGGACAAGACCAGGGCTGGGCTGCCAATTAGGCAGAGTAGGAAACTAACTGGTAAGGCTAAATGGCAGGGGAGCCTCAGCTTTAATGGCCACACCTACAGTGTTGAGTTGTAGGTGTGGCCAGCCAATCACAGTTCCCCTGCACAAGGCAATGATCTGTTTTTAGTTTAAAGTGGCTGGATTATTTACAAGGCTTCTATATTGCTGTGGAATCCAGTTTACAAACTAATTTGTCCACTTTATTTAACAGTTTATATATCTTTGTACTAGGTAGCTACTTTAACCCCTTGAATGCTATATTGATCTCCATTGCATTGCTTAGCAATACACTGGCGACCGCTCTAGCCTTGAAGGGGTTTAAATCTCAAATTTAAAGCAATGGATTAATATCTAAAGCTAGATCCTGAAAGTATCCAAATGCTTAACGCTTTGGAGTGTGTCCAATGCAATGCATCCCCCCCCCAGCAATCAATGGGCTAAGAGCATTTTGTTTTTGTATTTTATATGCTAAAAGTATTTTCTGTACCAAGGGACAGTGGCTGGGGCTGAAGAGGGTTATGGGAGGAGTGTGGAAGGAGTGTAGGAGTAGCCATGAGCACTTAGGACAAGATGTTCAAAAACTTGTGGTCACTGAAAATGTCTGTAATTAGACAAAAACTGTTTTTACTCTGTGGTCCATTAATTCTCAGACCTTACCATTATTTTTTGGCACCATCTCCATCAAAGGGAAAAAGCAGTCTTAAAGGGATAGTAATACTTGTATTAAACTTGAGATCCGAATCTTCTTTATGTTTTTTTTAACACATCCTATATAATAATTCACCAAGTGTGTGTTTGTCAGAAGCCGTCATGCGCAGTAGAGATGGCTGCATGCACTGCAGTCATGCTCAGTACTGACTGCCCGCGCCGTGGCTGATAACGGAGCAGGGCTCCGAATTCAGATCGTAGTCGGTGCGCAGAGAGGACTACGGTCTGAATTCAGAGTGCCCCGCTCTATATCAGCTGCGGCGCGGGCAGTCTCTACTGTGCATGACTGCACCGCCGCCATTGCTGGGTGGCACTGTGGCCCGTGTACATGGGCTCTTCAACTAATAGCACTATATTTGAATACTTACAGTTCTGTAGTTCAAGTGCTATTCAATCAGAAAGGATCCCCCTCCCGTCCCTTCTGGCCGCCTCCCACCAGATCTGTAATCCAGTCATGGGACAGGACGGATGCAGCGAGGGACAATCTTCACTCAGTAAGTATAAGGAAAACCCTGTTCCCCTTGAAGAAGGACGGCAGGATTTTTCTTCTGCTTAATGAAGATTGTCCCTCTCCATGCTCCATCCAGACCAGACAGAGAGGCAACGTGATACAGGGAAAGGGGCAGGAGGGGGATCCTTTTAGATTGAATAGCACTTGTAGTACAAAACTGTTCAAATATAGTGCTATGTGTTAAAAAAACATAAAGCAGATTCGGACCTCAAGTTAGTTTAATACAAGTATTACTATCCCTTTAATCTGCCATCATATTGTAAGGTATTTTCAGAAAAAAATATTTTTTTATAAAACTCTGCCCACTTCTCCTCCTTCCCAGCGTGTTCCGCCCACTCTCCGCCCTCTTCACTTCCTTCCCCAGCCTATTCCTCCAATAGTTTCATGTTGTTTTAAGTCCTGCCCCCCACTCACGATTAAACCCTGCCAGACTGGGTCATTTATCTTACCCAGCGGCAGCATAGGACTCTCCTCTCCGGGAAGACTATATAGAAAAGTTCCCAGGTATGTCCCTGAGATTTGGGTCAAAGCCATGAGTTCCCATCCCAGGTATGAATATACTAAAGAAATATTTGTACAGAAGATAGCAACTAGTACATACTATTTAAATGTATATAACCCAGTTTTTCATTAAGAAGTGCTAGTTTCCCTTTGAAAATGGGGTGTGCAACCCATGCGAAGCATTTCCCTTGGGCAATCAAAAAGTTAATCAATTATGCCCATAAAAAAGAGGGACAATTCTGGAGCAGTTCATCACAAGGGAGAAATAAAAATGCTCAAAACTCGCATTGACAGAGGCTTTCTGCCTGTAACCTGGAGCACTCTCATTGGCTAGAGACCGCTCCAGCTTACAGGCAGAAAGCCTCCGTCATTGGAGGAGGCTGGATAGAGGGAGGGGAGAAGAGGAAGAGTGACAGACTGTGGTACAGAGCTGGTAACCTCAGTCTGTCCGGAAGTAGGGTGCAGGGCAGAATTTATTGCTTAGATTTCGGCCAAATAGCGATCTAAAAAAATAAATTGATACAATATTACACATATTCTATATATAACCTACCTATTCAGACAAACTTGTTTAGGGGTGATATATTCCTTTTAAAAGCAAGTATCTCAGTGAATACCAAATTATACATTACAGATGCATTGCGAATGAGCATTAAAATAAAGCCAACTTTAATTCAGGTGACAGTTCCCCTTTAAAGGGCTGTTGAACATACAGCCCTATATAGGGTTGCATAATGCACTGCACACAAACGCGTTTCTCACCCCTCTGGCACTCAATCAGTTAACTGCTTCTGGAGCAAGCAGCCCATTAAAGCAGCACATGGCAATGAGCCGGCCTCTGTCCTGACATTATCTCGGAGCCTGTCTGTCTGCCCTCCTCCCCTTATCATCCTTGCATTTCAGAAGCCACAGTTTGCACCCGTAGAGCAAGTTTATAGGAACCAACAAGAGCTTTGTACCTTGTCAGACCTTCTATGGGAAGTTATGTGTTTTGAGCATGGCCTCATGAGAAAAGAGAGACAGATATCTGCAGCTCACCCTGACTGCTCTAGATTATGAGCAGAGGTCACACTTATGTTTGCAAACTACTTTATCCATCTGAGCGCCAGGGGTTGCACAACGCATTGGTTTGCAATGCATTGTGCACCTTCCTGGGACTCATAGGGTTAATCCACTGGATGCTGGAAGCACTGTTCACTGGTGGGCAACCTTGGCCATTCAACTGTTCAGGAGAACAAGTCCCATCATCCCCAGCCAATCAAAACAATAGAATATCAGAGGAGATACCAAAAGAACCAAACTCTAATGAGAATTAAAAATAAAAATAGGTGCAATTATCGCCAGGTTATTCCCAAAGGTAACCTAATAAACCAGCGACAGGCAAAGGAATCATCCCCAAGAGCTGCTTGGGTGGCCCTTAAGTCTGTCAAAGGGCCAATCATTATAGTTACTGTTAATTTGAGGGGGTGAGGCTCTGAATAGTCTTTAAAGCGAAACTGTCGCCTAATTAAAGTAAATCCCAATTCATTATGCACATAAAGATACGCATATCAGTACTAGTATTATCCTGAATAAGTCCAGAGTTTTTGAGAAACCCAACTCATTCTGATATGCACAGGCAGGCATCTTGCTGTTGAAGCATCTGTGCGCCTGCACCTTCAGTCCCCTCCTCAGGGGAGCGCTGGCCTGTGAGGCAGGGGGGCAATTGCTCCCTGGGTCTGCCATATGTCTGGGTTGGTGGGCCACTGCTTCACTCAATCTCTTGCTTGCTGCTGTAAATGGAGAGCTACTCAAAGAGCTTACAGTTGAAATGGAGCTACACTAGTGATACCACAGAGCTACAATCCAAATGGAGCTACACCAGTACAAAACCCATTTCCCTTGTAAGATCTAAGGTATCCCTAGTGTAGGTTTATATAAATTGTAAGCTCTGTAATATCATTAGTGTAGCCCCATTTCAATTGTAAGCTCTGTGGTATCACTTGTTGTAATTCACAACATTAATGCCAAATTTAAAACTAACAAAAGGGGGAGGTCAGGGGCAATGTAGAAATGGGCCATTCAATTGCATATGCCCCTCCCCCAGACCACATGGTGCCAGCTCTCCCCCTCCCCTTTCCTGTACCTTAAGGTACAATGCAACTCCTCCTAGAGGAGATCAGGACTGATGGTGCAGGCGCACAGATGCCACTACAGCAAAATGCCTGTATGTGCGTCTCAGAATGAGTTGGATTTCTCAAAAATGCCAGACTTTTGGGTTAGGTTTATATCCCAGGCTCAACTAGGCATGGCACTCTATGCTCCCTTAGCTCCCCCCTGACCACACCCCTTTTCCTCACATGATCCCACCCACAGCCCCATCCACAGCTTCCTGGAGCTGAAAATGCTCTTGGCCTAAACTAAAATGCTGTAACCCCTTGATTGCTAGGAGATCTCTCTAGCAACCATGGGGTTAAATAATAGCCTGTAAATGGGTATAAATCTGGTGCAAGGACATTGAGATTGCTATGGCCACACCCACAATTCAGAAAGTGGGTGTGGCCAGCACATATGATGCACCGGCCCTTAACATTCGGAGCTCTAGGCAGTTGCCTACTCTGCCTGTTGGGAAATCCGGCCCTGAATGTGCCATTGATTTTAATTATATTTTTTACCCCTTGAATGCTAGAGATGTTGAAGACCTGTAGCAACCATGGGGTTAGAAATCCAATTTAAACTACTGGGTTTTTTTTATCTAATTAATCACCTATGGTGCAGATGATTTGATGTAGAATTGTTCCTATTTCTTTGGGCATATGGCCATAAATGTCTCAGGAACCACAGGAAGGAAGGAGATAACCTGTACCTGAGATTTTGTACTTCTTCTGTAGTGGAGTCAGTAGATAATGACCTGCATTTTGTCCTTTGGATAGAGAGAAGGTTACAGGGAAATTGTGAGAGAGAAAGAGAGAGAGAGGACCATCAGGGACATGAGACGCAGGACCATAACAGAGGGAGTGGTTTGTCACTGCGTAATGTGGGTAACAGGCATTGGCACTGACATAGAAAACAGACAGTGTTTTAATGAGAGGCATATAGCAATGGCAGGGGTGGGCAATAGGTGGCTCTCCATCTGTGTCTGGAATACAGCTAAGGTGCCCCCGGGCACGGAAAGGGTTAAATAAGTCACACTTTTTAAATACACACTGCAGAGTTTAATTTATTCCTGTACAAGCGTGCAGAAGGAAGATTTCATAAGCGTTCCTGATTTGCAGGGACACGTGGCCAACTTATGACCCACAGGCTGCAATGCAAATTGTCTAGATGGATCCTGGACACCAGGGTGATACACTTCTATACACACCACACAGTCTGATCTCCTAAACACAGGGACACCTGGGTGATACACTTATATACACACCGCACAGTCTGATCTCCTAAACACAGGGACACCAGGGTGATACACTTATATACACACCACACAGTCTTATCTCCTAAACACAAGGACACCAGGGTGATACACTTATATACACACCATACAGTCTGATCTCCTAAACACAGGGACACCAGGGTGATACACTTATATACACACCACACAGTCTGATCTCCTAAACACAGGGACACCAGGGTGATACACTTATATACACACCATACAGTCTGATCTCCTCAACACAGGGACACCAGGGTGATACACTAATATATACACCACACAGTCTGATCTCCTAAAGACAGGGACACCAGTGTGGGAAAGAGGGACAGAGGGATTTAGGTCTCAAAGAGGGACTGTCCCTCTTAAAGAGGGACACATGGGAGGTATGGACCCCTAATATTTCCTAAAGTGTGAGATTTGGGAGATAAGGACCCCTAATATCTCCTAAAGCGGGACACTTGGGAGGCAAGGACCCCTAATATCTCCTAAAGAGGGACACTTGGGAGGAATGGACCCTAATATCTCCTAAAGAGGGACATTTGGGAAGTATGGGCCCCTAATATCCCATAAAGAGGGACATTTGGGAGGTATGGTCCCCTAATATCTCCTAAAGAGGGACACTTGGGAGGAATGGACCCTAATATCTCCTAAAGAGGGACACTTGGACTCAGTGCTGCAGAGAGACTGCAACACTGAATAAATATCTCTGCATTCAAAGACAGAAAACTCTCCAAATAGAAATTCAGTGAACTTACTGACAGGGACATAAACTTATAAAAGAAAAGATGAAATAAATAAATACAAAAATGTATAAATAATAAGTATAAGCAAGCCGGCTTTACTTATTATCACTTGCAAAATATGTAAATTAGAAATGGTGGTTGACTGTCACTTTAAATCCAGCCATGGGACTAGGCCCAAACTTCTTCATCCTGTGAGTAAGAAATGGATTGCTCTCGTGCAGAAATGTTTTAGAAGTTGACAGCTATTGACCACAGAGGTCACTTTCCTACAAAAGCGAGATGTTTCTGTTCAGAAATCGAACCCTGTGATGAAATGAAAAGATACAAAAGCAAGCAAGGGCATCATTTCTCGCCGTGGGCGGATGAGATTGTTGATTTGGAGTTGTTAAGTGTGGCGTTCAGAAATAAAAGACAACATTGAAGTGCAAACCCCCAGGACCTGACTCTGAGACGGATGGCTTTGGGAAGATGATATTACGATGGCCACCGCTCTGAACGCATCTCAGAGGCAAACAACAGATTAGAATCATAGATTAAAGTCTAAATCAATAAATACGTTTTTATTGTGACCGAAAACGATATCAAAGGAAAAAAATGTTAACTCTCCAAGTACCAGAGGCATGTTTGTGCAATTTATTGCTTTTACAAGACATTTCACTTCCACTCTGGTACCATACCTCCCAAGTGTCCCTCATTAGGAGGGACAGTCCCTCTTTTAGACCCAAATCCCTATGTCCCTCTTTCCCACCCTGATGTCCCTCTTTTTAGGAGATCAGACAGGTGAGGTATATAAATGTGTATCATACTGCTCTACAGCAATAAAGCTCACGTTATTGTTTGTTTAAACATCAGTATTTGTGTTTATAAATTATTCTGTGTAAATACAATACTTAGGTCTTGTTATAAGTAATTTATTAGGTTACACAAGGAGGTGTCAATAGGTCATGAAATAGCCTAAAAATTCTCAGTAGTGCCCCACCTACCAGCCACGCCCCCAGCAACACCCCCTAAAACACAAATGTGCCTCTTTGGCAATTTGAAATGTTGGGAGGTATGTGGTACTCAAGGGGTTAAATATCATAGGGAGCGGCAAAGGTAGCTACAGAGCACTATATACACAAAAAAAGTGGAGCAATTCTGGGTCAAACTAACTGCACCACAGGGAACAAATAAAATGTCCCAATGTGACATCAATTCAAATGGGCTTTAACCCCACAAATTCTAGAGAGATCTCTTGCATTCAAAGTGCTACAGGGACAGTAATGTCCCATAAAAATGTTTAGAGTTCTGTAAAGATTTTAAAAAATAAGCTAAATGCCACAATTCCTATCTCTCAAACAGCTATGGTTTGAGAGATATCCTCCGTTAAAGTTCCTGTCTCCCTCCCCTTCTCCTGACGTCAGCTGTAAACTGACCAGGCCCGTACTAGGACAAAAAATAGGCCCGGGCATTTAAGGCTGAGCAGCCCATTTTTATCTTTTGAGCAGCCCATGGGGCCGATCATGGGCGGAGCTTATAATCACATGTGGTGTGCCACACGTTGATTGCCTGCCCACCAGGGGCAAAACTAGAAGCCACCGGGCCCTGGTGCAAGAATTGCCATGGGCCCCCCCAACCACATTGGCCCCAGACCCCCTCAACCACATTGGCCACCTCCACATTGCCCCCCAATCTCCAAATTTCCCCTTCATCTCCACATTGCCCCTTCCACAATGCCCCCTTCATGTCCACAATGCCCCCCAATCTCCAAATTGCCCCTTCCACAATGTCCCCTTCATCTCCACATTGCCCCTTCCACAATGCCCCCTTCATCTCCACAGTGCCCCTTCCACAATGCCCCCTTCATCTCCACAATGCCCCTACCTCCAGTCCCTGGTGGTCTAGCGGCGTGGCTTGACAGATCTATGCCTCCTTCGGCACAGATCTCTACAACTGCAGCTCCCGCGCGCCGCTCTAGTAATGCAGAGGCTGGGAGATGATGTCATCTCCCAGCGCTCTGTAGCACTAGAACTGGTGGCAGTAGTGGGACTTGCTGCGGGCGAGGGGGTCGCGAGGGGCAGCCAGGCCCCTGGAGTGACGGGCCCGGTTGCAGGTGCGACCCCTATTGTTACGCCACTGCTGCCCACCAGGAAACTTGTATTGAGGTGGCTGTCTTTCAGAAAGTGAAAGACGGCCCAAACTCATTTAATGATTAATTTTTTTTAAAACGCCTGGACCGGCCCCGGACCGGCCCACTGGGCAAATGCCCGGTATCCCCATGGCCAGTCCGGGCCTGAAGCTGACAGCAGGAAATCCCGGTCTGGGGACCAACAGGCGGCTCTTCAGCAGAGCCGCAATAGCGCAATTTGAAAAGAAATACTTCTTTGGAACGGTCTACAAAGTGTGCCTGGTTTGCAAGCACACTTTTTAGACAGTCCCAAAGAAGTATTTATTTTAAAATCTCACTATTGCGGCTCTGCTGAAGAGCCTCCTTGTGTCGGCCGACACGGAACTCCTTCTGTCAGCTTTACAGCTGACATCAGGAGAGAGAACTTTAGTGGAGGATATCTCTCAAACCAATGTGGAGTTGGAGTAAATTAACCCATCCTGCTCAGGAAGCACCAGAGGAATTTGCTTGCTGGATCTAATACTAATGAAATAGATGGAACGTGATAAAATAATAAAGAGGTTTTAATAGAAACCAATTATAATGAAATATAATTATACTATAGCCCAATTCAATGTGTTTCTTGGCTCTGGGCCATTTCGTCATAAATAAAATGACAAAGACCATCAAGTATTTACCACTCTGCTCTGTCGTTTTCATTGTAGGTCTTTAAAGGGGATCTCTCAACTCCATAAAAGTGTGCCTCTATTATATTATAATGTTAACATCATGTAATAAGTATTTTTTTTATTTACTGAAGACTAAAGTGAGATTTACAGTTTTAAAGGGATAGTAATACTTAATTATTACTAATCCCTTAAAGACATATTAAAAATAAATGTATTGCCCCCAGTGTCATCTCTCAAACCTTTATGGTTTGAGAGATAATTGCTCCTAAAGTTGCCCTCTCCCTCCCCCTTCCCCGTAGTCAGCATTCTAGCTGACTGCAGGGAAGCCTGTCGTACGACCGTCAGGCGGCTCTGCAGCAGAGCCAAGATTGTGTTATTAAAAAATAAATCTTTCACTGAAATGGTCTTCTATGTGTGCTTGGTTTGCAATCACACGTAGAAGACCGTTTTAGTGAAATATTTTTTTTTTATTAACGCGATCGCGGCTCTGCTGCAGAGCCGCCTGATGATCGTAAAACCGGATTTCCCTTCAGTCAGTTACAACTCTGACTTCGGGGAAGGGGGAGGGGAAGGAGAGGGCAACTTTAGGAGCGATCATCTCTCAAACCATAAAGGTTTGAGAGATGAAACTGGGGGCAATACATTTATTTTAAAAATGTCTTTAATATAGGGATTAGTAATAATTAAGTATTACTATCCCTTTAAACATGAGCCTTGTGACCGGAAGGGTCTGACGCACAGGCGTGCATATTCTTTTAAAGCGCTGTTGCCTGGCCGTCAGTCTCGGGAGCAGTAGAATTTAGCTATAAGGAGGTAATTATTATGATGACTAGCACTATTGTCCAGCTAGTCGCCAGATGGGTAATATTTGGGGTTTAACTTTACGTGGGGTGGTAGTTCCCCTTTAATCCTAAAAGTGCATTACTTTGCAATGCATTGGCATACCTCGGATTTGCCCAGGAGAGTCCATTTTTGCAGTTAATTACCGGGTCTCCGGGGACAGAGGTTGATTCTCCGGTGGTGTGACACTCTTCCCACTTCCCAGTCCCTCCCACTTCCTGTCCACTTCTTCTACCCTGTCCCTCCCACTTCCTGCCCACTTCTTCTACCCTGTATCTCCCACTTCCTGCTCATGTCTTCTACCCTGTATCTTCCACTTCCTGCCCACTTCTTCTACCCTGTATCTCCCACTTCCTGCTCAAGTCTTCTACCCTGTATCTTCCACTTCCTGCCCACTTCTTCTAGTCTGTTCCTCCCACTTCCCGCCCACTTCTTCTACGTTGTTCCTCCCACTTCCCACCCACTTTATTTCACAGGCTGCTAGGGTGACCACGGGTCCCGGAACGTCCGGGACTGTCCCTTATTTCAGGGACATGTCCCGCGTCCCGGGTCCCCTTCAACCGGGACAATGAAGTGTCCCGGAATGAAGGCAAGCCGCCCTGGATGTCAGCCTGCAAGCGGTGTGTCACATCATGGACGCCGCTCGCGGCGTCCATGATATGACACACCGCTTGCAGGCTGACATCCAGGGCGGCAGTGCAGCTTACCTGGAGGCAAGCGCTCTAGTAATACAGAGCGCTGGGAGATGACATCACTCCCAGCGCTCTGCATTACTGGCCATACCGCGCGGGAGCTTCAGCTCTGTGCCTCCTCCGGCACAGAGCTTCAGCTCTGTGCCGGAGGAGGCACAGAGCACATTCTACGCCGCTAGACCACCAGGGACTTAAGGTATGACGGCTAGGGTGACCACGTCCCGGAATGGCAGAAGGGAAATGTGGTCACCCTACAGGCTGCTGAGCTGCTTCCAACCCACAATTAAGCCCCCCCCCCTCTCCTGGGGTTCAAGAAGACAAAGATCACAGTTCATTGGATACTTCACTGGCATTCAAAGGGTTAAAAAGTCCCAGTGATCAAAGGGAAGGTTGAACAATTCTGGGGCAAACCAACTGTGACACAGGGCAGGGGAGCCCAAACCTGTCCTCAGGTCCCCTAACGATGCCGGTTGTGAGGATCTCCTCACATGAACACAGATGAATCAATCATTAGTTCAGTCTGAGTTAGTGACATTAATTTGTATCTAATTGAGTAGATCCAGCAAACATGCACGGTTGTGGGGGCTTACAGGCAGGTTTGAGCTCCCCTGTCATAAGGGACAAATATAAATTCCCACTGACTTAACCCTTTGAGTGCTAGTTTTTTAAAGTGTTAGTAATGTCCAAATTCTGGGATGCCAGGACACTTGGGACTTAACCCTTTGAGTGCAATGTGTTGGATACCTCTCTGGCACTCAAAGGGTTAATTAGACAGTTTGTCTTTCTTTGGATCAACAAGGGTGGCATGGAACAGACTGAACTTGGTATCTTTTTTTTCAGCCTTATCTATTATGTTACTGTGTTTCCCAACTCCAGCATAGCAATGTGCAACATAGGAAACATTTGTTTTTATTGAGGTGCTAAAGGTTCTGGGAAACTGGCCTTGTGATGTGAGTGACATCGGGTAAGTGACAGGGACCATGCACAGCTATGTTGATTTCCCAGAAGTCTTTGCTACTCGGTCGTCCATTTTTCCCTCTTCTGTATTGGAGTTCTCCCCTTTCCACTTTAGCAGGGCTCTGGCTCCTGTCATATAGAGGCGGGTTGGGGAGGGGGGAGATAGGAAGCATAACAGCTTTATTTTTAGGCCTGCGGATTCTCACTCCTCTCCTCCATCCTGGCTACCTGGCAACAGCCTATTGTCATGGCAACGTCTCTGATAATGAGATAGGCACTCAGTGTGTGTGTGTGTTATCTAGATATGTTGGGGGCATCGCTAACTAGCATCTTTATCTCTGTTACCTATTAACCACCAGTGACTTATCTATGTAGTTCCACTTAGCTAGCACTGTCAATGCAAAGTAATAGAGAAGCACTCAAGGAGGCTGCACAGCAGCCATTTTGTTATCTCTTCCTATCAGGGTCGGCTGAAAATTAATCCCAAAAAATTCCACTGTAGCATTTGCTGTTTTTAACCCCTCGGATGCTAACAATGTCTCCAATGCATTGGTTTGCAGTACGCTGGAGGCACCTCTAGAATAGAGAGATTTAACCCTTTGAGTGCTAGAATGGAACTCAACACATTGAGCTGCGTACCCCTCTGGCATTCAAAGGGTTAAGGGAGAATTATACCCTCGGAAAAAGTTGTTTTTATAGGAGAGCCAACGCCACCTAATAATAATAATCCCCACATACCTTACCATGGGCAAAAAATACTAATTGCCCTTATGAAATTTGTTCTTGTGCATTTGTTCAAGAGATAACACATTCAGTCTGCCCTGGATGTCAGGCCCACGGAGGAGGACATGTTAGTTGCTGGCAGTTTGAAGGAGCCTACTTAACACTTTAAGTACCAGAGTGGTGTGCAACTCATTGTGAAGCAATTTGTTACACATACTCGCACACACTGATTAAGATTACCAGGTTCAGTTAGATAAGGTCCCATGGTCCTGTCAGCAACAGGACAAGAAATCCAGGACTGGTTGAAGGTGTTCATACGGCCCCAGGCACTCTCGGGGCCCTTAGCTCCACCCATGGCCACACCCCCATTCCTCACATGGCCCCACCTACTATTTCCTGGAACAGAAAATATCCTTGGCCTATAACAGGCAAGACAAATACCCGGCTTTAATCCCTTGGTTGTTAGAGACATAGCCAATGCATTGCAAAGCCTGTAAAGGAGTATAAAACTGGGGACATTGAGATTGCGCTGGCCACACCCACCATTTAGAATGTGGGTGTGGCCAGTCCAGCTGGGGCACTCCTCACAATTTGGAGCTCTAGACAGTTACCTACTATGCCTTTTTGGGAAATCTGACCTTGTGGCCATTAGGATTTTCTATCTATTGTAAGTTAGTGTGTGTGTGTGTGTGTGGGGGGGGTTATTATTCAATGGTATGAGATCGCCTTTAATTTGTTTAACCCCCTTAAATAGATAGTAATACTTTAATATTACTATTCCCCATATTGTAGAAATTTGAAAAATAATTTAATAGCTCCCAGGTTCATCTCTCAAACCTTTATGGTTTGAGAGATAACCGAAGGCAAAGTTCCCCCCTCCCTCCCCCTTCCCTGAAGTCAGCATTGTACTGACTGCAGGGATATCCGGTCTGACTTTTATCAGGCGGCTCTGAAGCAGAGCCGCGATTGCGTTAGTGAAAAAGAATTATTTCACTGAAACTGTCTTCTACGTGCGCTTGGTTTGCAAGCACATGTAGAAGACCGTTTCTGTGAAATAATTATTTTTCACTAACGAGATTTCGGCTCAGCTGCAGAGCAGCAAGCCTGTCGTACGACAGACTTCTCCTACAGTCAGTACAACGCTGTCTTCAGGGAAGGGGGAGAGAGGGGGGAACTTTGTGTTCGATTATCTCTCAAACCATAGAGGTTTGAGAGATGAACCTGAGGGCTATTAAATTGTTTTGCAAATATCTACAATATGGGGAATATTGTAGATATTTGCAAGAGAATTTAATTTAATAGCCCCCAGGTTCATGTCTCAAACCTTAATAAAGTATTACTATCCCTTTAACAACCACCCGATCCAGCAGGGGGCGGCCCTTAAAGGAACACGGCACATTTAATTTTTTTCATTGTTATGAATTCTGGGATGGCAGAGCAACGTCCAGACCGGCGTGACGGTCCTGGCACATAAGAAGAGGCTAAGGGGTTAAACAGAAGGATTTATCTACATAGATCTCACATGTGCCACAATCTAGTATATTTATTTTTCTTTTGAAATCTCTTATAATCTATAACTGGACTGGGCACAGACGTATTACTATCATGAGGATGGTCACATGATTCTGCAGGGCCGTGGGTGGACTTTGTTTCTATGACTATTCTTATGCCGACTGATAAAGCTTATTTTTTATTGTGAGGAAGTGAGAACTAAACACAGACCTAAAATGGAGAATCATTATATACCCTTTGAGTGCCAGAGGGGTATACAACACATTGCAGAGCAATGCATTGGGAACCCTTCTGGTACTCAACGGGTTAATAAATATCTTTTTTTTTTTTTTTTTTTTTGATGTATGAAGGACTCCTACCTAATAAAGAACTTCTATTTAAAGGAAACCGCAGTAATATGTACCATAGGAGAAAATGAATATTCTCATTAACGTAAATGGGGGTTTTTAACCCCTGAATGTTATTGAGGTTTACATTTTCCCCTTAATGTTATTGAGGTTTCCATTGCTTCGTCATGCACCGGAGACCACTCTAGCAATCCAGGAGTTAAAGGGATAGTAATATTTCATTTTATCTTTATTTTATTTTGTAGGCATTAAAAAAACATGAAGAACGGTTTAAGTCTTATCTCTCAAACCTTTATGGTTTGAGAGATATTCACAAGCAAAGTACCCCCCCCCCGCCCCTTTTACCTAGTGTAAGCCATCTCTTCTCAGATGTGGAATGCAGTCCATAGACCAGACAGATAACAGCAGGGGACAATCTTCTTCCTATGAGAACAATGAAGGCCCTGCCCCCCTTGACAAGTTTTTCAGGTTTTTCCCTTATCTTAATTGAAGATTGTCCCTCTCTGCAGTCTACCTGGGCACCTCCCTTCTGATCTGGCTGAGCAGTGTTACATCAGTAAAAGGGATGGGAGGGGGACACTTTGTCATTGAATTACTCTTGAACTACAACTCTGACAGAATTGAAATAACACTCTCCAAAGTCCAAATACTATGATGATTAATTAGAGCTGCTTTTATTATGAACCATTACTATCACTTTAAAAGCCCCATTTACATCAGCAGGCTTTTGGTAATTTTTATTTGTCCCCTATTGTGCAGATGGTTTGTTTTATAATGTCTCCATTTTTTTTAAACAAAACACCAAAAGAGACACTTAAAGTGGAACTATCACCCTAAAGCCCCCCCCTCCAATAATTAAGCATATAGCAATTGGATCAACAAGCTCTAATTAATCCCAATACTAACATACATAGCCCTCTATGTTTTACTCTTTTAAAAAAAGGATACAGGCCCTTTTTGAAGGCGTCTAATGTATTCGATAGAACCACCTCCTCAGGTAGTGAATTCCATACCTTTATTGTCCTTACCATAAAGAATCCCTTCCGCTGTTGTAGATGAAATCTCCTTTCCTCAAGTCTAAGTGGGTGACCCCTTGTCCTTTGTACTGTTCTGTTAATGAACAGGTCTTTGGAGAGCCCTTTGTATGGGCCCTGAATGTATCTATATAATGTTATCATATTCCCTCTACGACGCTGTTTCTCTATTGTGTACAATTTTAACTTTTCTAGCTAAACTGAAACTTTCTATTCTCCTTATTAGTTTTGTAGCCCTCCTCTGCACTTTCTCCAGTTCTATAATGTCCTTTTTCAGAAAAGGTGCCCAGAATTGAACAGCATACTCAAGGTGGCATCTTACCATGGACCTCAAAGGGTTAAACTCTGGAATATGCGAAATCTCTAATGCGTAACTTCACTCTATCACTGAAAGGGTTAAAAGAGCCATTTGAATTAATAGACATTTTAATTTATCCCCTCCCCCAGTGCCGTTGGTTTGACCCAGACCTGATTCACTTCTGTGGGGTACATCAGCTTCACTATGTACAAGTGCACAGGGGGAATGAGCCAATAAAATACTCCGTCTATCCCATTTCTGTTGGCAGCCATTTTGTTTACCCAGTACATAAATCCCTTTCTGTGTCATATAATACTTTAACTGTCTTATGAACCTGTGAATTGAATAGAAGAAAAAAAAAGCAAAAATAGTTGAGTTTAATGTAGTAAAGAAAAAACAAATAATAAAAAGCAGCATGAATTGTTTCATTCAATGTATAATTATGTGCTTGATGGAAATAACTGGCACAGTGAGAAAGTAAGGATAACAATGTTCTCAATTAATTCCAATTTCAACTTAACGCTGGGTGTCTTTTTGAGTCGTGTAATAAATACATTTGTGATGTGTGTAATGCAGACTCTCTCGTGTATCTAAAACCGTTTCTGAATGGGAGACAGGCACGATATAAAACCGTCAACAAATGTTTAACCCTTTGAGTGCCAGAGGGATATGCAATGCATTGCAAAGCAATGCGTGGCGTACCCCTTTGGCACTCAAAGGGTTAACCTTTTAAGGACTAGAGGGTGTGTGCAATATCTTGCAGAGCAAGGAGTTGCACACCATTCTGGTCCTTAAATGGTTAACAGCCCTTTCTTAGAGGACATCTTTGTCCAAGGGCTCTATGCACGAAACGAAAAATTGAACGTTTATGGGGCAAACTACCTTCACCATAGGAGAACGAATAAAAATGATCATTGATTTAGAGGGAACTGGCATACAAAGCGTTAAAGCGGAACTTTCACCTACTATAAAGTCACCCTGCACTAGTTAAGCAGGTAGTGACTAGCTTTATAATAGATACGTTACCTCTGAAATGTAGCTGATAATAAAGAAATCCTTTATTGTAGGAGACCGAAAACCAGGCATCAGTGCAGACATCTTGTCTGTGCGCCTGCGCTGTCAGTCCCGGTCTCCACTGAGAAGCACTGCGGCGTGCCACATGATAACCGGAAGGACAGATGGCGCAGGTGCGCAGAATGCACTGACCTGTGCATCAGTCTCCTACAATAAAGGATTTCTTTATAATCCGCTGCATTTCAGAGGTAACATATCTATTATAAAGCTAGTCGCTACCTGCTTAATTATTACAGGGTGACTTTATAGCGGGTGAAAGTTCCGACTTAAACCGCCATTTAAAGTGGATCTGTCACTGAGTAGCTCTCTGGCATTCAAAGGTTTAAAGGGATAGTAATACTTCATTTTATCTTTATTTTATTTTGTAGGCATTAAAAAAACATGAAGAATGATATAAGTGTTATCTCTGAAACCTTTATGGTTTAAGAGATATTCACAAACAAAGTATCCCTTCCCTGTTCAACCAGATCAGAAGGGAGGTGCCCAGGTAGACTGCAGAGAGGGACAATCTTCTATTAAGATAAGAGAAAAAGCTGAAACACTTGTCAAGGGGGGAAGGGCTTTCATTGTTTTCATACAAAGAAAATTGTCCCCTTCTGATATCTGTCTGGTCTAGAGCACAGGTGAGTTAATCAATGTGAATGAGCCTCTGATCACCACACCTGTGCTCTAGCAGAGAAATCCCTAAGTCACGGCCTGTTAGTGGGTCCTGAGGACTGGAGTTGAGAACTACTGTACTAAGATTTCTCCAGCTTTGGAGATCTTAGTGCATAGGCTCTATAGAATAACATAGGAAGTGGAGAAGTGATATAACTGGAGAAGTCATCTCCACTTTATCCCCTCTTTATCACAACTTGGTGAACCTCGCCCCTTGTTTGGTTTTAGTAGGTAATGTTTTAACAGTAGGTTTAAGCAGACAGCTGCCCATAGCCCACTGGTGACAGGCATACCTGGGGACTCTCAAGACCTGCCCCAGAGACTCTAGTTTTCAGTCTGAATTATCAGGTCTCCGGGGACGGAGGCTGATTCTCCGGAGGTGGGGATTTTGCTCCTTCCCACCCATTCCCTCCCATTTCTCCTCCTTCCCTCCCTGTTCTGTCCACTTCCCGTCCCCTTTATGTTGCAAAGCTGACTAAGCCTCACCCACCCAGTTAAGCCATGCCCCCTTTTATGGAGAGAATCATGTCATTGACATCCCCCTGGTGGGCAGAACATGAGCTCTCTCTGGGGGTTCAAGATCAGGAAGTTACCAGGTGTGGTGTCAAGTACCCCCCAAGGTCAAGAAGAAACTCTTAATGTCATACCACTCAGTTTGGGACCCTCTGGATTTGTTTCTCAATGTTAGTGCTCAGAAGACACGTATAGTGTAGGTTTTCTAGATCTCCCTACTTAATCACAGGTGTGTGATCCCCAATGAACACTGCAAAGGTCTCCAACACTTTTCTTTGCGATGTTATGGAGGCCTTCCTAGCATTCAAAAGGTGAAACGCATCCAATTTAAATCAATGGGAATGCAGGGAGTTGTTCTTTGCAGAGCTGCAAACCTTGTTTGTCTCTGGAGGAACACTGTAGACCTATGGATGAGAAATTATGCTTTATGCGATATTGTTATTCCTGGAAACATCATCCTCTTGATCCCCCAGAGAGGCTCATGTGCTTCTTCCAGGACAATGTAAATGACGCGATTCACATCATAGAGGCAGTTTAGCTTGACTGGGTGGACGTGACATCGGCCTTGTGTCATAAAGTGGCAGGGAAATGGGCAGAACAGGAAGAAGAAGGAGAAGAGGGTGGAAGTGGGAAGAACAAGGTGAGAAGGAGGAGAAGTGGGAGCAACAGGGTGGGATGGAGGAGAAGTGGGTGGAACAGTGGAGGAAGGAGGAGAAGTGGCATTGGAGGAGCAGGGTAAGAAGGAGGAGAAGTGGGCGGGAAGTGGGCAGAACAAGGTGGGAAGGAAGTGAAGTGGGAGAAACAGGTTGGCGATGAGGAGAAGTGGGAGGAATAGGGTGGGAAGGAGGAGAAGTGGGCGGGAAACAGGAGGAACAGGATGGGAAGGAGGAGAAGTGGGCTGAACAGGGTGGGAAAGAAGTGAAGTGGGAGGAACAGGTTGCAGATGAGGAAAAGTGGGAGGAACAAGGTGAGAAGGAGGAGAAGTGGGCGGGATTCAGGGGGAAAAGGATGGGAAGGAAGAGAACTGGGCGGGAAGTGGTAGGAACAGGGTGGGAAGGAGGAGAAGTGGGAGGGAAGTGGGAGGAGCAGGATGGGAAGGAGGAGAAGTGGGAGGGAAGTGGGAGAAACAGGGTGGGAAGGAGGAGAAGTGGGATGGAACAGGCTGCAGAGGAGAAGTGGGAGGATGGGTGAGAAGGAGGAGAAGTGGGAAGAAGAACAGGGTGGGAAGGAAGAGAAGTGGGCAGGAAGTCGACAGAACAGGGTGGGGAGGAAGAGAAGTGGGCAGGGTTTCAGAGGAAATTCACCACTGCTAGGGAATCAGACTCTGTCACGGTAATTGACAATAAAACCTGGATTCTCCAAATCAGAGCTGGCGAGTTCCCAGGTTTGCATATTATGGGTGGGGCTTAATCAGGTGGGTGTGGGTAGGTGCTTGAAAGGAGGAGTTTGCCTTGAAATGAGTGGGAAGGTGGGTAGATGGGCCTGGAATGGGCTGAATACAATGAAAAGTGGGTGGGTTATAGCTGGACTTATTAGAGAATCAGCCTCTGTTCTCGGAGATCCGGTAATTCAGTCTGAGAACCGGCATCTCTGTGGCAGATCCTGAGAGTTTCCCGGGATGTTTATTTGTTCCTTATCATGCAGTTGGCTTGCTCCAGAATTCCACCATTATTATACATCAGCCTCAGAATTCTGTGTGCACAACTTACTGTTATGTTAAATAAAACCTTTACTTAATGTCATTAATATAAGCTTGATTATTTAAAAAATGGTGTTATGATAGATCTTTGAAAGGCTGTAGTTCTATAGAGGCCTGCAATGTATTGTGAAGGGTTGAAAACCTTTCTAACATCCAAAGCAGTGATTCTCAACCAGGGTGCCATGTTACTTTGGTGTGCCATGGCCATCAATAGGGGAGGGCTGGCCTGGGGGGCAATTGCCCCCTGGGCTGGTCATATGTCTGGGCTGGTAGGCCACTGCACCTCACTAAATCTCCCAACTGGTGCTGTAAATGGAGCTACACTAGTGATACCACAGAGCTTACAATTGAAATGAAGCTACATAAATGATACCACAGAGGTACAATCCAAGTGGAGCTAAACTAGTAACATAAACCATTTCCCTTGTAAGCTCTATAGTATCTCTAGGTAAGCTTTACTTAAAGGAGAAGTAAACTTTTTTATGAAAACATATATTTTATAGAGCATTTCCTGCTGAATAAAACAAGGTCACTCCCATCGCTGTCAGATGTCTTATTCAAAATTTATAGAAGTTTAAATAACCAGGAAGTGAATTTACTGTGTTTACTTCCTGATAGTTCTAACTGACAGGAAGTGAATTTACTGTGTTTACTTCCTGACAGTTCTAACTGACAGGGAGTGACAGGCAGTTTGTATCACATTCTATGGAGAACTGTATGTCTCTGACTTTCCTCTCCATTAGAATGTAACAGGAAATCTAATTGGAATTTGACCACTAGAGGGCACTGCTAATGTAAAAAACATGGGTTTAAACTGTAATAAGTCTGGAAATATAAATCTCTCGGCAGTGAGAGTACCCTTATTTTACTCAATAGGAAAATCCCTACAATATATATTTTTTCATAAAAAAAGTTTACTGCTCCTTTAAATTGTAAGATTTGTAGTAGCGCACTAGTGTAGCCCCAGTTTAACTGTAAGCTGTGAGATATCACTTGACTTACATTACAACATTAATGCCAATTTTAAAATTAACAAAAGGGTGTGGGCTGGAACAGTGGGCTCGAACGATAATAGAAATGGGCCACAATGTATTTGCCCCCTGGGCCACAAGTTGCCAGCCCTCCCCTGGCCATCAACATAGGGTGTCCCATGTTTCCTATGGAAAGCTGGACAAAAATGTGAGGGCCAGCAATGTTTTTGTGTGTCCAGGGCCCATCAGTAGCTTAAAGGGGATAGTAATACCTAAAATGTTAAAAAAAAATATATATATATTGTACAGTTTATCCTCCTGAGTAAAAGAAGCTCACTCCCACTGCTGAAAAGTGTTTTATTCAATAGTTATTACAGCTCAAACTTGAAGTTTATAGGTGCAGTATCACAATAGCCTGAAATTGTACAGTGGCGCTGTTGCTACACCATCCTATGGACAGCTCTGTTCAGTTGACCATAAATCTCCATCGTATGCATAACAACAGCTCCGCTGTAACTTTTCAGGCCATACTGCATCTAAAAAGGTTTGAGCTGTAATAGCTTTTGAAGAAAACATCTTTCAGCAGTGGGAGTACCCTTATTTTACTCAGGGGGATGAACACTAAATATATTTTTTTACATCTTAAGTATTACTATCCCTTTAACCTGTTCAGGACCAGAGGAGTGTGCAATGCATCGCAAAGCAACTTGTTACACACCCCTCTGGTCTTTAAGGGGTTAAAACGGCCCAGTTGGTAGTTTAGTTAGTATGCTCCAAAACTGGCCATCTTTTGCCTTCTGCTTAACCCTTTGAGTGCCAGAGGGGTAAGCAACACATTGCTTTGCAGTGCGTTGCTAACCCCTCTGGCACTCAAAGGGTAAGGTCCGGTGACATTGGTCCGCAACCTGAGGCCCTCCAGCTGTTGAAAACTACAACTCCCGTCAGACAATGATTGGGATTGTAGCCTTCAACAGCTGGAGGGCCTCAGGTTGCCCATCCCTACCCTTTGAGCATAAAGATTACGCAGTCAAAATAAAAATGAATTTGGCAAGACACCCAGTTCTGTCTGTCTGGGACATAAATCTCATGGAGATGTCTTACCTGCTGCTGTTCCATTATGATCTTCATAGCTTCATTATTATAACACTGATGGAGATTAGCATTGCAGTCTCAGGTGTGTATTATGTGCATCTAATACAATAGATCTGTCTGCCTTGTTTCCTGCATACTGTACAGAGGCTGGTACAATAAGAAAAGTGGTGTCATTCTGGAGCAAACTCTCTGCTCCATAGGGAGCAAATACACATTACTATTAATTTAAATGAGTCTTTCAACCTCTTGAATGCTAGAGACCAGTGCTCCTGTCGTGCACATACCTGGGGATGCTCCAGAACTGCCCCGGAGACTGTGGTTTTCAGAGTTAATTACCAGGTCTTCAGGGACAGAAGCCATTGGCGTGACAATAGGGGTTGCAGGGGTAGCAACTGCGACTGGGCCCATCACTCCAGGGGCCTGGCCGCCCCCTGCGATCCCCCTGCCCGACGCCCGCAAGCTGAGGTCTGTGCCTTCTTCAGCACAGACCTCTATAAGAAGCTGAGCTCCCTCTCTGTCCTGGCACTCCAGTAATGCAGGGTGCTGGGGGATGACATCATCTTCCAGCGCTCTGCATTACTGGTGAGAGGACCGCGCAGGAGCTACAGCGACTGATAGAGGTCTGTGCAGAAGGAGGCACAGACCTCTCCTGCCACTCCACTGGACCACCAGGAAGGTAGGAGATGGACACTGCGGTAATTGTGTTGGCAATGTGGTGGTGGACATTGGGGCAATGTGGAGATGGACATTGGGGGCAATGTGGAGATGGACACTGGGGGGCAATGTGGAGCAAGACATTGGGAGCATTATGGAGCTGGACATTGGGGGCAATATGGAGCTGGACATTGAGGGCAATGTGGAGCTGGACATTAGGGCAATGTGGAGATGGACATCGGGGGCAATTTGGAAATGGACATTGGAGGTCAATGGGGGTATTGTGGAGATGGACATTGGGGGCAATGTGGAGGTGGCCAATGGGGGGGCAATGTGGTCGGGGAGGCCCATGGCAGTTTTTGCACCAGGGCCCGTTGGCTTCTAGTTACGCCTCTGACAGAAGCTGATTCACTGGCTTGCTTAATTCCCTGTTAACTCCACCCACTCCACGGCCCATTGCTCACACTACCTTGCTGTTATGCCCCCACTTCCCTGCCTGTTTCAGAGCAAACCTAACATTTCCTACTTCCAATCCCTCCCATCCCCCATTAAGCCCCCCCACATTCTTTTATGAATGACTTAATTCCGACACTCCCATCTCCAGCCTTTCTGGTTACTCCAGGGGCTTCGGACAAGAAAATTCCCAGGTATGGTTATACACCGTCTGGATTATTCCATAGTATAGAGCAGGAGTACTTCACATTAGGACCTCCAGCTTTTGGGTCTAAAATTCCCATCATCCCCAATCAGCCGATAGCCACTGGAATTAGATTAAAAAGTGTCTGTGTGGTGGTGACCCAGCCTCAGATTTTGCACCAGAACCCAGTCATTTCTAGTTATATCTCTGGGAGCTGCAGTCAGTATTTAAAGGGTACCACTGCAAGGTATGGAAGGAGGTGATGCCTCACACATGCATCTTGATGGCATACAGCATTCTGATGACACCCTAGTCACATGGCCACACGTAGAAGGGAGGTCAGGTGAAATTCCTGAAGAAATTACTTTATATATCACCTCCATTCCACACCTGCAGCTTCTCTGATAAATGCCTGCTGGAGCCCAATTCATTCTTGGAGAAACTGCATAAATAGGAAAAGAGTTGTAAAGCTGTTAAAGTGGAACTAACACGTAGTGATTTTAGTGATTTTGAAAAGGCATTAAAATCCCCTGTGTTTATGTTCGCCATTTTTTATTTAAAGGGATAGTAATGTTTCACAAAAAAAGCAGCTCCAATTAATCTTCATAGTATTTGGGCCATGGAGAGTGTTATTTCAATACTGTCAGAGATGTAGTTCAAGAGTAATTGAATGATAAAGTATCCCCCTCCCGCCCCTTTTACCTAGTGTATCACTGCTCACCTCAGAGCAGCAAGACTGTACGGATGGATCACAGAGAGGGACAATCTTCAGTGAGCATAAGGAAAACCTGTCAATGGGGCAGGTTTTTTTTCTTATGATTACAGTAAGAAGATTGTCCCTTGCTGTGAGCTGTCTGGCCTAAAGACCAGATTCCACATCTGAGGAGAGGCGGCTTACACTAGATAAAAAGGGTGGGAGGGGGATAATTTATAATTCAATTACTCTTGATCTACAACTCTGACAGTATTGAAATAACACTCTCCATGGCCCAAATACTATGAAGATTAATTGAAGATGCTGTTTTTGTGAAACATTACTATCCTTTTAAAACTATAGTTTCTGTGATATTCAGTTTTATTTGTCAGTTATTCAGATTAGCTAGTATTACCTGGTACCCTTGAATTGTACCACATACTGAAAAGCAATGTAATGTAGCTATCCTTAAAACCTAATTCCAACATGAAAACTTAACTTTAAAGGGATAGTAATACTTAAATGTAAAAAAAAATATGTTGTAGAGTTTATCCCCCTGAGTAAAACAAGGGCACTCCCACTGCTGAAAGGTGTTTCATTCAAAAGTTATTAATTTTCAAAGTTGAATTTTTTAGGTTCAATATCACAGTGGCCTGAAATTGTACAGTGGCGCTGTTGCTACACCATCCTATGGAGATTTATGGTCAATTGACCAGAGCTGTCCATAGGATCGTGTAGCAACAGCGCCACTGTACAATTTCAGGCCACTGTGATATTGCACCTAAAAAATTCAACTTTGAAAATTAATAACTTTTGAATGAAACACCTTTCAGCAGTGGGAGTATCCTTGTTTTACTCAGGGGGATAAACCCTACAACATATTTTTTTTTACATTTTAAGTATTACTATCCCTTTAAGCCTCCCTAGCGCATAACCCTTTAAAGTGAGATTGGCAATACCATTAAAGGGTTAATCACAAACATTAATGTGGTGGATATGGGGTGCCTTTTGTCAACCATATATTTTGTCCACAGAATCATTGAAAAAATAGTTGCGTCTACATAATTTGAAGCTTCACAAAATACATTATTTAGTACAAAATTTATTAATACGATGGCAAAAAAGATTTTGTCACACAAAATATATGTTTTTGTCACAATGTACATTTTGGTGCACAATCTTTTTGTCACAAAATAGATTTTGTCAATCAAAATTGATTGTTTTTGGCAGAAAAGAGATTTTGTCTCACAAAAGTAATTTTGTTAAAAAACATTTTGTTTGACAAAATTAATCGTTTTTGTCACAAAATACAAATACATTTGTCACATAAAAATAACTATTAGAACCAATTATAACATGAGAAGTTTGAAACACGAGGATCCAATTTGGACCTGTTAGCAAGCTTATGAATAAATCCTCATTTTGGTTCATCAGTGTTCCAGTGTTTTCCTTTATATGGGCTTGATATCCCTGTGTGCCCTAATTTGCATGTCACAGATTGGAATTCTGGGAATGTAGTAGAAATGCAGTAAATTACGTATTCTTTTGCTGGAAACATTTTTTTCATGTTTCAGATATGTAAATGTTAAGGTGACCACATATACCTTTAACCGTATGCATGCCAGACGGATATCTAATGTGATACCCATCTGGCACTAAAAGGGCCATATGTTCAAAGAAGTAGCAAAATAGCTTTTGTCGTTTGTAACAACTTTTCAAAATATAGTGTCGTTGGGATCATTATTACATACCTCCCAACGTTTCAGATTGCTAAAGAGGGACACTTGTGTTTTAGAGGGTATTTCTGTGGGCATGGCTGGTGGGCAGGCAGTTACCAGGAATTTTTAGGCTACTTCATGCTCTATCGACACCTTCTTGTGTAACCTAATAAATTACTTATAACAAGACTTAAGTATTTTATTTACACTGAATAATTTTATAAACACATATACTGATGTTTAAACAAATATTAATGTGAGATTTATTGCTGTAGAGCAGTATGATACCCTTATATACACACCACATAGTCTAACCTCCTAAAAAGAGGGACATCAGGGTGGAAAAGAGGGACAGAGGGATTTGGATCTAAAAGAAGGACTGTCCCTCCTAAATAGGGACACTTGGGAGGTATGCATTAATATTTTCAGAGAGTGTCAGTTGTGATTGGAAATATGTCGTTTGTCCTGACTGAAATTGTTGTGTGGAACGACAAAAAAATGTCTTAACTAATGACAAAAATGTCTTAAAAAATGTCTTAACTAAAGACAAAAATTCTCACATTCAGAACAAATTCCCTCCAGTTTTTTCTTAACATACAAATTTTGTCTTTGCAAGACATGTTTTTGTTATTAGTTACGACAAATTTTCTTTTCCTCTATACGACACTGGAGAATAGTTTAGCCACGCCCTTGCCCCGTCACTTTGCCAGTCAATTCTGGAGTTGTGTCGTACACAACGGATATTACTAGATTTTTGTCGTATACTCTACAGAAAATATGTCGTTCATGCATTCATTTACTTATTTTTGTCTTTCATACGACAATTTTTTGTCGTTATCTCTTTGAACATACAGCCCAAAGAGTTAAACCAGGTGAGCTTTTAAAACACACTGTAGTGTTGCACAGATTTTTGTGAAGTCCCGTGGAATGAAGTCTCGTGGAATGTGGTAAAAATATACTGTTGGCAAATGACACCCCATAGTTGTAGACCTCTACAGCATCCAGGTCTTTTTCTGTGTCATGCAACAATGGATGGGAATGTGAGGGGATCTTGTATATAGGTGTGATCAAAAGTAGGGTAATTGTGGAACTATACATCCACTCTGGGATGCAATGCAGAAATTCACTAGTGACAAAATCGTTTTTTTGTGTGTACGACAATGTCCAGTCACTGACTGAATGTCAGCCAGTCAGGTCTGGCTGAAATCAATAATCGACCTTTTCTTGGGAACCTGCTTGCAACTTCCCTACAGCCGCTCGAAAGCAACTCCAGCAAGAAATTGTGTGGGGAAAAATATTATTTTATTTAATCGTTTCTGAGAACTAGGCCGAAAGGCTAAATAACGCGGTTCACCAATTTTTAATATGATGTAGCCATTCCCACAGGAGAACCACAAACTATTTTATGAGAAAGCATCGAAGTTTAACAGGAATCAGGTGTTAAAGGAGAACTGCACCCAGTTGCCAACGGGAGTGTCACAGCACATAAATGTATATTTATATTCCCTGGAGAGTCCATATTTTTCAGACCTTATTACCGGGTCTCTGGGGGCAGAGGCTGATTCTCTGTCTTTCCGGGTTCCCTTCTATTAAACAAATTGAACACCTACACCTCTGGTAAAATCCCCCTTTAAAGGGATAGTAATACTTCGTTTTATCTTTATTTTATTTTGTAGGCATTAACAAAACATGAAAAACGATATAAGTCTTATCTCTCAAACCTTTATGGTTTGAGAGATATTCGCAAGCAAAGTTTCCCTTCCCGCCCCTTTTACCTAGTGTAATCCATCTCTTCTCAGATGTGGAATGCAGTCCATAGACCAGACAGATAACAGAAGGGAACAATCTTCTTCCTATGAGAACAATGAAAGCCCTGCCCCCCTTGACAAGTTTTTCAGGTTTTTTTCCTTATCTTAATTGAAGATTGTCCCTCTCTGCAGTCTACCTGGGCACCTCCCTTCTGCTGTGGCTGAACAGTGTTACATCAGTAAAAGTGGCGGGAGGGGGACACTTTGTCATTGAATTACTCTTGAACTATAACTCTGACAGAATTGAAATAACACTCTCCAAAGTCCAAATACTATGATGATTAATTACAGCTGCTTTTATTATGAAACATTACTATCCCTTTAAATCTCCAGTGCCTGCTAGTTGAAAGTGGTGCTAGTAACTGCCACTCACCAACACTGCTGGTAAACCCCTGTTGTTTCTAACAGAGTGAATAGAAACTTGCACCCTTCTACGCCTCCATCATTCTCGGCTGACAATAGTCAGAGGAGGAGCATGGTAGATGTAGGCCAATCGCAGCTGGAAGGCTGAAAATTTACTTCCAAAAAGCAATGCTTTGTGGACAGTTTCCCTTCTCTAATTAAGGCTGGATATGATCACAGAGACAGACAGGATTACTTGTTGCTGGTCTCTGGGACCCCAAACCCCTCCCACTGAAATAGTCCTTCCTAAAGAGTCTTCAGTGGGAATTTGAGTCCTGGAGCCTGCCCCCCCATGGACATATAATCCATTACTAATTAATTATTCATGCTGAGGAACCAATAGATGCAGAATTGACTCATAGAGGCCATTAGGATTTTCTGCCCACATTAAACTTAGTGGGGTTATTATTAGGAACTGTTGGTGTTCCTTTAACCGTGAGAGTGCCAGAGAAATATCCAACTCATTGCATTGAAAAGCGTTGGATCCTTCCCTAGATGCACAAAGAGCTAACCCTTTGAGTGCCAGAGGGGTACGCAACACATTGCTTTACAATCCGTTGTGTACCCCTCTGGAACTAAAAGGGTTATATAAACTTCCAAGATGTTGGGTTTATCTCGAGGGAATATGTAGAACCCACCTCCCCACTAGATGGTTGTGACAAATCAGCATTTCCTCTTATGAATCCACTAACAATAGGAGAGTAGTGTTATTCATCTAATTAATCCTTTGAATGGTGAGAGGTCTCCATTGTATTGCCATTGTTGGACGCCTCTCTAGTATTTGAAGGGTTAATTAGATTAATGACCTTTCTGTGATCTTATTATACTTGCAACCCCCCCTCTTTGCCACTCTATTGAAACCTCCTTTGTTACAATTCCGCTGCAGCTGACAGACATAAGCACCCTTGGTACATTGTAATTCTGATGATGCCCTGACACCTTTCGGATACAGATGGGTGAGGGCAAGGTTTAGGGCGTAATGATTACTGGAAGCAAAAATAAACAAGAACGCGTTCTCTGTCAGAGGACTGAAGCACTTTGTACTAAACCTTTTAACATCAAATGGAAATATAGTACCATTTTCCCTGCGGTAAAGTGTTGCAAATTCTGGAAGAAATCCACTGCTTCAAAGAGGTACAATAAAAATTGCCGAAATTTCTATTGATTTAAAGGGATAGTAATACTTTGTTTTATCTTTATTTTGTAGACATTAAAAAAACATGAAGAACGATATAAGTCTTATCTCTCAAACCTTTATGGTTTGAGAGATATTCTCAAGCAAAGTTCCCCTCCTGCCCCTTTTACCTAGTGTAAGCCATCTCTTCTCAGATGTGGAATGCAGTCCATAGACCAGACAGATAACAGAAGGGGACTGGGTCTCTGGGGCAGAGGCTGATTCTTCCGGATGTGGTGAGTTTCTATTGAAACTCTGCCCATATCTGCTGTTTCTCCCACTGTTCCTCCTTCCCCAGCCTTCTGTGTGGCACCTTTAAGCCCTGCCCCCCAACTTGCCCCTTTTTGATGCGAGCCACATCATTATTGTCACCCCCTGCTGCACCAGAGGACTCCCCTCCGGGTAGACCTCAGTTGGAAGTTCCCAGGTATGTTTATTGGGTTACACAAAGAGGTATGAGTAGGTCACGAAATAGCCTAAAAATCCCCGGTAATGACCTCGCCCACCAGCCACGCCCACAGCAACACCCCCTAAAACACAAGTGTCCCTCTTTGGGAATTTGAAATGTTGGGAGGTATGGAGACTCTCTAGCCAATCCATGCATTGCATTTCCCTCTGGTCCTTCAACAGTTAATTAGGATCTAGTTTAAAGAAACTGCCAAGAACTGTCATGGCCGCCTCCATGGTCATGGCATCCTGGATTGACTAAAGATATTCTTTCTGGAACAGAAGCACAAGAGTAAAATTCATAGGGGCTATTTGGAGTTTCTATAAAGTCTAAGATCCTGTGGCTCAACTATCATTTGTCACGTCCACCTACATGGACATGATGCCCACCATGGAGGTGGATATTATCTTTTGAGCAACGTCACATGGGAGAATTCACAGGGGCCAAAATAATGTGGGCATAGTACAGGAACTTATTATTTAGAAGTGTTAGTTCGCCTTTAAGAGTACGTATATTGACACAAAAGCAAGAAGATGTGACATCTAGAATTGTGACATTAGAGTCACATAATTATATGATCAATAGCTGGGAATATTTACACTGCAGAAACGAGCCGGATGGATTATCTGCAGTGTAAATAGTCCCAGCGATTGAAATCATAGACTTTTGTGACTCAGATTTATCATTTCTACATGTCGCTGCCTCTGTTTGCTCTATATTAATATACTGACCTCTGTTATATTACTTTCTTGAGGAATTGCAATGTTTTAACTGTTTGGGCCACATATGCAAAAAAGCATATGGAGTACATTTCTGGCAAAAAAACAGCAGATGGGAACAAATAAAAATGGCTGTCGATTTAACCCTTTGAGTACCTTGCAATGCGTTGCATACCACTCTGGCACTCAAAGGGTTAAAGCTGCCATTTTAAAGCGGAACTATCAATTTGTAGCATAGATACAATTTTGAAAGAGCTTTCAAAAATCACCCATATTTCTGTTAAAGGGGAAGTATCACCCCGAATAAAGCCCCACCCATAATTAGCCATCTAGCGATAAGCTTACCAATAGTACTATTATCCAGCCTATTTACTGCGTTAGTCAGAAATCCTACTTCTGCTGAGACTGACGGCCAGGCAACATCCCTTTAGAGGAACCCGCGAGCCTGCATCGTCAGTCCCTTCTGATATCTTTAGGTACCCTGCAGCGCCTCCTAGAGGAGACTGGGATTGACAGCACAGGCACACAGAGCTCTGTAAGCAAACGTGTGCTCTGCTGCCTGCCCGTCAGTCATGGCAGACGTAGGATTTCTGAGTAACGCGGTAATTAGGCTGGCTAATAGTACTATTGGAAGCGTATCACTAGATAGCTAATTATTTGGGGGGGGGGTTAGGGGGTTAATTATATGCTTTTAATAAATTTGATACAACACAGGTAGATAAGGACACTGGGGGCTCATATATTTGTGATTTTGAGGAGGGGAAAAAAGGGATCACTGTGAGGCAAAACTTTTTGTGTTTTAACTTTGTTTTTTAACACATGTACAATCCGCACCCCCCGCTACACGTAAGGTGAAATGGGGTACAAAAAAGTGCGTATTCTACCAGAGAATTTTTGGTAATTTATGAGATATTTAGCTTTTATTTTTTTCTCAGTTGATTCAAATGAAAAAGTACTGGCTGCCATACCTGCCGTTTATGAAGGGCGAGAGTTTCCAAGGGCGAGATGTTCAGAAAGTGGTGGTAACTGAAATTGTCTGTAATCAGAATAAAAAGGTTCTTACACCATAATCCGTCAGTTCTCAGACATGTTTCCGTCATTTTTTGCATCCAATTCCACCATCTCCGTCAAAGGGCAAAAGCCATATAAAAAGTGGGTGTGATTTAATCTTCTGTCATAGTGCAAGGTATTTTCAGAAACAATACTCGTTTGAACATCATTTTTTTTGTCTGATTAACGTCATTTGTTCCCGACATATTAAAAATCGTCTAAACTTGGAGAAGGAAAATTAAAGTACCGAGAAGCAATTTTTTGTTTCAAAGACAAAATCAAAGACAATTTTTAAGATCAGAATCTTTAACAGCAATGTTCAATGAGATCTTCTTACCGCTTCTTTAATGCCTTAGATGAATTTTCAAACGTGACGGATTTACTTCTGAAAATATTGTCCTTCTTTTACCTCCAACTCATGATCCGACAAGTTTTTCATTATGACGACTTTTTGAACATCTCGCTCCAAGAGTCAACATAATAAAAAATATTGTCGGATTGTGAGTAGTTGGTAATAGAAGGAAAATACTTTAAGAAGTAAATCTGTCACATCTAAAAATGTGCCGTAAAGAATTAAAAATGGGCCTAAATGGATCTTGATGAATATTGCTCTTTAATACTTTATTTTATCTTTATTTTATTTTGTAGGCATTAAAAAAAACTTGAAGAACGATATGTCTTATCTCTCAAACCTTTATGGTTTGAGAGATATTCACAAGCAAAGTCTCCCCTCCCGCCCCTTTTACCTAGTGTAAGCCATCTCTTCTCAGATGTGGAATGCAGTCCATAGACCAGACAGATAACAGCAGGGGACAATCTTCTTCCTATGAGAACAATGAAAGCCCTGCCCCCTTGACAAGTTTTTCAGGTTTTCTCTTATCTTAATTGAAGATTGTCCCTCTCTGCAGTCTACCTGGGCACCTCCCTTCTGCTCTGGCTGAGCAGTGTTACATCAGTAAAAGGGGCGGGAGGGGGATACTTTGTCATTCAATTACTCTTGTACTACAGCTCTGACAGAATTGAAATAACACTCTCCAAGGTCCAAATACTATGATGATTAATTAGAGCTGCTTTTATTATGAAACATTACTATCCCTTTAAAGGGGAACTTCATTGGCGTGCGCAGCCAATTGCATTAGGGTGTGCACCCAAAAGCACAAACACACACGTGCGCACATGTGTGTGTGTGTGTGTGTGTATATATATATATATATATATATATATATATATATATATATATATTTGTATGTGTGTGTGTGTGTGCTAAATAAATGATTAGGTGTAAGTTATCTTTCACATGCACACACATTAAACATTAACACACGCACTCATGCATCGTACAGCCGAGTCAGTGCCAGTGCCTGCAGCCTCCTCACCCACTGTTCGCTCCCTGACACCTTCCCCCACGTAACGAGCACTGAAAGGAAGTGACATCACTTCCTCTCAGCGCCTCAATGAAGGAGGGAAAGCTCATGCAGGCTTTTGCAGCGTTTGAGCCCGAGTGCTTTTCCCACCCCCTTGGTCTCCCCGAGCACAGCAGTCATCAGTAGATAGCCGTGGCAAGCGGCCAAGGTATAAAGCCGGTGCCGCAGCCGCATTAATATATGGAAATGGCCATTTAACTTCTGAAAAGCTGGTGCGCACTGGGCCGATTAGGGTGTGCCTAGGCACACCCGGCACACCCTGTGCGCACGTCTATGGGGAACTTTCACCCCCAAGACACTCTATGTTATTTTATTAGTGTTCCCCAATGTTGTACGGATTGGTGATTTTTATGTTGCAACCACTTCTTCCTTCTGCGGCATAAAGCTACTTCAGCACAGCTCTGCTGGATGTCCCCATGTCCCAAATTCTCCTCCCTCCGAGCTCTCCCTGTGAGCGCGTTCACGCTCCTCTTTGTAGCATATTGGAACCAGCAAGCTCCCGGCAGTGTACTGAATAAGTAGCCTACAATTCAAATGATTCAAATTGGATTTGTCTGTTTGGTCCCTGCCGTGAAATTGGTTTGCTCCAACATTGCACCACCACTTTTGCCTCACAGTATTGCATTGGTTATAAGAATTGACTGCTGGCTAGCTCAAGTTTCTGTCTAGAGCTAGATATTGATTTTTTTTGTTTGATGAGGTCAGACAGTTTAAATACAAGTTTTCCCAAGAGTAATAAAGTATCTGGATTGAATGGAGGTTTGGGATGTGTGTACGCGTGTGTGCGTATTTGTACGTTATACAATGGGTTAATTGCGTTGCAATAATTATGTGTTTGACATAGATTTGTAAGTGTGTTTATCTGAATTTAAGATAACTCCCTAACAGAATGTTTAACCCTTTGAATGTTAAAGAGGAGAGCAATACATTACTCTGCTTCTTACATGTCATGTTTACCATTATATTACTTACTAGTGTAAAAGCCAGTGTACGCAGGCCAAGGTCCGGGTGATATTAACCCTTTGAGTGCCAGAAGGGTACGCAACGCACTTCTTTGCAATGTGTTGCGTACTCCTCTGGCACTCAAGGGGATAAGAGGCCGGTCCAGCTCTGCGTCCTGCCGCCGACACAGTCATGCACTGTACAGACTGCCCAAAGCACAGAAAGCTCCCAGCACAGAACTCCTAACATTCCGTGCTCCCAGCATTCTGTGCGTTCGGGCAGTCTCTACTGAGCATGACTGTTTCTGACAAACATCCATAGTGAATTATTATATAGGATTACCAACCCATTGAGTGTAGGAGGGATGAGCAACGCATTGCTCTGCAATGCTTTGCTCACCCCTCCAACACTCAAGGGGTTGCTTACAAATATACCTGGAAAATCTCTGGATCTACAATGGAGGCTCCAGTTTTCGCAGTAAATTATCAGGTCTCAGGGGATGGCTGGCAACTTGTGGCCAGGGGGCAAATACAATCGACTGGACAATTTTTGCTGTCGCTCCAGCCCACTGTACCAGCTGACTGCCTTTTGTTAATATTAAAATTGGCATTAATGCTGTGAAGTAAGGCAAATGAGACCACAGAGCTTCCAGTTGAAATGGGGCTGCATTACTGCTTCTACAGATCTTTCCAAGAGTAATCCTTTTACCTAGCAAGGGGCAATCTTCTTACTGTGAGCATAAGGAAAACCCTGCCCCCCTTGACAGTTTTTTCAGGTTTTTCCTTATGCTCACTGAAGATTGTCCCTTGCTGTGATCCATCTGGACAGTCTTGCTGCTCTGAGGTGAGCAGTGTTATATCAGTAAAAGGGGTGGGAGGGCGACACTTTATCATTCTATTATTCTTGAACTACAACTCTGACAGTATTGAAATAACACTCTCCATGGCCCAAATACTATGATGATTAATCAGAGCTGCTTTTTTTGTGAAACATTACTATCCCTTCAAATAAAGCTACACTAGCGATACTATAGACCTTACAAGGGAAATGGGTTATGCTTGTGTAGCTCCATTTCACTTGTAAGCGCTGTGGTATCACTAGAGTAGCTACATTTACATCAGAAAGAGGCAGATTGAGTGAGGCAGTGGCCCACCGGCCCAGACAAATGACCGGCCCAGGGGGCACTTACCCCCTGACCCCCGGGCCAGGCCTCCCCTGTCAGGTCTCCAGGGACAAAGGCTGATTCTCCAGCTTTGATGATTTTCCAGTGTAATTCCTCTTATTCCTCTTCTATTCTGCTCAATTCCTACCATTTTCTGACCACTTTCTGCCTTTTTCTACCCACTTCCTGCCCGTAGTAGAGTCAGTCCCCATCCTTTCTCCTTTCAATCCCACCCAATTCAGTCCCACCCACTTTATGCCACAATTTGTGTCATTTGGACACTCCAATGCCCAGCACATGAACCTTCTCTGGGGGCTCCCACGAAGAAAGTTCTCAGGTATGATTACAAATAATTTAATGGCAAACTCTCTATATATTAAAATATATTATAACATTGACTTAAATGTGTGTAAATGTTTCCTTGAGCAGAAGGTTTATGATACTGCATCTGCTGGTTTTCAACAGTCTGTGAGAAGCAAATCTTAATTTCCACTCAGTGACATAACTAGTATTTAGAACCTTGATGCAAACATTTTTGGCCTCGAACATAAAATATACTCTGGTGGTGTAACTAGACTTATTGGGCCCTGGGGCCAATGACCCCCTTCCCCCTTTACAATATTACTCTCTTCACCCCTTGTAGTTACACCCCAACTGCACTCCTCACTTCTTAGTCAGGAAACTGTACTCAGACACAACAGGAAGTGATGCATGCAAAGGAATATGGCTTCCCCCTGCCTGCCGAAAAACAGTAAAAGCAATATTATGTACCAGACCTTCTGTCAAGATGTGGGGAGTTTTACTTGCATATCTATGAATAATAAAATGGACTCTCACTTACAAGAACAACTTTTATTTTTTTGTTATGTTACTTTAATCATTTGGAAAAAAAAATATCCTTTAACCCTTTGAGTGCTAGTGGGGTATTCTGTGTCATGTAGCCCTGAGGAGCCATAAGGCCTCCGGTTGCCCAACACTGTCTTAGCTGATACACATAATCCACTACTAAGTATAATATGATTATTATCATTAACATTATTATTGTATTCATACTTGAGAACTTTTATTTGTCCTGTGGTGCTGCTGGGGGGAGAGAAATTACACGATTTGTGTTTAAAAAAATGGGCGGGGCTAAATTGTGAGTGGGGGTGAAGCTTAAGAAACATAGACGGAATAGGCAAGGAGGAGAAGTAGGAGGGAAATGGCAGGAACAGACAGTGAAGGAGCAGAAGTGGGCAGAGTTTCAGTAGAAACTGCCCACATCTGGAGACTCAGCCACTACCCCAGAGACCCGGTAATGCAGTGTCAAAACTGGAGTCTATGGGGCAATGCTGGAGAGTTCCCAGCTATGATTATATTATTTTTTGGGGGGTACTTAGTGCTATGTAGGACTGGGACTGCATCCCCTCCACCAAAAAAAAAAAAAAAAAAAAGAAAACAGGAAAAAAAAAAAGCATTCTTTTTCTATTTTGAAGAAAATTACAGATAGGTTATATAGTGTTGGACCTTCTTTCCTCCAGGAAAAGTCCTGATTAATTATTAATATTTATATGTTACATATAGAACCAGAGGCATTACTAGACACCTCCGGGCCCTGGTGCAAGAAGTGCCACAGGCCCCCCTCCCCACCGCATTGGCCCCCCTCGACCACACTGACCCCGTCTACAGTGCCCCTCAATCTTCACAATGCCCCCATCTCCTACCTCCCTGGAGCTCCCGCGCGGTCCTCTTAGTAATGCAGAGCGCTGGGAGATGATGTCATCTCCCAGCGTTCTTCATTACTAGAGCACCAGAGGGAGATTGCGGGCAACAGGCAGAGGGGTCGCAGGGGGTGGCCCTATAGTTAAGCCACTGTATAGAACATGCTTAAAAATGAGAGAAATCTCAAAGTATTCTTCCTTCTAAAACACTGTCTAAATATATAAATTAGACTGAAAATAAATAAATCGGGAAAGAACCATAGAAGAAAAAAAGTGCTTTGTTGTAAACATTCCCAGAAAGTAATTAAAGGACCCTTTAACGCCTCTGATTGTCTAGCAGTTAACCCTTTGAATGCCAGAGGGGTATGCGATGCATTGCTTTGCAGTGTATTGGATACCCAGGCTCTGGCACTCAAAGAGTTAAACACAGCACAACCATACCTTGGAATGCACAAATTACAAAACCAATAACATAGAAGAGAACAGAGATGGAGAGAGCTGCCATCATTGACACGTTACCATAAAATATTCCTCTCTGATACATGATGATCTAGCCAAAGAATCTAACATTCCTGAAACGAAATAAATAAATAAAAATAAAATGTTGATTTCGAAGCAAGAGTATATAGTCATCTTTTCCATGGGGTATATATGCCAGATCGGATTAGAAAAAGATATGTTTTCCATGTGGAGCCTTAATCTGCAGCAAGGCACCTAATAAAAGTATAATCTTAGATTACCTATTTCACTACCACCCCTTTGGTACAGGGAGAGTTAAGCAAGCCTTGTTTTCCATTTTCATGTGTTGGTATTACTTAAGGGTTGGTATTACTTAAAGGGATAGTAATACTTCGTTTTATCTTTATTTTATTTTGTAGGAATTAAAAAAACATGAAGAACAATATAAGTCTTCTCTCCTTTATGGTTTGAGAGATATTCACAAGTAAAGTTTCCCCCTCCCGCCCCTTTTACCTAGTGTAAGCCACCCCTTCTCAGATGTGGAATGCAGTCCATAGACCAGACAGATAACAGAAGGGGACAATCTTCTTCCTATGAGAACAATGAAAGCCCTACCCCCCTTGATAAGTTTTTCAGGTTTTTCCCTTATCTTAATTGAAGATTGTCCCTCTCTGCAGTCTACCTGGACACCTCCCTTCTGATCTGGCTGAGCAGTGTTACATCAGTAAAAGGGACGGGAGGGGGGTACTTTGTCATTGAATTACTCTGGAACTACAACTCTGACAGAACTGAAATAACACTCTCTAAAGTCCAAATACTATGATGATTAATTAGAGCTGCTTTTATTATGAAACATTACTATCCCTTTAAAGGGAAAGCATTATATAATGTGGAAGGAAAAAAAATCTTCCGCTGCTGAGAGTTTTTATTTAAATGTTATCACAGCTCAAACTTTCATTTTCTGGTGCAATACTTCCACGGTTTAATATTTTATGGTAGCTCCAACATATGATTTCAACCCAAAGAACTACTGCACCTGAAATGTTTGAAAGTTGGGGATGTTGGGAGTTGTAGTCCCAATATAGCTACACATACAAAGATTGACTAAACTATTGTATATAGATCTCCTACCTAGGGAGAATATTCTAATTAGTTTTAGAGGGCAGTAAACCCTAATTATGAAAAAGAATATGTGCATAAACTAGTAATTTCACCACTGTGAGATGAATTATCTAAAGTTATTACAGAGCAAACTTGATTTTTTTTTTTTTTGGAGGGGGATTGAGTTCAAGAATGCAGCCTGGTGAAACTGTTTCTATTACTGCCTGGGAAGAGCTGAGTGTCCTACACATCTTTCCATAGACAGATGCAACAAGAGTGCCACCTGGTCCAGAACCTGTGGTGCCTTAAAGGGATAGTAATGTTTCATAATAAAAGCAGCTCTAATTAATCATCATAGTATTTGGACTTTGGAGAGTGTTATTTCAAGTCTGTCAGAGTTATAGTTCAAGAGTAATTCAATGACAAAGTATCCCCCTCCCGCCCCTTTTACTGATGTCACACTGTTTATCCAGAGCAGAAGGGAGGTGCCCAGGTAGATTGCAGAGAGGGACAATCTTCAATTAAGATAAGGGAAAAACCTGAAAAACTTGTCAAGGGGGGCAGGGCTTTCATTGTTCTCATAGGAAGAAGATTGTCCCCTGCTGTTATCTGTCTGGTCTATGGACTGCATTCCACATCTGAGAAGAGATGGCTTACACTAGGTAAAAGGGGCGGGAGGGGAAACTTTGCTTGTGAATATCTCTCTTCAAATGTAAGCTCTTTGTATCATCTGTGGATCTCCAATGTTGCCGTCTCCCTGCTGCACTGAATGCTCTGTGTGATGTAATACAATGTCACACTCTCCCTGCAGCACTAAATGCTCTGTGTGATGTAATACATTGTTACACTCTCCCTACTGCACTGAATGATCTGTGTGATGTAATAAAATGGTACACTCTCCCTGCTGCTCTGAATGCTGTCTGTGATGTAATACATTGTTACAATCTTCCTGTAGCACTGAATGCTCTGTGTGATGTAATACAATGTTACACTCTCCCTGCAGTACTGAATGATCTGTGTGATGTAATACAATGTTACACTCTCCTTGCTGCTCTGAATGCTCTGTGTGATGTAACATAATGTTACAGTCTTCCTGCAGCACTGAATGCTCTGTGTGATGTAATACAATGTTACAGTCCCCCTGCAGCACTGAATGATCTGTGTGATGTAATACAATGTTACAGTCTTCCTGCAGCACTGAATGCTCTGTATGCTTTCTATTTTATATTGTTTATTTTTCACATTTTATTACTAGACCCTCTTTCATGTTCTTTGGGAGAAAGCTATCTTCAAACAGATCCAGGTAGCTCATTACAAGCACATAATAGTGTAAAAATATAAGTGAAGTTGAAAACCAAAACTAAATTAGAACTGTAGGCAATTTGACTGTACATATCATATATTTGCAAAATAAAGGGTTACTATTTTTGTATGAAGACATTTTTGGGATTAAAGGGAAAGTAACGTTTCACTAAAACAAAACAGCTCCAATTAATCTTCATAGTATTTGGGCCATGGAGAGTGTTATTTCAATACTGTCAGAGTTGTAGTACAAGAGTAATTGAATGATAAAGTATCCCCCTCCCACCCCTTTTACCTAGTGTAACACTGCTCACCTAAGAGCAGCAGGGTGGTGTCCAAGTGGATTACAGAGAGGAACAATCTTCATTGAGCATAAGGAAAAACCTGTCACGGGGTGCAGGGTTTTCCTTATGCTCACAGTAAGAAGATTGTCCCTTGCTGTTATCTGTCCGGTCAAGTGGCCAGATTCCACATCTGAGGGGAGGCGGCTTACACTAAGTAAAAGGGGCGGGAGGGGGGATACTTTATCATTCAATTGCTCTTGAACTACACCTCTGACAGTATTGAAATAACGCTCTCCATTGGCCAAATACTATGAAGATTAATTGGAGCTGTTTTTTATTTTGTGAAACATTACTATCCCTTTAAGCAATTTAGTAAATTGCCATTATGCAAATGTAGAACTAGGAAATTAGTTTCATTTTGAAATCGCAATAGTGTGTCCCCCTATGGGTTCGTGCATTTCTGTTAACCCTTTGAGTGCCAGGGGGTACGCAACGCATTGCAAAGCAATGCGTTGCGTACCCCTCTGGCACTCAAAGGGTTAAGCATACCCCCCCCCCATGCCATTGATCTTCTGCAGCATAACCTGCAGTGCAAAAGGTCTGATGAATAACATGTGCCTTGAATTGTACGTTTTGGGGTGTTATCCCACTGTAGTAATAGGACCCTAATATGGGATTTTTCTCACTGCAAAATCTGTTGCTTTTATATGAATTAATAATTAATAGCTATGCAGCTCCCGCTGGCTTTCTGCGCTGGCTGTTAGAAGAGAAGATTGTTTTCTTGGTTGAAAACTTCCCAAAAGCATTAAGATAAACATGCTGAATAATTAAAGGCAATGTTCCACCAAAAAAATTAAAATCTCTTATTTAATTTTTTTGTCCCTATCCAGCTGGGAAGCACTTTTATTAACCCCTTGGATGCAACTCATTGGGGGCCTCTCTAGCATCCGAAGGGTTAAAATGTAAAATCCCTGTCGCCTCTAGTGATGTCACTGAAGAAACGTCAGCACGGTGCAGTCAATGTCATCTTCAGCATCATTCTGCTCTTCTGATCAGTGTGGGGTTGTGTGACATCACTCTTGGAAGTGTATGATGTCATGTCCTCATTCACCAGCCAAGAGTGATCACTGGGAGCTATCATGAGGATAGGGTCTTCTGGGAGCAAACCTGCTGTGGAAGCTGTGACCCAGCTTACGTCCATTAGTAGACTAGATGGACCTAACCATTCTAGTCAGTCATCACCGCTGTGTAACTGACACAATACAATTCTCATGGATATTTCAGGTTGTTATCACTGTATGATCATCAGTGTGATGTTCATATAGTGATAATCTGTAATCTGTGTGTGTGTGTGGGGGGGGGGGTTATATAATGAGGCTATGGCAAAATTTACAGTTTTCAGGGCAGACTATGGAGACAGCTCTGTACCACAGTCTGTCAATCTTGTTATGTTCCCTCCCCAAGTACTGCCTCTTTCCAACCTCCTCCAATGACGGAGGATTTCTCCATGTAAACTGGAGCAGTCTCATTGGCTAGAGAACACTCCAGTTTACATGGAGAAATCCTCTTTCATTGGAGGAGGTTGGAACGAGACAATACTTAGCTCCGTATCACAGTCTGTCAATCTTGGTCTGCTCCCTCCCCAAGTACTTCCTCTTTCCAAACTCCTCCAGTGGCAGAGGATTTCTCCATGTAAACTGGAGCAGTCTCATTGGTTAGAGACCACTCCAGTTTACATGGAGAAATCCTCTTTCATTGGAGGAGGTTGGAACGAGACAATACTTAGGAGGGACCAGACGAAGATTGACAGACTGTGGTACAGAGCTCTACCGCAGTCTGTTCTGAAGTAAGGCCCAAGCTCATTTTTAAAACTGTAAATTTCGCCATAGCCTGCATTATATAACCCCCCAACACACACACAAAGATTACAGGTTATCTCAATATGAACATCACGCTGATGCAAACTTGCATAGAGGTCATAGTTCCCCTTTAAATATCGGTATTCTCATTGATTTTTTATCAAAGTTATCAGTGATTAGCATTAGGACTATAACTGTACTTTTGTATGAATAAAGTAAGCATGATTTTATTTCCTTGTACTGCTTTAATATTACTACTACCCCTCATGTATTAATAACTAATAAGTTATAATTTATCATTGTGATCAATAAAAAAATGAATGTGACTATCACTCGTAAGGATTTCTGATTATGTGACCCACAAATGAAAAAAAAAAAAACAGTGACACCCTTGATAAATCGTGTTGTTCATAATGAGGGAGGAAATCAGACCTACTCTTTAAAGAAACGGTAAACCTTTATAATGAAAAAAACCCCATCAAAAACGAATTGCATAGCTTTTGCCTGCTGACTCAAACAAAATGAATTCCACTGCTGCTATATGCTTCATCCGAAAGTTATTACAGCTAAAACTGGTGGGTTTTTTAATATTTAATTATTAAAACAATGTCACCTTGTGTACAAACAGCTATTCTGTTGCAGGGGTCTCCACCTTGAAGCTCGTGAGCTACTGGTAGTTCTTGGGCTGCCAGTGAGCAGCTCACTCTCCAGTCTAATCAGCTATCTGGCCTGCCAGAGACAGGTCCAGTGATTGAAATCTGCTCCCCAATTTGCTGAGCCTTTCATTTGCGTTGGCCAGCAGCAGTGAATCAGAGAGCCAATAGTAATGCAGATAGAGGCCTTACAGCATTGTCATGGTTTTCCTGCCCCACCTACATAATAGCTGCTTACAGATTATTCTGCATTCAGAATTATCTGTAAATCTATAATGTTTCACAAAACCAGCAGCTCCAATTAATCGTCATAGTATTTGAGCCATAGAGAGTGCTATTTCAATACTGAGTTGTCGTTCAAGAGTAATTGAATGATACAGTATCCCCCTCCCGCCCCTTTTACCTAGCCATCTCTTCTCAGATGTGGAATCTGGTCCATAGACCAGACAGATAACAGCAAGGGACAATGAGAACAATGAAAGCCCTGCCCCCTTGACAAGTTTTTCAGGTTTTTCCCTTATCTTAATTGAAGATTGTCCCTCTCTGGAATCTACCTGGGTACCTCCCTTCTGCTTTGGCTGAGCAATGTTACATCAGTAAAAGGGGCGGGAGGGGGATACTTTGTCATTGAATTACTCTTGAAGTACAGTTCTGAAAGAATTGAAATAACACTCTCCAAAGTCCAAATACTATAATGATTAATTAGAGCTGCTTTTATTATGAAACATTACTATCCCTTTAAAACAACTTATAGTAAGAGTTTGGGGGTAACAACCACAGTCTGATTCCATATTCACATAGCCATTGTAACAACAGTTATCCAGCTCTCTGTTATATTCAGTAAATGATTTAACCTTTTGAGTGCCAGAGGGGTATGCAACGAAGAGCTGTGCAATGCTTTGCATACCCCTCTGGTACTCAAAGGGTTAATAAACCACTCTAATCACTTTAAACATGTATAGTAATATGGGATAGGGTTGTTAATGGGAAGGCACTTGCAGTCAGAAAATCTGTGGAACACTGGAGAGCCACGGATTTTGTCTTCTATACTGAACATGATTTTTTTTTTGTTAAAAAGCATATGTCTTGTAGAATAATTGTATCACTTTGTGCTGTTAAGAAAGTCACTTGTTTTATGTGCAGCACTTTGTTATTGGGTGGTGGGGGAAGGACTGAAAAAAATTAGGAAAGATCAGCTTTGGTGATGTTTAATATGTACAGTTATAAAATACTTCCCAAAGTGTCCTTCTTTAGGAGGGACAGCCCCTCTTTGAGACCCAAATCCCTCTTTCCCACCCTGATGTCCCTGTGTTTAGGAGATCGGACTGTGTGGTGTGTATATAAGTGTATCACCCTGGTGTCCCTGTGTTTAGGAGATCAGACTGTGCGGTGTGTACATAAGTGTATCACCCTGGTGTCCCTTGTTAAAGGGATAGTAATACCTAAAATGTAAAAAAAAATATGTTGTAGAGTTTATCCCCCTGAGTAAAACAAGAGTACTCCCACTGCTGAAAGGTGTTTCATTCAAAAGTTATTAATTTTCAAAGTTGAATTTTTTAGGTGCAATATCACAGTGGCCTGAAATTTTACAGTGGCGCTGTTGCTACACCATCCTATGGAGATTTATGGTCCTGAGACCAGAGCTGTCCATAGGATCGTGTAGCAACAGCGCCACTGTACAATTTCAGGCCACTGTGATATTGCACCTAAAAATTTCAACTTTGAAAATTAATAACTTTTGAATGAAACATCTTTCAGCAGTGGGAGTACTCTTGTTTTACTCAGGGGGATAAACCCTACAACATATTTTTTTTTACATTTTAGGTATTACTATCCCTTTAAGGAGATCAGACTGTATGGTGTGTATATAAGTGTATCACCCTGGTGTCCCTGTGTTTAGGAGATCAGACTGTGTGGTGTGTATAGAAGTGTATCACCCCGGTGTCCCTGTGTTTAGGAGATCAGACTGTGTGGTGTGTATAGAAGTGTGTCACCCTGATGTCTCTGTGTTTAGGAGATCAGACTGTGGTGTATATATAAGTGTATCACCCTGGTGTCCCTGTGTTTAGGAGATCAGACTGTGTGGTGTGTATATAAGTGTATCACCCTGGTGTCCCTGTGTTTAGGAGATCAGACTGCTTGGTGTGTATAGAAGTGTATCACCCTGGTGTCCCTGTGTTTAGGAGATCAGACTGGGTGGTGTGTATATAAGTGTATCACCCTGGTGTCCCTGTGTTTAGGAGATCAGACTGTGTGGTGTGTATATAAGTGTATCACCCTGGTGTCCCTGTGTTTAGGAGATCAGACTGTGTGATGTGTATATAAGTGTATCACCCTGGTGTCCCTGTGTTTAGGAGATCAGACTGTGTGGTGTGTATAGAAGTGTGTCACCCTGGTGTCTCTGTGTTTAGGAAATCAGACTGTGTAGTGTGTATATAAGTGTATCACCCTGGTGTCCCTGTGTTTAGGAGATCAGACTGTGTGGTGTGTATAGAAGTATATCACCCTGGTGTCCCTGTGTTTAGGAGACCAGACCGTGTGGTGTGTATAGAAGTATATCACCCTGGTGTCCCTGTGTTTAGGAGATCAGACTGTGTGGTGTGTGTGCATAAGTGTATCACCCTGGTGTCCCTGTGTTTAGGAGATCAGAATGTGTGGTGTGTATAGAAGTGGATCACCCTGGTGTCCCTGTGTTTAGGAGATCAGACTGTGTGTTGTGTGTATATAAGTGTATTACCCTGGTGTTCCTGTGTTTAGGAGATCAGATTGTGTGGTATGTATAAGTGTGTCACGTTGCTCCACAGCAATAAATCTCATATTAATGTTTGTTTAGACGTCAGTATCTGTGTTTTTAAATTCGTCTGTGTAATTAAAATGCTTTCATCTTGTTCTAATTCATTTATTCAGTTACACAAGAGGTATCAATAGGTCATGGAGTATCCTAAAAACTAACTGTAATGCCCACCCACAAAAACACCACCTAAAACACAAGTGTCCCTCTTTGGCCATTTGAAATGTTGGGAGGTATGTTATAAGCAGCTATTGTGATGTTTAATTTGTACAGTTATAAACTCATCTTTCCAATATATATTTTAGAGTAGATAAGTACACATTTTATCCATTATAAGTAGCTGCTGTTAAATAAAAGGTTTTAACCCCTGTGCATTCCATGACATAGGTGAACCTTAGGCCTTGTCCATAGAATGTGATACTAGCTGCTCCGCCACTTTGTGACAGTTTGCATTGTATTAACTCTAGAGCAAAGCATCTCCTATCAGTCGGAATACTCTTGCTTTACTCAGGAATAGCACTTCATTATATGTATTTTGGGATATTTTATTTTAAAAAGTTTTGATACTCCTTTAACCCTTTGAGTGCCAGAGAGGTATCCAACCCATTGTGTCAAGGGTTAACTCATTGAGCACCAGAGGGACATGCAGACCATTGTTTTGCAATGCATTGCACACCCCCTGATCTTCAAGGGGTTAAAGGGATAGTAATGTTTCACTATAAAAGCAGCTCAAATTAATCTTCATAGTATTTGTGCCATGGAGAGTGTTATTTCAATACTGTCAGAGTTGTAGTTCAGGAGTAATTGAATGATAAAGTATCCCCCTCCCTCCCCTTTTACCTAGTGTAAGCTGTCTCCCCTCAGATGTAGAATCTGGTCTGAACCCTTTGAGTGCCAGCAGGGTGCGTAACGCATTGCGGAACAATGCGTTGTGTACCCCTCTGGCACTCAAAGGGTTAAAACCAGACAGCTCACAGCAAGGAACAATCTTCTTACTATGATCATAAGGAAAACCCTGCCCCCTTGTCAGGTTTTTCAGGTTTTTCCTTATGTTCACTGAAATGTGTCCCTCTCTGTGATCCATCCGGACAGTCTTGCTGCTCTGAGGTGAGCAGTGTTACATTAGTAAAAGGGGCGGGAGGGGAAATACTTCATCATTCAATTACTCTTGAACTACAACTCTGACAGTATTGAAATAACACTCTCCATGGCCCAAATACTATGAAGATTAATTGGAGCTGCTTTTATTATGAAACATTACTATCCCCAGGACAGGACTGCAAAATAGCTTATTGAACCCCATAGCCTGTGTTTATATGCCCCGCATTAAAGGATAGGTTTGATCATATTATGAAAGAGCAACTTGCATATTAACTTTAAAGGGATAGTAATACTTCACAATAAAAGCAGCTCCTATTAACTTTCATAGTGTTTGGGCCATGGAGAGTGTTATTTCAATACTGTCGGAGTTGTAGTTCAAGAGTAATTGAATGATAAAGTATCCCCCTCCCACCCCTTTTACTGATGTAACACTGCTCACCTTAGAGCAGCAAGAATGTCCGGATAGATCGCAGAGAGGGACAATCTTCACTGAGCATAAGGAAAAACCTGAAAAACCTGTCGGGGGGGGGGGGGAGGCAGGGTATTCCTAATGCTCACAGTCTGAAGATTATCCCTTGCTGTGACCTGTCCGGTCAAGAGACCACATTCCACATCTGAGGAGGACACTTCATCATTCAATTACTCTTGAACTACAACTCTGATGCATTGAAATAACACTCTCCATGGCCCAAATACTATGAAGATTAATTGGAGCTGCTTTTTTTGTGAAACATTATTATACCTTTAATGTTCATTTAATTATGAAATAACATTTCTAATCTCCTATTATCCTATTAGCCACAGTATTATACATTTTGTGCTATTTAATGCAGTGTTCTAATCTGGCAAAATATACTGTTTGAGATGCCCCTGTTTCATATTCCTTAGAACTGCTGATAACACATTCACATGAAAGGTGTGTACGTCGCGAATCCTAGCACTGCTTAGTGCACCTGGGCCGCAGTGTTTCCATTACCCCTGTTTTTCCATGGTCTCCCTTGGCTGCGCAGAGCTGGCAGGAGTTTACATGAGGGTACTTTGAGTCAGAACAGATCAGAGTGTGGGTTTAACCCATGGAGTGTTAGAGAGATGTCCAACGTATTGTGAAACAAAACATTAGTCACTCCTCCAACGCTCAAAGCCATCTTCCAACTACATGTAGCCTGAACATCTTGGCATGATGTTGAAAGGGCATTCTTTAAAGGGCGAGAATATACTTCTGCAGCCAAACAATCTAATTTTTTTTTCTGTATTTGAGTCTTGTGGTCTTTTTTTCAAATTTATCCTCTGTGATACTCAAATATTTGTCCTTTTGCTTTAAAGGGATAGTAATACTTCGTTTTATCTTTATTTTATTTTGTAGGCATTAAAAAAACATGAAGAACGATATAAGTCTTATCTCTCAAACCTTTATGGTTTAAGAGATATTCACAAGCAAAGTATCCCCCCCCGTTCAGCCCGATCAGAAGGGAGGTGCCCAGGTAGACTGCAGAGAGGGACAATCTTCAATTAAGATAAGGGGAAAAAGCTGAAAAACTTGTCAAGGGGGACAGGGCATTCATTGTTCTCATAGGAAGAAGATTGTCCCCTTCTGTTATCTGTCTGGTCTATGGACTGGATTCCACATCTGAGAAGAGATGGCTTACACTAGGAAAAAGGGGCGGGAGGTGGAAACTTTGCTTGTGAATATCTCTTAAACCATAAAGGTTTGAGAGATAAGACTTATATCATTCTTCATGTTTTTTTAATGCCTACAAAATAAAATAAAGTTAAAACGAAGTATTACTATCCCTTTAAAGTTTAATCATCATTATAATTTGCAATTATGCTATTAACCTTTAATTCTTTAAGTTCCAAAGCGGTGGACAACACCTTGGAGATGAAGGAAGTTGTAATGCTCAATAGCTGAAAAAAGCCAACAGTTTACTACCCCTGCAATACTGCATTGACCCTTACCATTTCTGCAGAATGGCTAGTTTATAAACACACAAGCTCCTTTTTAAAAAAAAGCTGCATTTCCTCACAATCTCCCCGTGTTTACCACTTTTTAGCTTCAGTGCGTGACCTTGATCTGGTACTCGTCTTTCTGTGAAAAATCTGACTTTCCATAAATACTTTCTAAATCACAAACAGATGCACCCGGGGCTAATTTGGAGCTAAGTGGTGTGTTTTGATAATGAGAAACACATAAGGTTACCAGACCATCTCTGTTAAACTGGGCACATATAAAGACTGCCTGCTGCACGGATACATAGGAACGAATGTAGCCCAGCAATAGCCACTGCAGCCCTGCGGCAGGCATTTATCATATGAGTCCAGAGAGATATCCAATGCATTGCAACGGAGGAATGATCTGGCAACCCTAGAAACACAGGAGAAAAAAATGACCCTGATCCACCACCACCCTAGAATTGTTTTCAAAGGATTCAGATGATTAAATGGCATAGTATTGCTTAATATGGAAATATACATATTGCAGGGTTTATCCTGCTGAGTAAAACAAGACTGTTCCTGTGCCTGAGTGATGTTATATTCAAAAGTTATTACAGCTCAAACTTTCATTTTTTTTTAGGCACTTCCATGGCCTGAAATTTAATGTTGGCTCTATTGCTATGAACAGCTATGGTCAGTGACAATAACCCTCCATAGGCTTCTGCGGCAACAGCGCCACTCTAGAATATCAGACCATGGTGGTACTGCAGCCAAAAAAATGCAAGCTTGATTATTATTATTCTTTATTTATATAGTGCCAACTAATTCTGCAGCGCTGTACAATTGGGTAAAGACATACAGAGGTATTAAATAGTACAATCAACTGTGGAGAACAGAAGGATCAGATCTACAATCACTTTTTAAAGGGATAGTAATACTTCGTTTTAACTTTATTTTATTTTGTAGGCATTAAAAAAATATGAAGAATTATATATGTCTTATCTCTCAAACCTTTATGGTTTAAGAGATATTCACAAGCAAAGTTTCCCCCTCCCCGCCCCTTTTACCTAGTGTAAGCAATCTCTTCTCAGATGTGGAATGCAGTCCATAGACCAGACAGATAGCAGCAGGGGACAATCTTCTTCCTATGAGAACAATGAAAGCCCTGCCCCCTTGTCAAGTTTTTCAGGTTTTTCCCTTATCTTAATTGAAGATTGTCCCTCTCTGCAGTCTACCTGGGCACCTCCCTTCTGATGTGGCTGAACGGGGGGGGGATATTTTGCTTGTGAATATCTCTTAAACCATAAAGGTTTGAGAGATAAGACTTATATCGTTCTTCATGTTTTTTTAATGCCTACAAAATAAAATAAAGATAAAACGAAGTATTACTATCCCTTTAAGGATCAGCGACTGTCCTGGCACGTGATGGAATTCTGGGATGACAGCGCGGATGTGTGCCGCTCTGCCATTCCAGAATTCATTGAGAAAATAATTTTTTAAAAAGTGCTGTGATTCTTAACGACCGCCCACCTCCAAATTGGGCAGTCGTTAAGGGGGTTAAAGAAACCTGTCAACCTCAAGTGCACTCTTTATTTATAGAAATACATGTATACACACACACACGTATATATATTAAAAATCTGTTACTGTTGGGAATGATGATAAACTGTTCACAGGTATCCATAAGACCCTGAATACACAGTTTGCTCTCTGTCTTTTATTGGGTCACACAGATAGATCGATTAAAAAGAATGAACCGCTGATGCATCCACCTGTGCTCACACAGAGATATATTCTGATAACACGGGGTCTTACGTATAAAAGCAAATAGGAGCCATTCTGAGGCAAACCATTTGAATCTTAAGGAATAAAGAAAACATCCCATTGAGCCAAATGAGGCCTGTAATCCCTTGACGCTGGGCTGCAGGGAATTTAAAACATTTCCCTCTGTGGAGGGTCTCACATAGCTGGCCCGCAGGCTGCACGTTTTGGCATACATGCTTTAAAGGGATAGTAATGTTTAAAGAGTAAGCATCACCTGTATTAAAGTTGCCTTGATTTGAATAACCGTTTGTACTGGATCTGTAATCCTTTTATTTTTTAAATATTATGTGTTATTCTCCGAGATACTTGCTTTTAAACTTCAGGCCACTATTTCACTTCAGGACAGACTGCGGGTCAACTCTGTACCACATCCTATCAATCTTCTTCAGTTCCCATTCCCCAAGTATTATTGCCTCGTTCCACCCTCCTCTGATGACGTAGGATTCCTCCAAGTGAGCTGGAGCGGTCTCTTTGGCATGGAATCCTCTGTCATCGCAGGAGGTTGGAATGAGGAGCTATTTGGGGAGGGGAACAAAGTACCGTAAAATCTCGGGTATAATACGTACAGTTTTACCCCTATTCATCTTATGTGAAGTGGGGGGGTTGTATTATACCCGAGAGTTTTTTTTCCGAATAAAAAATATATATATATTGCTGCCAGCTACCTTCCCTCCCACCCCCAGTGCAGTCCGATGTCAAAAGAATCCTTACTTTCTTTTGCTGCACTTGAATACTGCACTGTATCTCGGGTAAGCTCTGTCCCATCTTCCCTGGGGGCGGCATGCTAGTATTTGCCACCAGCTTCCTTCAATGGACTTTCAGGACCTTCCTCCTCCAGCCAATGGTAATGCCCTGTGAGGATCTCAAGGATCTCACAGGGCAACACCATAGGGGGAAGGTCCTGAAAGTCCATTGAAGGAAGCAGGTGGCAAATGCAAGCATGCCACTCGCAGGGAAGATGGGACAGAGCTTAAAGGGATAGTAATACTTCAAAATTACTAATCCCTATTTTGTAGCCCTTAAAAAAAAGAAGAAAAATGCCCCCAGTGGCACCTCTCAAACCCTTATGGTTTGAGAGATAACCGCTTACAAAGTTCACAGCTGCCTGATGTCAGCGTTTTAGCTGACAGCAGGGGAACCTGCTCCTGAGATCAGCCTGCGGCTCTGCAGCAGAGCCCAGATCGAGTTAATGAAAAATAAATCCTTCACTGAAAAGGTCTTCTACGTGTGCTTGGTTCCTCCCACTTCCCACCCACTTCTCCTCCTTCCCACCCTGTTCCTCCCACATCCCACCCACTTCTTCTCCTTCCTATCCCGTTCCTCCCACTTCCCTCCCACTTCTGCTCCTTCATATCCTGTTCCTCCCACTTCTCCTACTTCCCACCCTGTTTCTCCCACTTCCTGCCCACTTCTTCTCCTTCCTATCCCGTTCCTCCCACTTCCCTCCCACTTCTGCTCCTTCATATCCTGTTCCTCCCACTTCTCCTACTTCCCACCCTGTTTCTCCCACTTCCTGCCCACTTCTCCTCCTTCCCACCCTGTTCCTCCCACTTCCCACCCACTTCTCCTCCTTCCCATCCTGTTCCTCCCACTTCTCCTCCTTCCCACCCTGTTCCTCCCACTTCCCACCCACTTCTCCTCCTTCCCATCCTGTTCCTCCCACTTCTCCTCCTTCCCATCCTGTTCCTCCCACTTCCCTCCCACTTCTCCTCCTTCGTATCCTGTTCCTCCCACTTCCCTCCCACTTCTCCTCCTTCCCACCCTGTTTCTCCCACTTCCTCTCACTTCTCCTCCTTCCCATCCTATTTCTCTCATTTATCTCCCACTTCTCTTCTTTTCCACCCTTTTCCTCCCATTTCCCCTTCTTCCCAACCCTGTTCTGCCCAGTTTATTGCACAGCACATTAAGCCCTGCCCCACCTGCTATTAAGCCCAACACTTTGTGCCATGAATTGCGTCATTTATATCCTCCCACCGGCACCACATGATTCCCCTCCGGGGACTCCTGAAGACAAAAGTTCCCAGAGATGATAATAATGCATTCTTTAGCTTGCTTCAACTCTCCTTACAGGAGCTCCAGACTGCAGGTGCAGTGAAGACAGGACATTAATAGGTTCTCTTATATAAAGAGAGAAGAAAATGTTCTACGAAATATCTATTTTTAAAAGACAAAACAACACAGAGATCAATTTTCCCAAAACACATTAAAATTCCCTGTATCAGCTTCTTGACTACAGAATATTAATGATCAAATGGAAAAGCATAATACATGTCAAACATCTGTATTCTGTCATTGGTATTGCAGGAAAATTACCATCAGATGCCAAAATGTCTATAGAAATGGAAAAAAAATAGTTTCTTTTTCCTGTAATACATTTGTTACATGACTGCCAGATGAGTAGGTCAGTTATACAATCCTACACGCACAACCAGGTGGAGGAGAAAGGCAGCCTGTGACCAAAGGTCAGACAATGCTCGCGGCCAGTCCCAATATCCTATATAATAATTCACTAGGATGTTTGTCAGAAGCTGTCATGCTCAGTAGAGACTGCTCTCGTTCGGGCAGTCTCTACTGTGCAAGACTGCATAGCGTGGAGCAGTGAGGTAGGGGCTGCTTAACCCTTTGAGTGCCAAAGGGGTACGCAATGCATCGGCCCGTGTACATGGGCTTTTACACTAATATATATATACATATATATATATATATATATATATATATAAAGCAAAATTATAACACAGTGGCACTCATATATTAATGAACATGATAATGGTTGGTGCACGTCCCATAGGATAATTAAATACACAAGTATACTCAGCCACAGGAATTCCATAGACCAAGGAGACAGCACTCTGGATACATCTTGTAGACTTTAAAATTGGCTATACTATAGGGATATATATAGGAAAAGAGGACTGACATTCATGTGTGACGTACTCCCATGCCAGGAAAGCGCCAAAATTGGCGTCCTCGTGCAGGTGACGTCCTCTTTTCCTATACATATCCCTATAGTATACTTATATCCCTGTTTGCCCTGATGAAGGTCTGAACATAGACCGAAAACGTTTGGCATGAATTGAATAAAGCCAATTTTAAAGTCTACAAGATGTATCCAGAGTGCTGTCTCCTTGGTCTATGGAATTCCTGTGGCTGAGTATACTTGTGTATATATATATATATATATATATATATATATATATATATATATATACTGTACATACACATATACAGAATGTGTTTGAGATGCACTTGCTGTGAATTGACTTTAAGACCTGGGTGCTCATCAAATGAAGAGATACATAGTTTACGAAGGAAAGACGGCACTCACACAATCATTTTGCTCAAAAATTTACATTTTGTTTATTTTGACCCAAATCTATGGTTGAAACGTCTAAATGAACAATGTGTGAATTTTTGAGCAAAATGATAATGAGCGCCATCTCTCCTTTATAAACTGTATATATATATATATATATATATATATATATATATATATATATATACATATACTAGTTACAAAGCCTGTATACACGGGCTGATCCGGAGTGGGGAGCTCTGTATGGCTCACATCCTGTCTGTGCTCCCGGCTCCGGGGCAGCAGCGGAGGTGCTGGATGACAGTTCGTCACCCATCCGCCTCCGCTGCTGCCCTGGAGCCGGGAGCACAGATAGGCTGTCAGCCTTATGGAGCTCCACGCTCCGGATCAGCCCGTTCTGTGAGTCCCTACTGAGCATGTTCGGTTATGCACATAGTGAGCGATGCAATATGGACTTTATGTTATAGGATATATATATATATATATATATATATAAAAAAGGACAAGCACTCCCTCTGTAAATCAGTATTTTAGATCGGGTGCACCAGAATGATATGTATATAAAGTAACAGCTGAGCACTAAACAAAAATAAAGTACTTTACTGGTACATGAATAAGAGCAATGTTTCAGTCCTCACCTTTGTCAAGCAAAGGTTCCAAGTGAGGACTGAAACATTGCACTTATTCATGTACCAGTAAAGTACTTTATTTTTGTTTAGTGCTCAGCTGTTATATATATATCAAATGAGTTAGATACCTCTCTGGCATGTAAAGGGTTAAGTGCATTGTACAAGGTTTTCTGCTAGTATATCCAGTGCAGTGTGCTGGATACCTCTCTGGTACTCACTGTCCCTTTCATCCAGTGTGCTGTCACTTTGCTCCAGAATTGCTTCATCGTCACTTGTGCATTTGGCCCATAAAATGTCATAGGGAAGTGTCTCGTGGAACCAAGTGTTTTAACGTGTTACATTCCCAAAGGTGTGCAGTGCACCACAGTATGTGCCTTTCCCACACACCTAGGTCACCATGTGTGTACAGCAGTGGTTCTCAACCCTTGCCCTCAGTGGCTATTAACAGACCAGGATCTGATGATTTCCTTGTTAGAGCACAGGTGAGTTAATCAGTGTGAATGAGCCTCTGATCACCACACTTGTGTTCTAGCAGGGAAATCCCTAAGTCCTGGCCTGTTAGTGGCCACTGAGGACATGGGTTGAGAACCTCTGGTGTACAGTGTACCTAAAGCACAACTATCACAGGGGCAACCTCTTTGCTATTAACCCTTTCAGTGCCAGAGGAGCAACAATTGCAAAGCAATACGTTGGTTACCCCCTGGCAATGTTATGCATTTATTTATTTAAAGGGATAGTAATACCTAAAATGTAAAAAAAAATATGTTGTAGGGTTTATCCCCCTGAGTAAAACAAGAGTACTCCCACTGCTGAAAGATGTTTCATTCAAAAGTTATTAATTTTCAAAGTTGAATTTTTTAGGTGCAATATCACAGTGGCCTGAAATTGTACAGTGGCGCTGTTGCTACACGATCCTATGGACAGCTCTGGTCTCAGGACCATAAATCTCCATAGGATGGTGTAGAAACAGCGCCACTGTACAATTTCAGGCCACTGTGATTTTGCACCTAAAAAATTCAACTTTGAAAATGAATAACTTTTGAATGAAACACCTTTCAGCCGTGGGAGTAATCTTGTTTTACTCAGGGGGATAAACCCTACAACATATTTTTTTTTTACATTTTAAGTATTACTATCCCTTTAAAGAGGACTTATCACCTTTGCAAGTTCTTCCCTCAGTGGAAGCTTTCATGGTGAAAGGATTTGTATGATATTCCTCCTTATCAGTTCATTCCCCCCTCTGGTGAACTCCAAAAGGTTCTGATTAGCAGCCTACGATGGTGGAGAGGAGTGAGTCTGTGTACACGTGAGTAATTACACAGCTTTATGTGACCAAATCAGAGAAAAAAGTGCCTCTGAGATTAGATTTTCCGACTACTGAATGAAAAATCTCTTATAATAATACCTGTTTGGAAAGCAAAGAGCACACGTGGCACACTTTAACCCTTTGAGTGCCAGAGGGGTACACAATGCATTGGTCTGCAATGTTATGCATAGCCCTCTGGCACTCAAAGGGTTAAGATAAACCGACCAGACCTCACCCTTAACTGGGGACACATTAAAAAATGCCTGCTGCACAGTACCAGTGCTTGATGATTAGGAAGTTGGCCTCATGTTCTTAATATGTAAATTCAAATTACTAATACATTTTTTTTTTTCATGTTTAGCTATTTTTCATTTATTTTTTTTACACTTTAATTTCCCTGACTGAGCTGCGTGGATCTCAGTTTTCAGAGGGTTTCTACATTTAGTCAATAGATCATCATAGAAGGATGTAATGCTTCTTCCTACAGTACTGAATGCTGTGTGATGTAATACAATGTTACAGTCTCCCTACAGTACTGAATGCTCTGTGTGATGTAATACAATGTTACAGTCTCCCTACAGTACTGAATGCTCTGTGTGATGTAATACAATGTTACAGTCTCCGTGCAGAACTGAATGCTCTGTGTGATGTAATACAGTGTTACAATCTCCCTACAATACTGAATGCTCTGTGTGATGTAATACAATGTTACAGTCTCTCTGCAGGAATGAATGCTCTGTGTGATGTAATACAATGTTACACTCTCCCTGCAGCACTGAATGCTCTGTGTGATGTAATACAATGTTACAATCTCCCTACAGTACTGAATGCTCTGTGTGATGTAATACAGTGTTACAATCTCCCTACAATACTGAATGCTCTGTGTGATGTAATACAATGTTACAGTCTCTCTGCAGGAATGAATGCTCTGTGTGATGTAATACAATGTTACACTCTTCCTGCAGCACTGAATGCACTGTGTGATATAATACAATTTTACAATCTCCCTACAGTACTGAATGCTCTTTGTGATGTAATACAATGTTACAGTCTCTCTGCAGCACCGTATGCTCTGTGTGATGTAATACAATGTTACATTCCCTCTGCAGCAATGAATGCTCTGTGTGATGTAATACAATGTTACATTCCCTCTGCAGCAGTGAATGCTCTGTGTGATGTAATACAGTGTTACAATATCCCTACAATACTGAATGCACTGTGTGATGTAATACAATGTTACAGTGTCTCTGCAGGAATTAATGCTCTGTGTGATGTAATACAATGTTGCATTCCCTCTGCAGCAATGAATGCTCTGTGTGCTTTTTTCTGACATTTTCTTTATATCTTTTTTACATTGTATCATTAGAACTACTTTCATATTCTATGACAGAAAGCTCTCAGATCCAGATAGCTCATTGTCAAGGACATAAAAATGTAAACAGTCATTTGACCGGTCTAAAACGTGTGCCTGGTTTGCAAGCACATGTTGTAAACCGTTCAAATGAAGTATCTTTTTCTTTACCACACTATTTTGGCTCTGCTGAAGAGCGTCCGCCGGTCCCGGGACCAGGATCTGCCTTTGTCAGCTAGAGCTCTGACATATGAGAAAAGGGAGGGCAGGGGGAACATTGTAAACTTATATCTCTCAAACCATAAAGATTTGAGAGATCAGACTTGGAGCAATTCATTTATTTTTTTACCATCTACATTATTACATTTAGTTAAAACTATCTATTACTATCCCTTTAATTCTACAGGGACCAGGAAAACCCTGTCCTATACCTGTTAACCCTTTGAATGCCAGAGAGTTGTAAAATGCACTTGCACATCTCTCTGGCATGCAAAGGTTGTAGAACTCCATTGAGGATTAGAAAACTGTATTATTTCTGTATGTTAGCATACAGAGTAGGGCAGCTTTTTCCAGCATAGAGTGAAAGGGTTAAGCACCAGAGTGTGTTTCTTACCAATTAAGCTGGGACAGGAGGTAGATCTAGGTTAATGGAATGACAGGTCCCACCTGAATAGGAGGAATGCCCCAGTTCTGAAATCAGTCACATGGTACTGTTAACCCCTTCAGTGCCCATGAGACCTGTCACACAATATCAATCTGTGACTGTCATTTCACAGAATATCAATTCCAAATCCTTGTCAATTTGTTGCAGTCAGATTGTAAATCAGACTATTTATTTAGTAAACAGAGAGTTTAGATTACGGTGACCTCATATCCCTTTAAATAAGGGATGTTTGCAAAAATCTTCATTCTCCAGGACTGTACGGGAATCAGTACAACCCTGCAATGTGCATTTTTTTTAAATTGCTCCACAACAATAAAACTCATATTAATCTTTGTTCAGCCCCTTAAGGCCCGCACTGTCCAGGGCTGGGGTGCGCTGGGGGACCAACACATTTTTTTTTTTTGCCTCAGTGATTACACCACTCCTTTTAGGCTTGCTGTGATCACAAAATGTCATGACACGCCGGGACTGTCATGGTACTCAAAGCTGGGAGCATTGTGACGCACGTCACCCGTCGTTAATGAGTTAAACTTCAGTATATGTGTTTATAAATCAGTATCTGTAAATAAAATATTTTGATCATGCTCTAAATCATTTATTCAGCTAAACAAAGAAGTGTCAATTAGTTATAAAGTAACCTAAAAATGCTCTACCCACCAGCCTTATGAGCTGTATTATCTGTGTCTCTCTCTGCCTCACGATCACAGTGAGGAGAAGTGAGGCAGAGAACAGTGACAAAGACAATGTTTATGAAAATTGCCTTTGTCATGTGGCTCCATTTGCACATGTGATCTCTTTAACAGTAATTGTATGTACAGACCCACAGGGTAACAGCTGAAACTGACTGCTCCATTCCTGGAGCAATCAATAACAGCCTCCCTGCCATGATCACAGTGTGCCCTGAGGAGAGCTGTGATCATTAAACCACGATGTACCAGGACCATCATCCATCCTTAAAGGATGGATCTGTGTGACGGTCTTAGCATGTCATGTGGCACCAAGTGGATAAAAACATTCCATTCTGACCAAAATGGTAGTCTTATATTTCCCTGGATCACTATCCTATCTATAGGTACAGTTCTGGTTCCTGTGTTGTAAACTCACCTTTCTTTCCTGCATTCCACCAATTATCACTATGAAGGAGCAGTGTCTGAAGTCCTTGCCCACTTGAGCACTCGATTAATATTATTGGCTAGTTCCCAATTGGTTTAGCCAATCATTGGAAGCTGCAATAAGCATCTCACACTCCAGCATTGCTTGTGTGAAAGGTCTGCAGGCTGCCCCATAGGACTTAATGCAGTGCTTTCATGCAGCAATTGTACTGCTTTTCTGTGAGAACACAATAAAGATGACATTGATATTGCAACATGCTGAAGTTTGTCCAGTGACATCACTAGTCGAAAGGACAGGCTGTTCACGACTACATTTCCCATTATGCCCATCCAGTCACTGGCAGACCTGCATTTTTCATGTGTCCTTTTTAACGCTTTGAGTGCCAGAGGGGTGTGCAATGCATTGCTTCACCGATTCACCAGTTTCTCATTGGTTTAAATGGGGATTTTAACCTCCTAAATGCTAAAAAGGTCTCCATGCATTGTTCACAATGTGACTGAGATAATGTGACACATGTCCCTTTGAATCAGTGGAGTTTATAAAAAAAACACACACTGCAGGGTTGTACTGATTCTTGTGTGCCAGAGGGGTATTCAATAATGTATTTGCCCCCTATGGTAAAATTGGTGTGCCACATTTTCTCCTCATTTCATTAGTGCATATGGCCCTTAGTGCAGACTGCCCAGACCACACCTTTAAGCCTTTGAGTGCATGAGGGGTACGCAATGTTTTGCAAAGCAATGTGTTACGTACCCCTCTGACACTTGAAGGGTTAACTGGGGACACATGAAAAATGCACATTGCAGGACTCTTAATTTTAGCTTAGCCCTGGAATATGCATGTCCCTGTCTCCAGGTGTGGTCTGGTCAACTTATCTTAGTGTATAAACCAGACTTTTAACCCCTTAACTACCAGGGTCCTGGGAAGTAACCTTCCTCTAAGGACCACTGGTCTTTCCGATTCACCGGTACACGTGACCTGTTGCTTTTATTGGTGAGCCTCGTTGGGGACTGAGAGAGACTCCAGTCTTGGAGCGGTCAATTTCAGTCCCCGTTTTTACTTCCATCGCTCCCGGAGCAGCACAATAAGTAAAATGTACGTGACGTGCTATGACCGTCACCGGTCCTTAAGGGAAAAACTGTGTGACGGTCATAGCATGGCACGCGGTCCGTAAGGGGATAAGGAATATATAAACTTGTAAATAAACTGGCCAAATCAGTATATAAACTGGACAGTACAGTAATATATAAACTGGTAAATACATAAACAAATCAGAATATAAACTGGACATTATAGCAATATATATATATATATATATATATATATATATACAGAGAGAGAGAGAGAGAGAGAGAGAGAGAGAGAGAGAGAGATAAGATCCAATGTGGTAGCACTCACTGTTAATAAAGTCCAATATACTGGGGTGCTTGTCCGGAGTATTAATGTTAAATACAAAGATTTGAAAATTGACCAGCACTCACAGGTTTTGATGGAAGCATTCCAGTGATGTTTATTGAATACTTTTGAACAGTCTACAACGTGTACCTGGTTTTCAAGCACACTTAGTAGACCATTCCAATGAAGTATTTCTGCCTAACTAGCATGATCACGTTGCTGCTGAAGAGTGCAGGACAGTCTATGGACTGGGATCTCCTTCTCTAACTCGGAAATCTGATGTACGTGCAAGGGGAGGGAAATGGGAAGGTTCAAAGCTTATAGCTCTCAAACCATAGAGGTTTGAGAGATAGGACCGGTTGGAATTAATTTATTTTTTTAATACCTAAAGAATTCAAAATACTTTTATTAAAGTATTACGATCACTTTAAGTAAAATGTATCTTGTAGGCATTACAACACTAAACTAAATGCCCCCAGTCCCATCTCTCAAACCTTTAAGGTTTGAGAGATATTCAGGACCAAAATTTCCCCCTCCCTCCCCTTCAGCAGAGGCTCTTCAACAGAGCCGAGATCGAGTTATTGAGACAGAAATCCTTCCCGGTTCAGTGAAGGATTTTTGTCTCAATAATGCAATCTCTGCTCTGCTGAAGAGCCTCTGCCGGTCCCGGGACTGGATTCCCCTGCAGTCAGCTTGAGCGCTGACATCAGGGAAAGTGGAGGGAGGGGGAAACTTTGGTCCTGAACATCTCTCAAACCATAAAGCTAATTGAATGATAAAGTGTCCCCCTCCCGCCCCTTTTACTGATATAACACTGCTCAGCTCAGAGCAGCGGGGAGGTGCCCAGGTAGATTGCAGAGAGGGACAATCTCCAATTAAGATAAGGGAAATAGCTGAAAAACCTGACACGGGGGGTAGGGTTTTCATTGTTCTCACAGTAAGAAGATTGTCCCCTGCTGCTATCTGTCTAGTCAAGCAACCAGATTCCACATCTGAGGTGAACAGTGTTACACTAGGTAAAAGGGGTGGGAGGGGGAAACTTTATCATTCAATTACTCTTGAACCACAACTCTGACAGTAATGAAATAACACTCTCTATGGCTCAAATACTTTGAAGATTAATTGAAGCTGCTGTTTTTGTGAAACATTACTATCCCTTTAATGTCTTTTTTAATACCTACAAGATGAATATTTGTTAAAATGATATATTAATATCCCTTTAAAAGATTCACTTTATTGTGTGCTTTGGTACATCAGATGAGTTAACGGTGGTCTAACTGTGTGTGTGTGTGTGTGTGTGTGTGTGTGTAATACCACAATTACCCCATCTGGTGTATCGCAGCACACAATAAAGTGAATCTTTTAAACTATTGAGTGATGGTTCCTTTTTTCTACTTGTATCAAATCATTATTTATACACTGGACATTACAGCAATATATAAACTGGTAAATACATTAGCAAATTAGTATACACATTGGTAAACACAGCTAAAATGTAACTGGTAAATACATTAGCCAAATCAGTATATAAACTGGACATTGCAGCAGTGTATAAACTGGTTAATAAACTGGTCAGAATCGTATTTAAACATTGCAGAAGTGTTTGTCAGATCATCCCTTTAAAAGAGGACACATGAAAAATGCCTGATGCAGGGCGACAGTGGTTAATTATTAGTTTGCAATGGTTCCTATGTACCAATGTAGCAGATCTTTTTCATACACAACCTTTTTTTTTTTTTAAAGGGATGATCTTGCAAACCTGATTACAACAGTATAAAATCTTGTAAATACATTAGCCAAATCAGTATATAAACTGGACATTACATGAGTGTATAAACTGGTTAATAAACTGGTCAGATTGGTATTTAAACTTAACATTGCAGAAGTGTTTGTCAGATCATCCCTTTAAAAGAGGACACATGAAAAATGCCTGATGCAGGGCGACGGTGGTTAATTATTAGTTTGCAATGGTTCCTATGTACCAATGTAGCAGATCTCTTTCATACACAACCTTTTTTTTTAAAGGGATGATCTTGCAAACCTGATTACAACAGTATAAAATCTTGTAAATACATTAGCCAAATAATGCATAGAAGTTTGGAGAATACCGGCGTCATGCTAAGGCATGAGTTGGACCTCTGGGTTGTATAATTTGTTTGTTTGCTGACCTGTTTGTTATTCAAAGTGCACCAGTCCTAGGCCATAAAATTAGATAGGTAGATAACATCTCCAGAAACTGAATGAGTAGATCACTGGAGCAGGACAGTGTCATAAAATATATTGGACTATCTGCTCTGATGGGGTTCATCCAGGGGACAGTCAAATATTATTAAATAGGGAGAACATGTATATATAGTGTAAAATGGTTCAAAACAAATATATATTCAGAATGCCCAGGTTTTACCCTTCTGGTGGGTACCAAACATGCCAGGGGAAGGTATTCCTGCTATGAGTTACAAGAATAGCCACTTTGCAACCAGTTAGACCCAGCATGTTTGGTGTCCAGATATTCACACAGATATAAGGAATATGATTATTATAACATTATAGAGGTGTGCTGTGTGTTGCATGTTTTGGGAAGCCTTATGATTTTTCAGTTAGACCTCTGCAGTAACAGCCCTGACAGATCTGATTGAGTGGGCCGTAAACTGTCAGGACAAACCTCCCCCCAGGTAACACCCAGGAGGTTTGGCCTCTTAGAAGGAACTGTGGAAAGTATTTAATATGGGTTTTTTGGATAAAACAGTGAATTTCTTTGTAACAAATATCGGTAATTGTATTTAAGGATTTCTTGTGTTTCTCCCATTTTATTTTATGGACTGTTTTGCTTATGTGTAATATTTATGTGCGTGTATCCTTTATTTCTGTATTTTTGTAACCAGCACTGTGAAGCCTTTTTTCAGATTAAATGTTCAATTAATCAGCTCTTGTCTCTGTTCTCTAATATGAACTCACAACTCTGAAGGAAGCTCAGCTAGAACACGCTACTAAAGGGTTAATTCTATATGTCTGATTATTAATGTGATTTTTATACTGTATTCTGTTGTTTTTGGGGAAACCTAAGACGCCCAGATATAAAGTCTTGGAGGTGGCAGCGAATTGTAGTACTGGAGTGATAGTGCAGGAGGGATTTCAGGGGTTAATTTGGTGGTTGCTATGAATTGTAACAGGTAACCAGGGGTCTGGTATTGTTAACCCTTTCACTCCCACACTCTCCCCACTGTCTCAGCACGGCCTATAGCCTTCACTTGTGACAGCTGGGTAGAAGTGAAAGGGAAAGAAGGCAACAACGGCTTTCCAGTTCACTAATATTATTATTATTTATTTATATAGCGCACACAGATTACGCAGTGCTTTACACTCATATTGGTCACTGTCCCCATTGGGGCTCACAATCTAAATTCACCTATCAGTATGTTTTTTGGAGTGTGGGAGGAAACCGGAGTACCCGGAGGAAACCCACGCAAACACGGTGAGAACATACAAACTCATTGCAGATGTCGTCCTTGGTGGGATGTGAACCCAGGACCCCAGCGCTGCAGGGCAACAGTGCTAACAACTGAGCCACCGTGCTGCCCTATACAGATAGCCTATCAAGACCGGACAGGTGAGCAGTACTGAGGGTTAGGGCACCAGGAGAGTCCTGATGCCCACCAATGAGGTCTGCCACATAATCACACACACACACTGTCTGCTTCCCCAGCCTTGTCCCACTGTTAGCCACAGAAACACACATATACTGTCTCACACTTACATAACCACACATACACTATCTGGCACCCCAGCTTTCTTCCTCTGTCCATAGGTAGTCACAGACGGTATCCTTTTGAAGGGTCACATGCAGAAGAGCATACAACCATTTAACAACTCTTTCAACATGTCGCCTGAATTCAAAATAGCGACGTGACAATCTCGCAGTGCATGACAGTGCGAGATTGTTACGTCGCCTAGTCAATGGTCGCGTTTAATAGTTGTACAGCCAGTGATTCTCTCTAATCACCTTCTTTTTCATCTTTAACAGTTTGGCTCTTTTTTTTTTGTGACTTTTGTGCTGGGACAGCCTCCTTCCGCAGCTTTATTATATTCTATTATAAAAAAAACCCTACACAATCAGTATGTGAGCCGGTCCTGCCTCTCCCTTTCTCTGCGTGCTCCACTTCTCCCTATCATTGTGCATGCAGTGAAGGAGAGAGGCAGGATCGGCTCACATACTGATTGTGTAAGGGTTTTGTTATAATGTAATAACGCTGTGGAAGGAGGCTGCCCTGGCACAAAGGTAAAAAAAAAAAAAAGCCAAATTGTTAAAGCTGAAACTGAAGGTGATTGAAGAGAATCACCGGATGTATAACTATTAAACGAGACCATTGACTAGGCGACGTGACAATCTTGCTCTGTCATGCACTGCGAGATTGTCATGTCGCTATTTATATGCAAGAGACAAGGTGAAAGAGTTAAATGGTTGGATGCACTTCTGAGTGCAACCATTCAAAAGTGATCCGTCACAGAACCACACATACACTGTCTGACACCCCAGCCTTCTTACTCTGTCCACTGGTAGTCAAAGAACCAAGTTAAACTGTTTGACATCCAACCTTGTTCCACTCACCCACTGGTAGCCATAGACCCATACACACACTTCAACCTTCTTCCATTGTCGACTGGCAGCCACAGAACCGCACATATTCTGTCTGACACTGAACCTTGTTCCACTGGCATCCAAACTACCACACATACACTAACACCTCATCCTTCTTCAGGTGTCCACTGGTAGCCACAGAACCACACATACTGACACCTCAGCCTTCTTCCACTGATAGCCACAAGACCACATATACACTGACACATCAGCCTTCTTTCAGTGCCCACTGGTAGCCACAGAACCACCCATACACTGACACCTCTGCCCCAGTGTTCAAACTGCAAGGTCATAGGTTCTAGTCTTGGCAAAGTCAACTCAGCCTTTCCCTCTTGTGTGGTAGATAAAATGAGTCCAGGATGTACTTGAAAATGAGAGGCAATCTTAATGCATTCTGCCAGGGAAAATACATTCACAAAAAAAAAAACGTATTGCGCATTAGGACCCTTACTTCAAGAGAACGATTTAATAACAGTTGCTTAGAGGATTGAGGTATAAATCAGGTCAAATAGAATTGCTGCGTTTTTTCATGTAACTGATCCATCTGAAGTACCTTCTAAATCACACATCCTTCCATATCTCTGTTTCCATCCAATTTTGAATTTTTTTTTGCGATGTATGTTATATCTTAGTAAACCTGCTGAATGAATACATTGCTAGAAAACATATTTTATATAAGTGTATCACCCCGGTGTCCCTGTGTTTAGGAGATCAGACTGTGTGGTGTATATATAAGTGTATCACCCCGGTGTCCTTGTGTTTAGGAGATCAGACTGTGTGGTGTGTATATAAGTGTATCACCCTCGTGTCCCTGTGTTTAGGAGATCAGACTGTGCAATGTGTGTATAAGTGTATCACCCTGGTGTCCCTGTGTTTAGGAGATCAGACTGTGCGATGTGTATATAAGTGTATCAACCAGGTGTTCCTGTGTTTAGGAGGTCAGACTGTGCGGTGTGTATAGAAGTGTATCACCCTGGTATCCCTGTGTTTAGGAGATCAGACTGTGTGATGTGTATAGAAGTGTATCACCCTGGTGTCCCTGTGTTTAGGAGATCAGACTGTGTGGTGTGTATAGAAGTGTATCACCCTGGTGTCCCTGTGTGTAGGAGATTAGACTGTGTTGTGTGTGTATAAGTGTATCACCCTGGTGTCCCTGTGTTTAGGAGATCAGACTGTGTGGTGTGTATAGGTGTATCACCCTGATGTCCTTGTGTTTAGGAGATCAGACTGTGTGGTGTGTATAGAAGTGTATCACCCTGGTGTCCCTGTGTCTAGGAGATCAGAATGTGTGGTGTGTATATAAGTGTATCGCCCTGGTGTCCCTGTGTGTAGGAGATCAGACTGTGCGGTGTGTATATAAGTGTATCACCCTGGTGTCCCTGTGTTTAGGAGATCAGACTGTGTGGTGTGTCTATATAAGTGTATCACCCTGGCGTCCCTGTGTTTAGGGGATCAGACTGTGTGATGTGTATAGAAGTGTATCACCCTGGTGTCCCTGTGTGTAGGAGATCAGACTGTGTGGTGTGTATATAAGTGTATCACCCTGGTGTCCCTGTGTTTAGTAGATCAGACTGTGTGGTGTGTATAGAAGTGTATCTCCCCGGTGTCCCTGTGTGTAGGAGATCAGACTGTGTGGTGTGTATATAAGTGTATCACCCTGGTGTCCCTGTGTTTAGGGGATCAGACTGTGTGGTGTGTATAGAAGTGTATCTCCCCGGTGTCCCTGTGTGTAGGAGATCAGACTGTGTGGTGTGTGTAGAAGTGTATTACCCTGGTGTCCCTGTGTTAAGGAGATCAGACTGTGTGGTGTTTATAGAAGTGTATCACCCTGGTGTCCCTGTGTTTAGGAGATCAGACTGTGTGGTGTGTATAGAAGTGTATCACCCTGGTGTCCCTGTGTTTAGGAGATCAGACTGTGTGGTGTGTATAGAAGTGTATCACCCTGGTGTCCCTGTGTTTAGGAGATCACACTGTGTGGTGTGTATAGAAGTGTATCACCCTGGTGTCCCTGTGTCTAGGAGATCAGAATGTGTGGTGTGTATATAAGTGTATCGCCCTGGTGTCCCTGTGTGTAGGAGATCAGACTGTGCGGTGTGTATATAAGTGTATCACCCTGGTGTCCCTGTGTTTAGGAGATCAGACTGTGTGGTGTGTCTATATAAGTGTATCACCCTGGCGTCCCTGTGTTTAGGGGATCAGACTGTGTGATGTGTATAGAAGTGTATCACCCTGGTGTCCCTGTGTGTAGGAGATCAGACTGTGTGGTGTGTATATAAGTGTATCACCCTGGTGTCCCTGTGTTTAGTAGATCAGACTGTGTGGTGTGTATAGAAGTGTATCTCCCCGGTGTCCCTGTGTGTAGGAGATCAGACTGTGTGGTGTGTATATAAGTGTATCACCCTGGTGTCCCTGTGTTTAGGGGATCAGACTGTGTGGTGTGTATAGAAGTGTATCTCCCCGGTGTCCCTGAGTATAGGAGATCAGACTGTGTGGTGTGTATAGAAGTGTATTACCCTGGTGTCCCTGTGTTTAGGAGATCAGACTGTGTGGTGTGTATAGAAGTGTATCACCCTGGTGTCCCTGTGTTTAGGAGATCAGACTGTGTGGTGTGTATAGAAGTGTATCACCCTGGTGTCCCTGTGTTTAGGAGATCAGACTGTGTGGTGTGTATAGAAGTGTATCACCCTGGTGTCCCTGTGTTTAGGAGATCACACTGTGTGGTGTGTATATAAGTGTATCACACTGGTGTCCCTGTGTTTAGGAGATCAGACTGTGTGATGTATATAGAAGTGTATCACCCTGATGTCCCTGTGTTTAGAAGATCAGACTGTGTGATGTGTGTATATAAGTGTACCACCCTGGTGTCCCTGTGTTTAGGAGATCAGACTGTGTGGTGTGTATATATGTGTATCACCCTGGTGTCCCTGTGTGTAGGAGATTAGACTGTGTTGTGTGTATATAAGTGTATCACCCTGATGTCCCTGTGTTTAGGAGATCAGACTGTGTGGTGTGTATAGAAGTGTATCACCCTGGTGTCCCTGTGTTTAGGAGATCAGACTGTGTTGTGTGTATAGAAGTGTATTACCATGGTGTCCCTGTGTTTAGGAGATCAGACTGTGTGGTGTGTATAGAAGTGTATCACCCTGGTGTCCCTGTGTTTAGGAGATCAGACTGTGCGGTGTGTATATATGTGTATCACCCTGGTGTCCCTGTGTTTAGGAGATCAGACTGTGTGGTGTGTATAGAAGTGTATCACCCTGGTGTCCCTGTGTTTAGGAGATCAGACTGTGTGATGTGTATATATGTGTATCACACTGCTCTACAGCAATATAACTCACATTATTGTTTGTTTAAAGCGGATCCACCACATGAAATACATTTTAGCTTAAATAACTCCTCATCTGGCGACTCGCTGCTTAGTAGCGCTAGCCGCCAGAATTACTACATTGTTAAAAAGATTTACCTTTTCTTCCCCGGCTGACCTGCATGACGGATCATAGACATCTTGCCATAGTGACGTCCACGCGGCTGCGCTGTCAGTCCCAGCCAGCTATAGGAGGCGTTGCTAGGAGCCGTTCGAGTCTGGAAGGGACTGACAGCGCAGGTGCGTGGACGTCACTATGGGAAGATGTCCTCGATCCGTCCTGCCTGTTAGCCGGAGAAGAAAGGAGAAATCTATTTAACTATGTAATAATTCTGGCAACTGGTGCTACTAAGCAGCTAGTTGCCAGATGAGGAGTTATTTAAGCTAAAGTGTATGTCAGGTGGTAGTTCCGCTTTAAACGTCAGTGTATGTGTTTATAAATCAGTCTGTGTAAATAAAATACGTTGGTCTTGTTACAAGTCATTTATTAGGTTACATATGAAGGTGTCATGAAATAGCCTAAACGTTCTTGGTAGTGTCCCGCCCACCAGCCACACCCCAAGCAACACCTCCTAAAACACAAGTGTCCCTCTCTGGCAATTTGAAATGTTGGTAGGTATGGTACAACCTTTTGAAAGATAAACACTGAAAAATGTTCACTAATCTGAATGCTCAGAGCTTTGAGAGGTTTCTTTTTAATTTATTTTACCCAGAATCCCTTTCAAGCAGCTCATGCCGGGATTTTACGCAGGAAAACTTGGCTGCAGAGAGAGAGAGGTTTTAAACAGGAGGGCAAAACAAATTCAAAGGAGCAAAGAATGAATGCCGAGGCGGCGGGAATTCAAATCCATAATTAGATCTTGTTTAGAGCCCTGTGTTTTGTTTTGATTTCTCTGTCTGTATGTGTATAAAAAGGTATAATTCACCTGGTATTATTAGATCGCTGGCATGTCCTTGTGTGCAGGCAGAAAAGGCAGAGACTGATATAAAGCAGAGCTTAACCACTTGGCTCCAAGGCTGGATTATCCATTAGGCAGAGGAGGCAACCAACTTGGAGCTTAACATTTTGAGGGGGATTCTCGACTGCGGAGGTCATGCCCGCATTCATATTCTTTTAACCCTTCGAGTGCCAGAGGCATAAATAACTCATCTCAATGCATTGTGTTGCTCATCCTTCTAGCACTTGAAATGTTAATGGCACTTATGCAGTGCTTTTGGATTCTAGTGAGGCTTTCAGTGCTTTGTGAAGCAATGTATTGTAGCGCTATCTAGTGTAACAAAGGGATTAAGATCCTTTATTGATGGCTGGCTGGGGATGATGGGATTTATAGTTCTCAACAGCTAAAGGGCCCCAGGCTGTCTAATCCTGATAAACGATAAGCATACCTGGGGACTTTTGCTTTGTGGATCTCTGGTGCCGCTGGGAGAGATTAATGGTGCAATTTGCCTAAAAGAAGGGGTGGGGCTTAATCTGAGTGGGCAGGACTTCATAAACATACACAAAAATGGAGGAATAGAGTGGGGAAGGAGGAGAAGTGGGAGGGGAGTGGGAGGAACAGATGGGGAAGGAGGGGAAGTGGGCAGAGTTTCATTAGAAACTCCCCACATCCGGAGATTCATCCTCTACCCCGGTAATTAGAAGCCAAAATCGGATTCTCCTGGTCAGATCCGGAGTGCTCCCAGCTATGATAATAAGCACTCGCTCACATGTACGATAGAACTGGACAACCGCTTGCTATAGTTTTATTGTTCATGTTTTGGACCCTTCCCCCTTATTCTGTGTTAACCACCAATCCTGTTGCAGGAGGGTGTGGCTGATGTCTGGCCCACCTATATTATTATTAGCTGACACCCACTTGGGTCAGCCCATCATTAGGGGTTATGATGAACATCTCAACCTCTAGTATCGCTCCTGTAAAGGGATTGCTGACGGCGCTGTAAGGTTCCATGCACATGTGCCCTGAAGCAACTTTATTGCATTCCTGCATGAACACAGTGCTGGACATTGTTTCTTTCCAGCAAAGCAATAGTTACCCATGTGAAAGGCACCATATCCCTAAAGTATTCCTTTCATCATGGGTGACATAACCGATATATTATCTCCGGGTTGGTGTTGCCAATGAAAGCAGCCTAACTTTTTTTGTGCCAGGCAAAGTAGATGAAGCTGTGGGTGGGGTCACATAAGGAGTGGGGGTGTGGTCATGGGCGGGGAAAAGGATGCCTAGCGTGCAGTTGCTTTGCTCCAGAATTTTTTATCCATAGGTTCCTGCATCAGATGTAATTAAAGTAAGATAGAGATGTGCAATTCTTTAGGAAACTAACTGCACCATATGGGACAAAAATACGCATGCATTCCAAATTCCCTTTGATTTAAATGTGGGTTTTAATTAATTGAATGCTAGGGAGGTCTCTAGCATTCAGGGGGGTTAAAAGTCATATATTAAAGGAGCAGTAAACTTTTTTTATGAAAAAATATATATTGTAGGGATTTTCCTATTGAGTAAAATAAGGGTACTCCCACTGTGGAGAGATTTATATTTCCAGAGTTATCACAGTTTAAACCCATGTTTTATTACATTAGCAGTGCCCTCTAGTGGTCAAATTCTAATTAGTTTTTCCTGTTACATTCTAATGGAGGGGAAAGTCAGTGATATACAGTTCTCCACAGAATGTGATGGAAACTGCCTGTCACTTCCTGTCAGTTAGAACTATCAGGAAGTAAGCACAGTAAATTCACTTCCTGTCAGAACTATCAGGAAGTAAACACAGTAAATTCACTTCCTGGTTATTTGAACTGCTGTAAATTTTGAATAAAACATCTGACAGCAGTGGGAGTGACCTTGTTTTACTCAGCAGGAAATGCTCTATAAAATATGTGTTTTCATAAAAAAAGTTTACTTCTCCTTTAAAATATGGGGATTTTCATTTCTCTGGTATGGTACAAATGGTTTGTTTCCTGAACACAACCTCTTTAGCCTGATCGATGAGCATAGCTGGGAACTCTCCGGATTTGCCCCGGAGACTCCGGTTTTCACTCTGCATTATTATTATTAATAATCTTTATTTATATAGTGCCAAGTAATTCTGCATCGCTATTTGTTACCAGGTCTCCGGGGCAGAGCAGAGTCTGATTCTCCGGGGTGTGGGCAGTTTCTTAAGAAACACTGCCCATTGGTGCTCTTTCCCTATCCGCTCCACCCACTCCCCTCCTATTTCTCCTCCTCCCCAGCCTATTGACTATAGTTTTACAACTTTCTGAAGCCCCGCCCTATTCATAATTAAGCCCCACCCCCTTTAACACAAATTGCGTCATTTGTATCGCTGAACGGCACCACAGGCCTCAGGCCAGAAGAAAAAGTTCCCTGGTATGACAATGAGGACTTAGTGCAGAGGCGTCCAAGTATTTTTCAATCGCGGGTCACATGATCAGGAAGCCGTAAGCGTTAGAGCCATATTATTTATCTTATTGATAATGATGGTGAATTATAGCCTTTGAGCTACTCAAAAACATGGATTTATTTATTGATAACAGACATCTATGCTTGAATTGTACTGTACTGGTTGGCAGGGGATTAGGTCTTACTTGCCTACTAGTTCATGTGTGCTAGTTAATTAGGTAAGAAAATATTTTTTTTTTTTATAAACGTCAGGTCAGTTGGGCCGCATTTGGCCCAAGGGCCGCACTCTGGGCACCCATGCTTTATTGTGAATATTGCAACCTGCTGTTTCAGAAGGCTATGTTGTTTATGAAATGGGAAATGTAATTGCTGTATTCTGCTATGCCATTGACAGGAGGAAGAAAAGCTAGTTTGTCACTAGTTAACCCTTTGAGTACCAAAGGTGTACACAACACTTTGCAAAGCGTCACTTACCCTTCTGGCAATCAAGGGGTTAGTACCTTACTATTAAAAGAGAAGTTGTAAAAATATGAGTTGTAGGGTTTTCCTGCCAAGTAGAATATGGGTACCCCAACTGCTGGGAGATTTGACTTTCAAAAGTTATTACAGCTCAAATATGTTTAAAATCAAACTGTTAGCAACATTGCTAACTGATAGCCAAAAGACAATTTTTTCTAATGCACTCTATGGGAGAGATCTGGGGTTATGCACTAAGATAAAGAGGAGATAACTTCTCCAGTGAGATAAACTCTCCAGTTCCTATGTTATTCTATGGGAGAGCTTTAGTTATAGACTACAGGGGGAGACATACTAAGGTGTGATAAACAGGAAATAACACTTCTCCAGTGATAAACTCTCCAGTTCCTATGTTATTCTATGGGAGAGCTTTAAATATAGACTACAGGGGAGATGTACTAAGGTGTGATAAAGAAGAGATAACTTCTCTAGTGAGATAAACTCTCCAGTTGCTTTTTTATTCTATGGGAGAGCTTTAAATATAGACTACAGGGAGAGATGTACTAAAGTGTGATAAAGAAGAGATAACTTCTCCAGTGTGATAAACTCTCCAGTTCCTATGTTATTTTATGGGAGAGCTTTACTTATAGACTACAGGGAGATATGTACTAAGGTTTGATACAGAGGAGATAACTTTTCCAGTGAGAGAAACTCTCCAATCCCTATGTTATTCTATGGGAGAGCTTGAAATATAGGCTATAGGGAGATATGTACTAAGGTGTGATAAAGAAGAGATAACTTTTCCAGTGAGATAAACTCTCCAGTTCCTATGTTATTCTATGGGACAGCTTTAGTTATAGACTACAGGGGAGATGTACAAAGGTGTGATAAAGAAGAGATAACTTCTCCAGTGAGATTAACTCTCCAATTCCTGTGTTATTCTATGTGAGAGCTTTATAGACTACAGGGGGAGATGCAGGCCTGGATTTACCAATAGGCAGACAAGGCACTTGCCTAGGGCGCCCGATTTTCAGGGGCGCCTGGCAATGGCCTTGTCACGCCCACCATCCTGCCCACTTTATGGCCCCAGGATGCATAATGATAATAATGCTGTACCGTTTGCCTTGTACCTGCGGCGGGGCCGCCTGGGCCACCCCATGTGATGCACTGCTGCGCCTGTGTGCCACTGCCTCCATGCTCATTGGTCACATCTCTGCCTGAATGGGACCTCCTGTGATGTCACGATGCTGCCGACGCACAAAGGCAGCAGCAGCACGGTGCGCGGCATAGCTGATGGGCTAAACTAACGTGCAGGAGAGTTGGAGAGTTATTGTCGAGTGGCGGTGGCAGCAGCAGGCAGTGGTGTCAGAAGGTGGTGCGGCGGGTGCGGACCGCACCGGGTGACACCTGACAGGCCGTTAGTGACTGCTGAGTGACTTAGGGAGAGTGCAGGCTTGTAAGGCAGTGTGTATGTGGGCGCATGTATGTGTGTGTATGGCTAGCCAACCTTTCACTCTCTGGATAGGTGCAAACGGCAACAATCTGCCTTGTTCAGATCACCCTATAAGATCACCCTATAAGAAGTAAGGGTACATTCATGTGTTTAACTTATATATATTGCACTCACAGGGTGAGTTGTGGGAGGGGATACAGGTGTGTGCACATGTAGCAGTGTGGGGGAGTGAGAATTTGGGAACAATCTAGAAGTTCTTAAAGTTAATTTTGCATAATGAATTACTACATGAGAGGTCCACGTACTGAATGTGTGTGTATATATATGTTATATACACACGCAGGAGACTATAGAAGAGGTTTTGTAACCCTTTAAGGACCAGAAGTGTTTGAAACACATTACTTTGCAATCCACTGCATGCTCCTCTGGCCCTTAAAGGGTTTTAGAGTCAATAAAGAGATAAATAAGTTTGTTTGTATATCGTACAGCGTTTTATTAACACCTTTAAAGTAGACCTGTCACCCTAAAATAGGTGTGGCCAATATGGATATGATTTATGTGTATAAGTAATCTTTGTGTATAAGTAATCTTTGCTTGGTTTTTCAATATTGGGTTGATCTTTGGTACCCGCATCTTCCCATTACTTGAAACTTAAACACAGGGAAAAGGCAGGCTATATATCTAGTCAAAGTCATTTATGTTGTCTTTTATATTTGCTGTATATACCCCATCACTATCTATAACATTTACAACTATCTCTGGAAAATTGCCACAGTACTGTGAAGAATTAAATCTAAAAAGGCTTTGGCCACAAAATAGGGTGTGGCTAAGTGAGGGTGTGTGGTTAGGGGTGGGGTAAAGGTGGGGCTAGGGGCGCCAGAGAGTGTTGTGCCTAGGGGCTCCTAGGATGTAAATCCGGCCCTGGGGAGATGTACTAAGGTGTGATAAAGAGAAGGTAACTTCTCCAGTGTGATAAACTCCCCAGTCTCTATGACATCCTATGGGAGAGCTTTAGTTATGGACTACAGGGGAGATGTACTAAGGTGTGATAAAGAGGAGATAACTTCTCCATTGAGATAATATCTCCAGTTCCTATGTTATTCAATGGAATAGTTTTAGTTATAGACTACAGGAGAGATGTACTAAGTTGGCTAAAGCGGAGATAACTTTTATTGAAATACATTTTTCATTTTCTATGTTATTCTGTGGGGGAGCTTTAGTTATAGACTACAGGAGGAGATGTACTAAGGTGTGATAAAGAGGAGATAACTTCTCCAGTGAGATAATATCTCCAGTTCCTATGTTATTCAATGGAATAGCTTTAGTTATAGACTGCAGGGGAGATATACCAAGGTATGATAAGGAGGAGATAACTTCTCCATTGAGAGAAACTCTCCATTTCCTATGTTATTCTATGGGAGAGCTTTAGTTATAGACTACAGGAGGAGATGTACTAAGGTGTGATAAAGAGGAGATAACTTCTCCAGTGAGATAATATCTCCAGTTCCTATGTTATTCAATGGAATAGCTTTAGTTATAGACTGCAGGGGAGATATACCAAGGTATGATAAGGAGGAGATAACTTCTCCATTGAGAGAAACTCTTCATTTCCTATGTTATTCTATGGGAGAGATTGAGTTATAGACTACAGGGGAGATGTATGAAGGTGTGATAAAGAGGAGATAACTTCTCCAGTGAGATAAACTCTCCAGTTGCACGCTAACATCTCCACAGTGTAAGATGTCTTAGTGCATAGTCTCCTTAGAAAAACATAGGAATTGGAGACTAATCACCTCTTTATCACAACTTTATCTCTTCCACCTGTGCATCACTGTATATTGCTTTGCCTCGTAATTAATAGAGGCAGGAACACCTGGTGGCTGAAATAGAAAACTGCAATTCAATGTAAAAAAAACCCAAGAAAGTCTGAGCTGTAATTTCTTTTACGTAACCACAAAAACTCTAGAAAACACATACACATTTTTTCATAAAAAATTACTGCACCTTTAAAGCGGAACTACCATCCTATATAAAGTCCCACCAATAATTAAGCATATGGTGATTAGCTTCTTAATAGTGCTATTATCGGACACAGGTTCTGAAATAATCCTCCTTCTTCTGAGAACGGCGGCCATGCTTGCATTCAGACATCTTGGCTTAGAGACGTATGCGTGCCTGCGCTATCCATCCTGTCTCCTCTAGGAGGTGCTGCATTGTTCCTTAAGGTAACAGGAAGGGACTGACGGTGCAGTCGCACAGATGCCTCTAAAGCAAGAAGCCTGGCCGTCAGAGGCATAACTAGAAGCCACAGGGCCCTGGTGCAAGAATTGCCATGGGCCCCCCCCGACCACATTGGCCCCCCTCAATTACATTGGCCACCTCCACATTGCCCCTTCCACAATGCCCCTCATTCTCCACAGTTCCCCTTCATCTCCACAATGCCCCTCTTTCTCCATATTGCCACTTCCACATTGCCCCTTCCACAATGCCCCTTCCACAATGCCCCTCATTCTCCACAATGCCCCTTCCACAATGCCCCTCATTCTCCACAATGCCCCTTCCACAGTGCCCCTCATTCTCCACAATGCCCCTTCCACAGTGCCTCTCATTCTCCACAATGCCCATACTGATGCCCCTCTCCTCCTACCTCGAGTCCCTGGTGGTTTAGCGGTAGGTCCCGCGCGGTTCTTAGTAATGCAGAGCGCTGGGAGATTATGCCATCTCCCAGCGCTCTGCATTACTAGAGCTCCGGCCTCCGGGAGATCAGCTGTGCTGTGGGTGCGTGGCGAGGGGGTCGCAGGGGACGGCCGGGCCCCTGAGAGTGGCGGGCCCGGTCGCAGGTGCGACCCCTGCGACCCCTATTGTTACGCCACTGCTGGCGGTCAGTCTCAGAAAAAGAAGGATTACTTCAGAACTTGGTATTTGTGCCCGTTAATAGCACCGTTAAAGGGATAGTAATACTTAAAATGTAAAAAAAATATGTTGTAGAGTTTATCCCCCTGAGTAAAACAAGAGTACTCCCACTGCTGAAAGGTGTTTCATTCAAAAGTTATTAATTTTCAAAGTTGAATTTTTTAGGTGCAATATCACAGTGGCCTGAAATTGTACAGTGGCGCTGTTGCTACACCATCCTATGGAGATTTATGGTCCCGGGACCAGAGCTGTCCATAGGATCGTGTAGCAACAGCGCCACTCTACAATTTCAGGCCACTGTGATATTGCACCTAAAAAAATTCAACTTTGAAAATTAATAACATTTGAGTGGAACACCTTTCAGCAGTGGGAGTACTCTTGTTTTACTCAGGGGGATAAACCCTACAACATATTTTTTTTTACATTTTAAGTGTTACTATCCCTTTAAGAAGCTAATCGCCATATGCCTAATTATTGGGGGGGGGGACTTTATATTGGGTGTAGTTCCGCTTTAAAAAAAAACTTTCTTATTTGAGCAAGGATCTGTAATATTCATTCTATATCCTCTGTCACTGACCAAATGGTGCAGATAGAATCGATTTATCCATCCTGCTAAGAAACAGCACAGACACCTTAATTTGTCTAAAATTCCATTGTGTTAATTGAATGTTTACATTTATATCTGGGAATGCTACAACATGCTCTTTCATAGTGGACCAACTTTTTAAACAGGCCGTTTACCATGGAAATAAAAAAACAAGAATTGTGAGTGTTCAATCTCAGTCTTTCATTAGTTAATTGTAGCTTATGTCACTTCTGTGAGTAACAACATTATAAAGTACAGGTCCGCCACATGTTTCTTGTCCTATGTCCTGAGAACTGAAGCCGCCAGTGGTTGCCTCATTCCTATTGGTTGTACAGATCGGTGTGATGTCATAGATGCCTCTCTGGAGCTCACAGCCAGAGATGGAAATAGTAGTGTTTAACTAGTAGAAGACTGGGCTTTAAAGGGATAGTAACACCTAGATGTAAGAAGGTTTAATATTATTCATATATATAAAAAAATGAAATGCAGTAAATCCCGTTGCTTTACTGTGCATCTTTGAAGATTTATAAGCACCTAAAGTCCCCCCTCCCTCCCCTTTTACTCACGTCAGCGCTCTAGCTGACAGATCGAGATTCTGTTCGTAGGACTGGACGGCTCATAAGCAGAGCCGAAATAGCTCTGTTTACAAAGAAATACTTCATTAGAACGTTCTACAAAGTGTGATTGGGAGGCATGAACAATATTAAACCTTCTTACACCTTACTGTCCCTTTAACATTTATTTTCACTAGCAGCATATTAGTTGACCTTTAACCCTTTGAGTGACAGAGGGGGTTCGCAATGCATTGCTATGAAATTCATTGCGCACCCCTCTCAAACTCAAAGGGTTAAGCTTTAAATCAGTACTCTGGTTGATGCCTGGGGCATCTATATATCTTTCCATTTGTCACGCTCAAGTGAGTGACCCAGGTCTCTTCTAATCCTTCTGGGGTCTTAAATCAGCAGTGCTATTGGTAACCACATACGTGTATTTGTACTAAATCAATCATTGAGCCTCCACAGACACACTAACCCATAATGTATAGACAATCTCATCATTCCAGATGTGTGTGAATCCTTATGTAATGAGTTACGTAAACCATTGGATGACAGAGGGATCTCCATCACACTGTGAAGCAATTCATTGGAGACGTTCTCTACCACCCAAGAGATTACGATTATTGATATTGCAATGAAACATCATTTCCCTTATCCTTGATTATTAAAATAGCACTAATAGGATATTGTAAAACCTGAGGCTGATGTACAGAGTAGAATTGGAGCAAAACAGCTGGGACGAAGAAATTAGGGACCGATAAACATTCACCACATTTCATTAATTTAAATTGGACTTTTTCCTTTTTTTTTTTTTTTTTTTTTTTTTTTTTTTTAATAAAACCCTTTATTGAGAAATAGAAGTATTACAAAGATAGAAGCGTACAATCTGTGTATACATCATATAGAACAAACATTCATCAATAAGTCCACTAGTAGAGGTAAAGGATTGTGGGCATTGATCTTGTTCTGTAGAGCAAGAAACTCAAACGTAAGTTACATAATATAAACCATTGTTAATAACATCTAACATTCCGTCAGAAACTTTTGAGCATCGTGACTGAGCTGGCACATAGTAATAGGAAAACACACACAGGAAGTGCGCAAAAGACACCAACCCCAATTTCAGATATTGACTCCACTGTCTATATGATCATAGGTAGAGATACTCACAATCGTTGATCAGTAACAATCAGCTTTATCAAATATCACCATATCTCCCAAGTGTCCCTCTTTAGGAGGGACAGTCCCTCTTTTAGACCCAAATCCCAACGTCCCTCTTTCCCACCCTGATGTCCCTCTTTTTAGGAGATCAGACTTTGTGGTGTGTATATAAGTGTATCACATTGCTCCACAGCAATAAAACTCACATTAATGTTTGTATAAACGTCAGTATCTGTGTTTATAAATTAGTCTGTGTACATAAAATACTTTGGTCTTGTTGTAAGTCATTTATTAGGTTACACAAAGCGGTATCAATAGGTCATGAAACATCCTGAAAATTCTTGTTAATGCCCCGCCCATGGGTCACACCCCCAGCCACACCCCCTAAAACACAATTGTCCCTCTTTGGCAATTTGAAATGTTGGGAGGTATGTATCACAGGCTAAAAATTTGGAGAAAGAAACATCACTCACCCCACAAGTTGAATCCAAATATAACCTGCCGGTAGCTTGTTCCTCCGGTTATATTTGGATTCAACTTGTGGGGTGAGTGATGTTTCTTTCTCCAAATTTTTAGCCTGTGATATTTGATAAAGGGGGTGTCCCCCGAAACGCGTTATCAGGCGCTTTTTAATACTGATATTGATTTTATTTATGTTTTTGTATTAAACTTATTTTTGGAGAATTTGTTTAAGTCTTTTTTCCTGGGAGATGTGACTGAATCGGGACAGTCTGAAATTACTCCGTTTGTTTTGGCTGCTTGTTACTGATCAGCTATGATACACAACGATTGTGAGTATCTCTACCTATGATCATATATACAGTGGAGTCAATATCTGAAGCTGGGGTTGGTGTCTTTTGCGCTCTTCCTGTGTGTGTTTTTTTGTTTTTGAGGGATTCCAACGAGTGATTCTGGGTATCCTTTTGAAGAAGCGGCGATTCATCATCCATTTGATTGACTGAGTGAGGGCAGTCTGATTCCCCCATTTATCTACGCTGACCACTATTAAGTGGTTATATATATGTGAGTACGGTGGTGTATTGGGGGAGCTCCTCTATTTGCAAAGATTTATTGCACTAGGGGGCGCCCTGGTTTTTTTCTCTTTTCACATAGTGATAGGAAATGTGAGTGTGCTCTGGACCTAATCTGTGAATAGAGCATGAGTTTTTTAAACAGGACACTTTATGTCCCAGAAGGATTTGTGGGAAATAAGTGTTGATCTTGGTGGAAAAGTGGACTTGGACATGAAAAAAGAGTTAATAGTAGTGAGGTAGAGGTGGGGTTGTGATGGAAAGGAGGGGAGAGGCATGAATGACAGTGGGGTAATCCACAGGAGTTGAGAGCACCATTACAAAAATCTTACAGTTTAGGTAGTGCCTGTGATATGATAAAACAGTTGATTGACATTGTAGTTCATAACCAAGAGTCTGTCTTGTCTAGCGTTTATGGATCAATCATTCAGATATCTCCTTAAAGGGATAGTAATACTTAAAATGTAAAAAAATATATGTTATAGGGATTATCCCCCTGAATAAAACAAGGGTACTCCCACTACTGAGAGATATTTTATAAAAAACAAAATTCTAAGAGCTCAAACTTGAATTTTTTAGGTGGAATATTACAGTGGCCTGAAAATTTACAGTGGCGCTGTTGCTACACCATCCTATGGACAGCTCTGGTCTGTAGACAATAAATCTCCATAGGGTGGTGTAGCAACAGCGCCACTATAAATTTTCAGGCCACTGTGATATTGCACCTAAAAAATTCAACTTTGAGCTCCTATCATTTTTTAATAAAATATCTCTCAGCGGTGGGAGTACCCTTGTTTTATTTGGGCACATAAACCCTACAACATATATTTTTTTACATCTTAAGTATTACTATCCCTTTAATGAAGCATTATACTAGATATAGGATAAGAGAGCATAAGTGAGGGGAAAATGGTGTTCTAATCCTAGTTCTAGTTGGGGTTTGCCATTTTGCCCTTTAAATGGCACTTTTAACCCCTTGAATGTTAGACGTCTACAAAGCATAAATCAGCTGTTATTTTATTTGTCCCCTATGGTGCAGTCAGTTTGTCCCAGAATTACTTCAGTTCGATTTAGTTCATCACCTCTGTTTCCTTGACAACCCACAATTAAAAAATAACACATTCAGGGGGTGTCCTTAAATTACTGGGAACCGAAAGGCTTTATTAGGATTTACTATGGTCAAGGATAATGGAAATGATCAGGGCAGGGCTGGCAACTTTTGGCCTGGGGGGGCCAAGTACAATCAAGCAGCCAATTCCTACTATTGCTTACTATTTTTTTTAATGCCTACAATATTAAATAAACTTAAATTTAAACATTACTATCCCTTTAAAATCTATATTATCAACAAGAGGCATTTAGTAATTAATAGAATCACCCTGGATTCCTCTGTTGTTATATGAAATATAGAGAAGAGAGAGGAAAAGAAAAAAAAATAATTGAGGCTTTTTAACCCTTTAAGTGCCAGAGGGGTACGCAACCACCCGAGCATTCAAGGGGTCAAAAGTGTCATTTAAACGAATTGAAGTTTTGGAAATTTTTATTTGCCGCCTACATTACAGATGGTTTGCCCCAGAATTGCATTTATTTGCCTTGATCCATAAGGCCCATAATGTGGATGTTGCAGTATGCTGTACCATGTAAACTGTGTTTTGTGATGAGATGGAAAACACATGGCTCTGCTGTGTTGTGCTTTCGCTAGGGTTCAAGGGGGTTGAAGGTCAATTATGTTTTACTAAGACTGTTCCTATGAGATTGTCAGCTCTTTGGGGTAGGGCACCCTTGCCAATGTATGATTCCCTTTGCTGCACTTTCCCTCCTGCCAGTAATGCAATGATTACACTTTAGCCTGATGATCTTAACCCATTTATGTGTTTCTGTGTTGTAGTATTACAATTTCTGTAAAGCGCTGTGTACATGTATGGTGCTATATAAATAAAGATACATACATACATGGGACAAATGAATGGCTCCTATCAGCCATTTTGGGGGGGGGGAAACAAACACTGGTCCTTAGGCTGGAATACAACAGGGAAGTATGTAGCTTTCAGCGACAAATGTAACAGGTTGTGTGCACAGCATACCTGGCAACTTCTTATCTGTGAGCCCCTGAAGAGGCTTTTTTACTGCTGGACAGGGGATGTCAATGATGATACTCTCATCATAAAAGGGAGCGGGGCTTACCCGTCTGTGTGTCATAAAGTGGGTGGGAAGTGGGTAGAAAAGGATGGGAAGGAGGAGAAGTAGGAGGGAAGTTGGAGGGACATGGTGGGAAGGAGGAGAAGTGGGAGAAACTGGTGGGAAGGAGGAGAAGTGGGAGGAACAAGGTGGGAAGGAGGAGGAGAAGTGGGAGGAACTGGGTGGGAAGGAGGAGGAGTAGTGGAAGGAGCAGAGTGGGAAGGAGGAGATGTGGGCAGGAAGTGGGAGCAACAGGGTGGGAAGGAGGACAAGTGGGTGGGAAGGAGGAGGATAAGTGGGAGGGAAGTGGGAGGTGGGAAAGAGGAGAAGTGGGAGGAATAGAGTGGGAAGGAAGAGACGTGGGCAGGGAGTGGCAGGAACAGGGTGGGAAGGAGGACAAGTGGATGGGAAGGAGGAGGAGAAGTGAGAGGGAAGTGGGAGGTGGGAAGGAGGAGAAGTGGGGGGAACAGAGTGGGAAGGAAGAGACCTGGGCAGGAAGTGGCAGGAACAGGGTGGGAAGGAGGACATGTGGATGGGAAGGAGGAGGAGAAGTGAGAGGGAAGTGGGAGGTGGGAAGGAGGAGAAGTGGGAGGAACAGAGTGGGAAGGAAGAGACCTGGGCAGGAAGTGGGAGGAACAGGGTGGGAATGAGGGGAAGTGGGAGGAACAGGGTGGGAAGGTGGATAAGTGTGAGTTAAGTGGGTGGTTGGAAGGAGGAGAAGTGGAGGGAAGTGGGAGGAACAGGGTGGGAAGGAGGAGATCTGGGTGGGAGGTGGAAAGGAGGAGAAGTGGGAGGGAGGAGGTGGGATCAGGGTGGGTAGGAGGAGAAGAGGGAGGAACAGGGTGGGTAGGAGGAGAAGTGGGAGGAACAGGGTGGGAAGGGAGAGAAGTGGGTGGGAAGTGGGAGGAACAGGGTGGGAAGGAGGAGATGAAGGAGGAATAGGGTGGAATGGAGGAGAAGTGGGTGTGAAGTAGGGTGAACAGGGGGGTAATGAGGGGAAGTGGGAGGAACAGGGTGGGAAGGAGGAGAACTAGGTGGGAAGTGGGAGGAACAGGGTGGGAAGGAGGATAAGTGGGAGGAACAGGGGAGCTTAATTGGTGCCGCCCACAACCACGTTCTGGACTGACATGTGGCCAGAGCAATCTCAGTGCCCCTGTACAGGTTTTTATATAACCCCTTGAATGCTAGAGAGCTCTCTAACTCTTTGCTTTGCAATGCATTGGAAATCTCCTTAGCAACCAAGGGTTTAAAACTTTTTTCTTTCTTGCTTGCTGCAGGCCAAGTGTATTTTCTGTGCCAGGAAACAGTGGATGAGACAGGGGGTGGGGTCATGTGAGGAGTGAGGGTGTGGCCACGGATAGTGCTAAGGAAGCATAGAGTGCCTTGCCTACGCCCCCTGGTTGGATTACATATCCCATGTAATATGTAATCCAGCAAAAACTGATGAGCCTCACATTGCCCATCTGTGGTCTATGGGGACAGTCCACACAGCCTGAGACTGGACTGGAGTTCAGTTCAGTCTCTTCTCATGGGACCAGTGAGGGAGCCCCAGGGATCTTTCTCCCCAAAACTCCACCCCTTCTTTTCCCCTGTGGGTCTACTGGGACTTAAAATGAGCTTCATCGTCATGTCTGTTCCCAGAGGTGAAGATGTGGCTAGGAAGCACTATGTACAATCCGAGTTTCTCATCAATGGTCCTTAACCCCTTAATGACCCTTGATAGTCCTGGCACGTCATGGGTAGATTTGAGTTAAGGACCCATGATGTGCCAAGACCGTCATAGAATTCAGGGCTCCCCACGCGGCTACACGCTGTTCGGGGAGCCCTGAACCGGGTGCGGAAAAAAAAAAAAAATGGTCTGTGGTCCTTAAGTGATGGCCGTCCTTAAGGGGTCAAGTCCACCTAACAATGAAGGTTTCCTGGACTTTGGTCTGTGCTCAGGTGGCGGAATTCAGAAATCCTGTATTGTTAGGGGGACGGGGACTTGAGGACTGTAGCGGAGAAGATACACGATAGTTTCCCTTTAAAAGCCTGACTGAGAATTGATTTATTGATTGCTACAGTGTAGGTGGTTTGCACCAGAATTGCTTTTCTTTACCGTGTGTATCTGATATCAAATGCCATGTTTCACAGAAATCAGCTCTTCTGGGTACTTGTGTTTAGATTTCCCCTGTGACAAACATTCAAGAAATGATTTCATGCCGTCCCCTAGAGAGCATCGTTCCTCTGTCCGGATTGTTCAGTTAATGAGTCAATTAGAGACGCTGTGCGATGAAGTATCCATCATCAAATAGAATCTAAAGGACCCTTATCGGCGCTCCTGGATAGGCTTCCTATTACATGTGTCATGGCTGCTCAGATATGAGACAATGAGTAATATTCATTATGATGATGATGAAGACTTAAATAATGAGATTACTCCTAAAAGGCAACCACTAGGCGGACCTCTTGCTCCGGTAGTTCGTAAGTAAATATGCAACATATCTGTAATATTCAGGCTACTTACTGTAGGCAGGAAATATATTTGTACGCTTGTGAAAAACTATAAAGAGTGATATTAATGAAGACAATACGCTGTGGCTGATTTACTACGCATGATTGGAGTAACTCTGGAGCAAGCCAACTAGGGGTCAAACTTATATTTAAGACCTTAGCCGAGATGCACTATAGTTCGATGAGTGCTCAGGATGACGATGTTGTGTTGGATCTGTGTCAAAGGCACATCAACAAGTATGCATTAAAGGGGAACTATCACATGAATTAAAAATTTCTTTATTTGAATTCTCATTTGTAATGCATCTGTAATCCTCGTATTTTTTTAAATATAATTCTGTATTCACTAAGATACTTGCTTTTAAACTTCAGCCGTTACGTCAGTTCTGGACAGGCTGAGGGTCATTCTGCCCCGCAGCCTTTCAGTCTTCGTCTGCTCCCCTGCCCGCAGCCTGTCCTGAAGTGATGTAACAGGCTGATGTTTAAAAGCAAGTATCTCGGTGAATACCAAATTATATTTAAAAAATACAAGGATTGCAGATGCATTGCAAATGAATATTCAAATAAAGCCAATTTTAATTCAGGCGATAGTTCCCCTTTAACATATCTTCACCATCATATCCCCTTCAATTCGCCATCAGTCTGCCGACATTGCCATCAATGAACCATGCCTTCGACAGGTTTACGGTTTTGGACTGAACACATCGACAATGGCTCGATTCCATATAGAAATGCAGGTTAAAGGGATAGTATTGTCAACTTAAAAAAAAAAAACGAATATTGTAGCTATTTGAAAATTAAGCTAAATGCCCCCAGTCCCATCTCTCAAATATAGTAACATAGTAATTTAGGTTGAAAAAAAACTTGCATCCATCTAGTTCAACCCTCTTCCTATTCCTGTTTACCATCGTTGATCCAAAAGAAGGCAAAAAAAACCCTCAATATAGCAATTTCAAATTCTGCCTTGAATGGGGGGGGGGGGATTCCTTCTTGATTCCAAATGGCAATCAGATTTCTCCCTGGATCAACAAGCACTAATTAAATATTAATCCCTTTATGGTTTGAGAGATATTTTGGCAGTAAAGTTTCCCCCTCCCTCCACTTTCCCTGATGTCAGCGCTCTAGCTGACTTCAGGGGAATCTGGTCCCGGGACCATCGCAGGCTCTTCAGCAGGGCCGAGATTGTGCGAGAGAAAAATAACTACTTCATTGAAATGGTCTACAAAGTGTGCTTTTTTTAAAAGTTGACAATACTATCCCTTTAAAAAGCCATTGTTGTATTCATGTGGTGGTGTTCATATGTTAAAGGGATAGTAATACCTGGATTTCAGAAGGTTTAATGAAGTATACTTCAAATGACCAGAATCTTGACCTGTCAGATACAGCGCTGACGTGAGTAAAAGGGGTGGGAGGGGGGGTACGTTAAAAGCTTATAAATCTTAAAATATACATGTTTAAGCAACAAGATTTACTGCATTTAATTTTTCATATGAACAACATTAAACTTTCTTAAATCCAGGTATTACTATCCCTATCACATGCATCAAAACTACTATAGCGCCTCTGCTGTCGGAGTTCACAATCCCAGCATTTTTACCTGAGGTTGGCAATGTTAGGATCTCCCTGTAGCTTCCTATGCAATTACAGCCCTCAATCAATCATAAGCATGGAGGGTTGTCATACTGCTGGCAATGTGGAAGGGAGTCCTTCCTTACACATCACCAGTAGTAGACAAACCTGCAGTCTGACAACATCCTCTCTGCTTCTCTCCTTGCTCAGTGGAGAGCATCCTGTCAGGCTTCAGCACCACAAACAGCATCACTCCATTAACCCTTTGAGTGCCATAGAGATGTGCATTGCACACCCCTATGGCACCCAAAGAGTTAAAAAAGTAAGTATACCAATACACAAGCATCCTCTCAACTTGATTTTATTTATTTAAAACTTTGAGTGCCAGAGGGGTATGCAACTCATTGCTTTGCAATGCATGGCGTACCCCTGTGGCACTCAAAGAGTTAATCACCAAATCTCTGGGGATAGAGGCTGATTCTTCGGCTTTGGCGAGGTTCCTGGGTAACTCTGTCCACTTCTTGTCCATTCTGCCCACCTCCCACCCTTTTCCGCGCACTTCCCACCCATTCTAATATTAAACTCAAAGTTTCTTCAATGGGTTAACCTTTGAGTGTCAGAGGGTTATGTAATGGATTGCTTCACAATCCACTGGGTATCCCTTTGACATTCAAAGTGTTAAAATCCCCATTTAAATCAATGGGAATTTCTAGTTCTTCAGTATAGTGTAAATGGTTTGCCCCAGAACTCTTCCAGTTTTCTTGTGAACAAAGCAATGCACTGCTTACCCCTCTGGCAATGAAAGGGTTAACAGGAAGATAAATAAAATAATAAGCTAAGATTATCATAAGATACAATTTCATACAAATACCCCAAAGAGTGATACATAACACTTAAAGAGGTATATCAATAAGCTAAGGACTGCATACAGTTTAATATATTAATATAAAATGATGCAATAACCTGCCGAGAGGTATAATAACAAGCTAAGTACTAAAATGAGTGGTTTTATACCATAATATGAAAGCAAAAGAAAAGCACAAAAGCCTCCTGATGCGGTATCTGAAAACATAGAATTGTAATGAAAAAAATGTAAAATACAGCATTCATAAACTTGACTTTGTATACAGATCATCCAGAGAAAATAATCATGGTAGCTCATTCAGAATTGCTGGCAACAAACTGCAGAGGGATACAAGAACAATCTTGGCACTGAAGTAAGATACCATAATGTGAAGAGATGAAATAACAGTCTTAGTATCATAAATACAATAATCCAAACAGGTATAATAAAAAAGTTATGCACTGTACTAAGGTAGACTAACATAGATAGATATATAATAACAAGCTTAGTATTATAGTAAGATACAATGACATCGAGAGAGAAATAACAAGCTTAATACTATTGTAAGGTATAATAACAAGCTTAGTATTTTAGTGAGATAAAATAGCATGCTGAAAGATATAATAACAAGCTTAGTGCTATAGTAAGATAACATAACACTAGTAAGATACAATAACATGTTTAGAAATAACAAACTCAGTACGATAGAAATATATATCATGAAGAGAAATATAATAACAAGCTTAATATGATAGTAAGATACAATAACATGTTTAGAAATAATAACAAACTCAGTACGAAAGAAATATATATCATGAAGAGAAATATAACAAGCTTAATACAAAAACATGCTTAGAGGTATAATAACAAGCTTAGTATGATAGTGAGATAAAATAACTTGCAGAGGTTTAATAACAAGCATAGTACTATAGTAAGATACAAAAGACATGATTAGACATATAATAATAAGCTTAGTATTATAATAACGTAGTATAACATACTTTGAGATATAATAAGCTTAGCATGATAGTAAGGTACAATATCATAAAGACAAATATAATAACAAGCTTAGTATGATAGTAAGATACAATAACATGCAGAGGTTTAATAACAAGCTTAATGCTATACTAAGGTATAATAAAATGCAGTGAGAACTACAGTAAGATACCATAACATGTATAACTATATATTAACAAGCTTAATATGATAGTAAGATATAATAACATGTAGAGTGATATAATAACAAGCTTAATATGACAGTAATATATAATAGCATGCAGAGAAAGATAATAAGCTTAGTACTATAGTACGATAAGGCAACGTGCACAGAAATCTAAGAACAAGCTTAAAGGGATAGTAATACTTAAAATGTAAAAAAATATATGTTGTAGCGTTTATCCCCCTGAGTAAAACAAGGGTACTCCCGGTAGAGCGCTGTAAGTAAAAAGTACGTGACGTACATAGTACGTCACATGGTGTTAAGGGGTTAAATTGTTGCAGCGTTAGTACAATAGTAAGCTACACTAATAACATGAAATGTACAACATTAAGATACAGTGATATTCAGACAAATATAATAACAAGCTTTGTATAACCGTAAGATACAATAACAGAAAGATTTAGTAACAAGCTATGCGTGAAAGTAAGATACGATAACAGATATAACATACCTCCAAACATTTTAAATTGCGAAAGAGGGACACTTGTGTTTTAGGGGGTGTTGCCGGGGGCGTGGCTGGTAGGCGGGGCACTACCGAGAATTTTGAGGCTATTTCATGACCTATTGACACCTTCTTGTGTGACCTAATAAATTACTTATAACAAGACCAAAGTATTTTATTTACGCATACTAATTTATAAACACACATACTGATGTTTAAACAAACAATAATGTGAGTTCTATTGCTGTAGAGCAGTATGATACACTTATATACACCACACAATCTAATCTCCTAAAAAGAGGAACATCAGGGTGGGAAAGAGGAACGGAGGGATTTGGGTCTAAAAGAGGGACTGTCCCTCCTAAAGAGGGACACTTGGGAGGTATGGATATAGTAACAAGCAATGTGTGAAAGTAAGATACAATAACAGATATAGTAACAAGCTTAGTAGAACAATAAGATTCAGTAACAGATAATAACAAACTTAGTACAATAGTAAGATACAATAATAGATGTAATGACAATAAGATACATTAAGATTCAGACAGATATAACAAGCTATGTATGACAGTAAGAAATAACAGGTGGATGTAATGATAAGTTATGTACAATTGAAAGATACAATAATATATAGCTATAGTAACATAATGTGTATGACACATATAATAAACTATGTATAACAGTAAGATACAATAACAGATACAATAACAAGTTACGTACAACAACAAGATATAATAACCTAAACATATACCGTACAACAGTAATATACAATAGTATGAAGCATTAAATAGTAACCTGCACGGGACGTGATAAAAAGCAGAGCAATATAATAAGATACAGCTTCTTGCACAGAAGAGTGAAGGACGAGGGAAATTGCTTCCTGCTGAAGAGCGTATTAATGGAGCAACGTGCCCATAGTTACAAGCAGGTGACACAGAGATTCATAATAAGCTTCCCCAGCATGTCTCAGGGTCACTGACTTACTGTCAGAACTTAGAATGTCTGAATCAACTCCTTCTGCAATAAAATCCTGAGAGATATAATAACAGACAAAGTATTACAGCTTGATACAATAACATGAATAGATATAATAGGTTAAGTACTACAGGAAAACACAATAACACGAATACACATAACAAGATAAGTACTATATCAAGATACAGTAACACAGATAGATTAAAAAACAGTCAAGACCTATAGCAAGATGTAAAAACATGAATATGTATACTAACACTCCAAGTCCAACAGTAAGAGACAATAATATGAAGAGAGGTACTGTATAATAACAAGCCAAGTCCTATAGAAAGATACAATAACATGAAGAGGTATAATAACAAGTCACGTCCTATAGTCAAGTCCTACATAATAGGCCAAGTACTACAGTAAAACACAGTAACATAAATACATATAAAGCTATAAGTACTATATCAAGATACAGTAACACTGATAGATTAAAAAACAGTTAAGACCTATAGTAAGATGTAGAAACATGAATATGCATAATAACAAGCCAAGTCCTACAGTAAGATACAATAACACGAAGAGAGGTATAATAACAAGTCAAGTCCTATAGTGAGATACAATAACATGAAAAGAGAGAGATAATAGTAAGTCAAGTCCTACAGTAAGATATAGTGACATGAAGAGGGGTATAATAACAAGTCAAGTCCTACAATAAGATACAATAACACAAAGAGAGGTATAATAACAAGTCAAGTCCTATAGTGAGATACAATAACATGAAAAGAGAGAGATAATAGTAAGTCAATTCCTTCAGTATGATATAGTGACATGAAGAGGGGTATAGTAACAAGTCAAGTCCTACAGTAAGATGCAATAACATGAAGAGAGGTATAATAATATGCCAGGTCCAATAGTAAGATACAATAAGAGGAAGAGAGGTATAATAACAAGCCAAGTCCTATAGTTAGACACAATAACATGAAAAGGTATAATAACAAGTCAAATCATATAGTAAGATATAATAATCTTAAGAGAGTATAATAACAAGCCAAGTCCTCTTGTAAGATAGAGTAATGAAGAGAGGCATAATAACAAACCAAGTCCTATAGTAAAATACAGTAATGAAGAGAGGTATAATAACAAGCCAAGTCATGTAGAAAGAGACAGTAATGAAGAGAGGTATAATAACAAGCCAAGTCATATAGTAAGATACAATAACAGTAAGGGATGTATAATAACAAGCCAAGTCCTGAAGTAAGCTATAGTAATGAAGAGAGTTATAATAATCCACGTCCTATAGTAAGACACAGTAATGAAGAGAGGGATAATAAGAAGCCAAGTCCTACAGTAAGCTACAAAAGCACGAAGGGAAGTATAAGTTAAGCACTACCTGAAAAGATGTATAACAGGTATGTACTACAACAATATAAAATAACATATAGAGATATATTATAACAAGATATGTACCTCAGTAATATACAAATACAATGAGAGATATATACAATAAGAAGCTATATACTAAAGTAATATACAATTACACAGTGAAGTATGTAATAACAATTTATGTACAATAGTAATTGGATATATAATAAGATATGTACTAAAACTGAGATTCAGTTTTTTTTAATCAAACTGTAGGCATAACACCACCTGGTAACCACAAATGATAACTTTAGAATGAAAATTCCCCGATCAGTGGGTGTCCCTTGATTTTACACAGAATGAAAAGCTTTATAACACATATTTTCTTGAAACAATTTTAATTTTTCTGTAGCATTCAACACCAAAGGATCTTTGTGCACAACATACAACGGAGCGTTTCCAGTAATGTCGCCCTCGAGAGTTCCGAGAGTATTATGTACAGAGAACAGATAATCCCAATGTCCTCCCCTCAGAGCCCAGTAACTAGGCCAATGAAACTCCTGGGGGCGATGGATGAAATCAAGCAGGAGATTAAGGGAAATACAAGATAGTCTTGAAAATTTCTTGAGGTATAACCCTCCCTCGTTGCTTTTATAAGACTTTACCCTGCTCTTGTTCTGTGTACTGCCCTGCATCCAGGGCTGGATTTCCCTTTAGGCAGAGTAAGCAGCCATCTTGGTTGTCTATTTGTGAGACGCATCTCAGTGGTTCTGGCCATTCCCATTGGGCATGGCCAGCACCACTGTGGAACGTCTCACAATTAGGAGTCCAGTGAGGTAGCCTACTCTGCCTAATTTGAAATCATTAGGAACTTTTATTTGCTCCCTAAGTTGCGGTAAGTTTGCCCCAATATCTTGCAGTTTCTCTTTGTGTGTACATCTTTACGATATTAAAGGGGAACATTTACATCCCCAAACATTTTCACCACTGCTTTTAAAATGTAAATCAGTATCAGCGCTGGCTTTATTTATTTTCTCCACTGCCTAAGAGTGGAGATATTAATTGTTGAATTGTGGCACTTCCGCATTCTGAGGAACCGTGTATGAGCGGCAGGACTTCCCACCTCCCTCCCAGAAGCCCCTGGGACGCGCATTCGCGCTTCTCTTCGGAGCTGCATTTTCTGGGCTAACGTGACAGCGAGCTCCGTTTACCATGCTACTGAGGTTGCAACCTGTAATACAACTATATACAACCTCAGTATCATGGTAAACGGAGCTCGCTGTCATGTTAGCCCAGAAAATGCAGCTCTGAAGAGAAGCGCAAACACGTGCCCCAAGGGCTGCTGGGAGGGAAGTGGGAAGTCCTTCAGCTCCACGCTGCACACACACACACGGTGCCGCAGACCCGGAAGTGGCACATTTCAAAGATTAATATCTCCACTTTTAGGCAGTGGATAAAATAAATAAAACCAGCGCTGATATTGCTTTACATTTTAAAGGCAATGGTGACAATTTTTGGGGGTGTGAATGTTCCCCTTTAATACCCAAAAAAAACAATACATTAGTCACCTCTCTGGCATTCAGGCCCCATTTAAAAGGAAAGGGTTAAAGATCCAGTTAAATCAATGAGAATTTGTATTTGTCTCAGCGGTGTTGTAGAACGTTGCCAGTATTTCTTATAAATGCCTGGATTCCATGGCACTTTATCATGTCTTCACAGGCTTCAAAGGGAATCTGTTAACCCCTTACGGACAGGGAATATCTGGGATGGTTTTCACTTAAGGACGGAAGCAATTTTGACCTTTTTGACTATGTCTTTATAGAACAGTGTTTTCCCTCTAAGTCTTTTACTCCAGACACACAAATTATATACCGTTTTTTTCATGCACAAGTAAGGCTTTCTTTTGATACCGCGCTTATATGTATAGCCCACCATTTATTTTATTAAAATGAAAGAAAACTGTGGAAAAATATAAAAAAACACAATTTTTATTTGTTCTCCTGTAATCATTTGGGCACAATGGGTTAATTTTTTATGGTGACTGCAAGAAAGGTATGACCAGTCATCCATACCTTAAAATGTGCAGTTTTAAGGGGGCAGTATATCTCTGGGGTGAAAATCCCCATGTCCCTCTTTCCCTTCCTATTTTCCAACTTTTTATTTATATATATATATATATATATATATATATATATATATATATATATAAACAAAAAAGGCTAGCACTCACAGGTCTTAAAACCAATAAATTTAATTTACTGTCCAGTAAATTAAATTTATTGGTTTTGAGATCTGTGAGTGAGTGCTTGCCTTTTTTGTTTTTATACATTACATGCAAAGCACCCAGGCAAGATATATAGGATGATGAGAGTGCCAACCCAGTAGGATATATATATATATATATATATATATATATATATATATATATATATATATTTGTGTGGTGTGTATAAGTGTGTTACTTTGCTCCACAACAGTAAAACGCCCATTAATGTTTGTTTAATCTTTAGCAGATGTGTATATACATTGGTCTGTGTAAATAAAATAAGTTAGACTTGCTCAAATGTATTTAAAAAACAAACAAACCAACAATGGACTTGAATGCATCCTGCCCCCAGCACCAGCACTGAAGGGGTTAATACCCCCAACTCTGGGCTCTATTTCTTTCACATTTTGTCTATTATCTGCTTCTTTCTCCCTTAGGAGATGTGTATATACAATGGTCTGTGTAAATAAAGTAAGTTAGTCTTGCTCAAATTTATTTAAAAAAACAAACAAACCAACAAGTTTCTGTTAGCAGGTCATAAATGGACCTGCATTCATCCTGCCCCCAGCACCAGCACTGAAGGGGTTAATACCCCCAACTCTATCCTCTAGTTCTTTCACATTTTGTCTGTTCTCTGCTTCTTTCTCCCTAACTCTCATGGTAAGGAAGAGAGAGGCAGAGAACAGTCACAAAGGCAATATGTAAAACACATTGCCTTTGTGAATGCCGGGTCACCTGACCGCTGTAGGCGCATTAACATGTACCGACAAAACAGAGAAGAACTGAAACGGAGTGCTTATGAGAAGTTTACCCATGATGGTCCTGGTACTTCATGGGTCTTTAAGGGGTTAAGGACCAGCTGCTCTGTTAAGGACCACAGGGAAATGTTTGTTTTTTTTGCCATTCAATTCAGGGATCCCCGAGGGGTGTCCAGCCACGCAGGGACCCCTGAATTCGATGACGTGCCAGAGCTGTCACCGGTCATACCCTCACTCCTCACCTGACCCCTCCCCCAGTCCCATCCAGAATGTGAGTGTGGCCAGCATATATGAGGTACCCCATAAAATTTCAAGAGCTAGGCAATAGGCTACTCTGCCTATATAGAAATCTGGCCCTACACTGATAACCATTATCAACTGTAACGTAATCTGCGACTAAATTCGGGTTGCCAGATCATCCCTTTAAAAAGGGACACCTTTCGAAGATGCATGCTTCAAGTCTGTGATGATTATAACTGACTACAACACTTCCCATGTATCCATGCTGTAATCTTTATTCAAAGACGTTCCTTTTTAGTCAGCATCCAGGAGGCGTGATGTCATGGGATAAATGGATTCGGGGGGAGTCCAGTCCACACATTGCTAAATAGAGGCCTGTCACCTCCATGCTGCCGCTTGTTGTGGAATCATCTGATAAACAGGTGCAAGATCCATCAGACCTAATGAGCCGCACCTAGGATGAGCTGTGAATAAGATGCTCGTAAGGTAGAAACGCATACCATGCAGAGACAGATGAGATATCTGCTCCCCAGTAAATAGCTATTCATCTTTCTCTGTCACATTACACAAATCAACCATGCCGGAGATATACCCAACCTGGCACATCTCTAGTGCTTAAAAGTAAAGTAACACCTCCTTCCCATGACCAGAATATTGTAATGGTCCCTCTGAATTTTGCCCTTGCTGCTTGGTTTAATAGAGAACATCTTCAATCATTCCTTGATCTTGTGACCATGGAGGCGGACATGACGCTTACTAAGCATGACCACAGACCTTAAACTCTCAAACTCTGCTCACTGCACATGGTAATCTTAAACCTTGAAGGAGAGAAGGAGTGTACAATGCATTTCTTTACAGGGGTCATGCACCATGCTTGCTTCAGTTTGGGAACAATTCCAGCAGTGGTTATGTCCACCTCCATGTAAATGTCATTCAGGACTGATTGAAGATGTTATTTCTTGAACAAAGGCACAATGGCAAAATTTATAGGGAACATTATGATTTTCTGCCCATAGTAAGGTAAGTGGGTGTTTATTATTAGGAGGTGTTACTTCTCTTTTAATGCACTGATGGATCACTTGGAGCCCTCCAGGTTTTCTTGGACTACAACTCCCAACATCTTCTAGCTGACATATGTGCTTGTCTAGTATGGAAAGTCCTCTTTACTCTTATGTCTTCACACATCTATGTGTCTAGTCACTGTTGGACTGTAAAATGGCCCTCCAGGGAAGTGAAATGTAAGGGCCAGTGTTGCTCCAGCCTGAGCTGGTACACATTGTAGTGTTGTTCTGTGTCTACCAGTGGAGTGTAGTGTGGTTCTGTGGAACAAGACTGGATTGGTATACAGTGTAGTGTGGTTATGTGGCTACCAGTGAAATATGCCTGAGCTGGTACTCAGTGTGGTGTGGTTCTGTGGCTACCAGTGGAACAAGCCTGGACTGGTATACAGTTTAGTGTGGTTCTGTGGCTACCAGTGGAGTGGAGTGTGGTTCTGTGTCTACCATTGGAACAAGCCTGGACTGGTACATAGTGTAGTGTGGTTCTGTGTCTACTACTGGAACAAGCCTGGACTGGTACACAGTGTAGTGTTGTACTGTGGCTACCAGTGCGGTATAGTGTGGTTCTGTGGCTATCAGTGGAACAAACCTGGACTGGTACACAGTGTAATGTGGTTCTGTGTCTACCAGTGGAGTGTAGTGTGGTTCTTTGTCTACCAGTGGAGTGGAGTGTGGTTCTGTGACTATCAGTGGAACAAGCCTGGACTGGTACACAGTGTAGTGTGGTTCTGTTGCTACCAGTGGAACAATCCTGAGCTGGTACACAGTGTAGTGTGTCTCTGTTGCTACCAGTGGAATATGCCTGAGCTGGTACTCAGTGTGGTGTGGTTCTGTGGCTACCAGTGGAATATGCCTGAGCTGGTACTCAGTGTAGTGTGGTTACGTGGCTACCAGTGGAACATGCCTGAGCTGGTACTTAGTATAGTGTGGTTCTGTGGCTACCAGTTGACTATGCCTGAGCTGGTACTCAGTGTGGTGTGGTTCTGTGGCTACCAGTGGAACAAGCCTGAGCTGGTACACATTGTGGTGTGGTTCTGTGGCTACCAGTTGAACAAGCCTGGACTGGTACATAGTGAAGTGTGGTTCTGTGGCTACCAGTGGAACAAGCCTGGACTGGTATACAGTGTAGTGTGGTTCTGTGGCTACCAGTGGAACAAGCCTGAGCTGGTATACAGTGTAGTGTGATTCTGTGGCTACCAGTGGAACAAGTCTGAGCTGGTACTCAGTGTAGTGTGGTTATGTGGCTACCAGTGGAACAAGCCTGAGCTGGTACACAGTGTAGTGTGGTTATGTGGCTACCAGAGGAACAAGCCTGAGCTGGTACTCAGTGTAGTGTGATTCTGTTGCTACCAGTGTAATATGCCTGAGCTGGTACTGAAAATATTCTTATAAACGCGTTAGCCAGTATGGAAGCCTTTAAATATGTCCTTTCATTTGTGTGAGTCCAAGTGTAATGCAATTAAAAACAGACATACAAATAATAAAAAGGTTTGTATGATATAATTTTTCACTCCCACTGGAGTATCCCAGAAGGAATTGTGTGGACCTGTGACCCTAAGTGGAGATGTACAACTAACCATACTGGGGTATAAGCCAGTACAAGCGCAAGATCTAAGAGGCAGGTTTAAAGCCTCTGAAAAATGTGAGTAATATTCTGATTTGTTCCATGGTGTTTTGGTGAAGGATCTACCTCTTGTGATTGGTATACTACGCTTAGAGAAATTCCTCTGCGCCGCTTTTTTGTTTTTTTCTTTTTAGTTTGTCAAGTTTGGAGTGGAAACCCAATCTCCTTGGAAGTGTGCAGCATTGGACTCAACCAATTAGATACTTAAGTATTTGTTTAAGATATAGTCTCTCTCTTTGTATAATTTGTCCTTTCTGACTGTTTTTTTTTTTTTGTTATTTCCCCTATTGTTTTTGAGTGTATACTGGGGAAAGTAGGCGCAGTAGTTGTGGGAGTCTTTTTCTATCTGACTCTCAATCTATATATTTCTTCATATGGTGTGGTTCTGTGGCTACCAGTGGAACAAGCCTGAGCTGGTACACATTGTGGTGTGGTTCTGTGGCTACCAGTTGAACAAGCCTGGACTGGTACATAGTGAAGTGTGGTTCTGTGGCTACCAGTGGAACAAGCCTGGACTGGTATACAGTGTAGTGTGGTTCTGTGGCTATCAGTGGAATATGCCTGGACTGGTATACAGTGTAGTGTGATTCTGTGGCTACCAGTGGAACAAGTCTGAGCTGGTACTCAGTGTAGTGTGGTTATGTGGCTACCAGTGGAACAAGCCTGAGCTGGTACACAGTGTAGTGTGGTTATGTGGCTACCAGTGGAACAAGCCTGAGCTGGTACTCAGTGTAGTGTGATTCTGTTGCTACCAGTGTAATATGCCTGAGCTGGTACTCAGTCTGGTGTGGTTCTGTGGCTACCAGTGGAACAAGCCTGAGCTGGTACAAAGTGTAGTGTGGTTCTGTGGCTACCAGTGGAACTAGTCTGAGCTGGTACACAGTGTAGTGTGGTTCTGTGGCTACCAGTGGAACAAGCCTGAGCTGGTACACAGTGTAGTGTGGTTCTGTGGCTATCAGTGGAACAAGTCTGAGCTGGTACACAGTGTAGTGTGGTTATGTGGCTACCAGTGGAACAAGTCTGAGCTGGTACACAGTGTAGTGTGGTTATGTGGCTACCAGTGGAACAAGCCTGAGCTGGTACTCAGTGTAGTGTGGTTCTGTGGCTACCAGTGGAACAAGCCTGAGCTGGTATACAGTGTAGTGTGGTTATGTGGCTACCAGTGGAACAAGCCTGAGCTGGTACTCAGTGTAGTGTGGTTATGTGGCTATCAGTGGAATATGCCTGAGCTGGTACTCAGTGTAGTGTGGTTCTGTCGCTACCAGTGGAACAAGCCTGAGCTGGTACTCAGTGTAGTGTGGTTCTGTCGCTACCAGTGGAACAAGCCTGAGCTGGTACAAAGTGTAGTGTGGTTCTGTGGCTACCAGTGGAACAAGCCTGAGCTGGTACAAAGTGTAGTGTGGTTCTGTCGCTACCAGTGGAACAAGCCTGAACTGGTACACAGTGTAGTGTGGTTCTGTGGCTACCAGTGGAACAAGCCTGAGCTGGTACTCAGTGTAGTGTGGTTCTGTCGCTACCAGTGGAACAAGCCTGAGCTGGTATACAATGTAGTGTGGTTCTGTGGCTACCAGTGGAACAAGCCTGAGCTGGTACTCAGTGTAGTGTGGTTATGTGGCTACCAGTGGAACAAGCCTGAGCTGGTACTCAGTGTAGTGTGGTTATGTGGCTACCAGTGGAACAAGCCTGAGCTGGTACTCAGTGTAGTGTGGTTATGTGGCTACCAGTGGAACAAGCCTGAGCTGGTACTCAGTGTAGTGTGGTTATGTGGCTACCAGTGGAACAAGCCTGAGCTGGTACTCAGTGTAGTGTGGTTCTGTGGCTACCAGTGGAATATGCCTGAGCTGGTACTCAGTGTAGTGTGGTTCTGTGGCTACCAGTGGAATATGCCTGAGCTGGTACTTAGTATAGTGTGGTTCTGTGGCTACCAGTGGAACATGCCTGAGCTGGTACTCAGTGTAGTGTGGTTCTGTGGCTACCAGTGTAATATGCCTGAGCTGGTACTCAGTCTGGTGTGGTTCTGAGGCTACCAGTGGAATATGCCTGAGCTGGTACTCAGTGTGGTGTGGTTCTGTGGCTACAAGTGGGATTTTTAACCCTTTGAATACTATAAAGGTCTTAATGCATTTGCAGAGATTTTAAGGTAAACCAACTGTACCATACTGAAATTTAAATATATATTTTCTCATTGATTTCAATGGAGCTTTTAAGCCCCTGAATGCTAGAACGGTCTGGAACGCATTGCGTCTCAATACATTGGTGACCTTTTTAGCATTCAGGGGGTTAAAATTCCCATTTATATCAAAAAGGATTTTGAGAATTTGAGAATGCCTGTGTTTCCAATTAGTTTGCTCCAGAATTGTACCTGTTTTCTTAATGAATACATCCCTAATTGCCGTATGTCCAAAAGAAATCAGAGGGGATTCTGGGAAACGTGTATTTATCCCTTAAGGTGCAGTTGGTTTGCCTCAAAACGTCTCCACTCTTCTGAACACAGGGGCTTGAAACTATAGTGACTGAACCCAGGAGCAAGTATGCCCTCTAACATGAGTGCTTGCACTACCCTGATTGATGATCAGAGGAAACACATTATGGATCTGTGGGGACGGACGGATTAACCCTGAGGATAATATCACTATTGAGATCTCCCCCCACTGCTTGAGTTCACAGCAGCCTTATGACACACTGACAGGCTGCGATGCTCTGGTGGTGAGGGATATGAAGAGAGGGTGACTCATAGGATTTAATGCTTGGGGATATTTGATTCCACCGCAGCATCTGTCTGCTTCTGATGTCAGAGGGGGAGCCGAGCAGGTAAAGGAAACTGGTTAGAATGTTGGCAGCTGAAGTGAGAGAACGTAACATTCCAATTCCTCGGACAATGCCCTTCACTAACGTTCACAATACGAAGTACATATGCAATATAGAAGCAATAAATTAGCAATCTCTCTAGCATTCAAAGTGTAAGCTCCATGTTAATCAATAGTAATTTTATTTGTCTCCTATTACTCCATGGAGGTTATGTGCTAAGGTGTGAACTTTTGCTATATAAATCCTATATAATTATTTCGCTAATTCGTGTGTAACGCACAACATGCGCAGTAGACACTGCTGCGCGTGCTGCAGCCATGCGCAGTAGAGACTGCCCGCGCCGCGGCTGATAACAGCTCTGTATCAGCCGCGGCGCGGGCAGTCTCCACTGCGCGTGACTGCCCTGCGACCGGGAGACAGTGGCACTGTGGCCCGTGTAACGGGCTGTTCAACTAGTAATGAATAATAAATAGGGGATAAAGAGGAGAAACCTTCTCTAGTGTGATAAACTTCTGTGCACTAAGATCTCTCCAGTAGGAGACATGTTAGTGCATAGACTCCACATAATAACATAGAAATTGGAGAATTTATTACACTGGAGAAGTGATCTCTTTATCACAACTTACTACATCCCCTCCGCCAGTTTGTTTTAGTACATCATCCCGATTGTAAAGCAGTTTTAGGTTTTTAAGAAAGCATTACACTTTTTTATGAGTAAACAATGGTAATTCCATTGTTGAGATGTGTATATTTCCAGAGTTATTAATTGTTTTTTTATTATATTAACACTGCCCTCTACTGGTCAGATTTCAATTAGTCACACTGTTGCATTCCATGGCAGATGTGAGTCACTGACAAACACTTCTCCACAGAATGTGATAGAAACTGATGAGTGACTTGCTGTCAGTTTGAACTTTAAGGAAGTAAATTCACTTCCTGACAGTTTGAACTGTTATAATGTTTGGATAAAACAACTGGCAGCAGAGGGAGTTTCCTTGTTGTACTCAGAAGAAAAAGTCCTATAAAACATACGTTTTCATAAAAAGTTTACTGTGCTATAAAATAAAATACATATTCTTTACAAATGCCAATTTGGAGTGCATGGCATTTAAAGGGATAGTAATACTTTATTATTACTATCCCCATATTGTACATATTTGTAAAATAATGTAATAGCCCCCAGGCTCATCTCTCAAACCTTTATGGTTTGAAGATAACCGAAGAATAAAGTCCCCTCCTCCCTCAGCGTTGTACTGACTGCAGGGGAAGTCTGTCGTACGACATGCTTGCGGCTCTGCAGCTGAGCGAGATCCCATTAGTGAAGTAGAATTATTTCACAGAAACGGTCTTCTACATGTGATTGGTTTGTGTTTGGTTTGCAAGCACATGTAGAAGACCGTTTCAGTGAAATAATTCTTTGTCACTAATGCGATCATGGCTGTGCTGCAGAGCCGCATGATTAAAGTCAGACCGGATACCCCTGCAGTCAGCACAACACTGACTTCAGGGAAGGGGGAAGGAGGGGGAAATTTGCCTTCGGTTATATTAAACTCCATTTCATTATGTAATCACTGTGAGTCCCGCAGTATCAGCATTGTAAATGTACCGCCTTCAGTGGACAAGTCCCCCGGGCCTCTCCTTCCCAGAACTGGTGCTGTGAGCTCCCAAGAGTCGGTTATGATTCCTATTGGCTGCTATGACATTACATCCACCTGCACAACCAATAGGAATGAGGCTGGCATGAGTCCCGCCGTTTGCAGTAGCAGAATTATAACCCTTTGAGTGCCAGAGAGGGGTACGCAACGCATTGCAAAGCAATGCATTGTGTACCCCTCTGACACTCAAAGGGTTAAACATACAGCCTGTACAAAGAACAGTTTAATCAGCAGCTCTTACTTCTAATATCGCTGAACCTTTAAGTTAACATGTTTGTGTCCACGGTGCTAAAAATTGTGATCATCCTGATCCGTTAATATACAGCGTGTATAGCGATATGGGGGCTTCTCCATATGCTCCCCAATTTAGTACCGAAATCAAGAAAAAATCGCTAATACAAATCATCTACAGTTTGAATAAAAGCAACAGTGTTCACTGTAACAAAACATAGAAATGTAAAAATACCTTGGCAGCGTCCAAAGATTTCGAGAGGATGGAAGAGAGACTCATGGGGTATTCATAGTTCAGCCAACAAGGTGTGTTAGTGTCGGTCCCTCACCGATCAACACGTTTCGCGTTTAACGCGCTTACTTATGATCTTAAACTTGCAGCCCACAGTGTTCAGGTTCCTTAGGGAATCTATTCCCCAGAGCTGGTGTTGTGAGCTCCAGGTATGCCACTCATGATTCCTGATGGCTGTTGTCATACCCACATTCACAACCAATAAGAGTAAAGCTGCCACTGGCATCTTCAGCTCTCAATGTAGGAGGGACAAGAAGCTCAAGGAAGATTGGTGTACTGAGAGCTGTAGATTTATAATGCTGGGGTGGGGAGTAGCAGAGATTAACTAATAAAATAATAACCTTTAGTATGTGTTTTGTAGGTTGACTTTAACCCCTTAACGACCAGCGGTCGCGGGGTGTGTGGTCCTTTAAGGACCCGATAGAGAATTTCGGCGTGCCGCCCCACGTGACTGATCACATGGGGCGGCACGCCGAACTGAGGGACTGAAAGAGATCTCTCCGGTCTTGGAGCGATCAAATTCAGTCCCCGGTATTATTCACCACGCTCCTGCAGGAGCGCGGTGAGTAATAGTACGTGACGTACCAGGACCGTCACTGGTCCTTAAGTGCCGGACCAGCGTGACGGTCCGGGTACGTCACTGGACGCTAAGGGGGTTAATTGTACATTATATATCTCATTACATTTTCAGTTATTAGCGTTCATTTAAGACTATCCTATATAATAATTTGCTAAAACGTGTGTAATGACGCAGTCATGCGCAGTAGAGAGCTGGACGCTCCATGACCAGCTGGCAGTGGCACTGTGGCCCGTGTAACGGGATTTTCAACTAGTATTTATATAAAAAAGACAACATTTTTACAGATGCTAGCTTGGTCTGCTTACTGTTTACTTAACTCTTTGGGAGCAAGTGGGAAGGTCCAGTGCAAATTTTTTATTGCAAAAACACATTTTACATATGCTATCCTGGACAACGGAATATGTAACCCTTTGAGTGCCATGTGGTATGAAACGTATTGCAAAGTAATGTGCTGCGTACCCCTCTGGCACTCAAAGAGTTAAACCTTTGAGTGCAGGGGCGAGGAGTCAATACATTTTTTTTTTATTTTTTTTTTACAAATGCTAGTTTGGACTTCATGATGTTTTAACCCTTTAAGTCCAAGAGGGAAGGGGGGTCCGGACACCCCTCTGGCACTCCTTGGGTTAAATGTGTATAACCCCCCCCCTCAATGTTTAGGCTTTAGTTTTCTGTTAACCCGTTCTTAATATTTGAAGTATTTCCCGCATCACTGCTTTCAGTCTGATCAGGGCTAGATTTTGAATTAGGCAGAACAGGCAAACTCCTCGAGTGACACATTTTGTGAGGAGGGGGTCCCAGCTGACGTGGCAATACCCACATTTTAAGTTGTGTGTGGTCATTGGATGGGTACCTCCATTGTGCTGGTCACCCCACATTCTGAGTTGTGGGTGTGGTCACTGGACAGGTGCCATAATTGTGCAGACCACACCCACAGTCGGGGGTGTGGTCATTGTAAGGGCTCATTAGTGATGCTGGCCACATCCATATATGGTGTGTAGCCAGTGTGCTATGAACACCAACTCCTGGTTTAACCTCTTAAGGATCGGCCACGCTGCGGCACAGCTGGCAGTTAATTTCCATGGAGCTTTTTTTTTTGCGTAAATGAATTCAGGGGTCCCCAAGCGGTGTGTGGCCACGTGGGGACACCTGAATTCCATGACATGCCAGGACCGTTATGGGTCCTTAATGCAAGTTTTCCCATGATGATCCTGGGATGTCATGGGTCCTTAAGGAGTTAAAGTGGTTAGTCTATTTACCCGTTTTGCTGACTATGCTTTCTATAGAGGTCCCCAATGCATTGTGAAGCATTACATTGAAGAACTCACTGGCGATCAAGGAGTTAAGATTTTTTTGTGCTTGTCTCTTATAGATTAAGGGTATTTTCTGTACAAGGGAACAGTGGGTGGGGTTAGGGGGTGGAGCCATGTAAGGCGTGGTGGTGTGGCCACCGATGAGACTAAGGGCTCCTAGGTTTCTTTGCCTAGAGGCACCTGAAATCTGAATCCAGCCCTGTTGCTCACATTATATGGTAAAGTAGAAAAAAAAAATTATGCCACAGGCCCTAACAACTTAACTTTGAGTTTTTGCCTTGGGCTAGGCCTGTTCCGGTGTCTGTGATAAACACCAATCCTGTCCCCCCTCCCTGCATCACACAGGAGCATCTCTCAACCATACCAGAGGCGGTTACCAAAGCAACAGGAAAAGATTCCGGTCTCCATGGTGACGCGGGGTCATCTTATCTCACCTGGCATCCTCTGGAAGGAGAAACACACACACACACAGAGTCTGATTTAATAAGAAGAGTCGGAGGCATTCTGAAGCAAACCAACTGCACAGTAGCGAGCAAATAAAAATTCTCAATCATTTTTAAATGGGGATTTTAACCCCTTAAGTGCTTCACAATGCACTGGGGACTTTTCTAACATTTAGTGGGTAAAAATTCCCATTTAAATCAATGGAAATTTGGAAATATTTGTTTTTTTCCTTATGGTATAGTTGGTTTGATCCAAAATTGTTCCAGCCCTTCTTATTGAATCAGTCGCATGGACTGCCCATCAGAATCCGCCCCCACTACCACAAGGCATACTAGTTTAAAGTTTACGTGGGATTCGATATCAACATATTCATGGTATTACAGAAAGGAAAAAATGCCTCTGGCTCCTTTAGTTAACCCTTTTGCAGCCAGAGGAGTAGTGTGGTCTATGCTGCATAATGATAAAGCACTTGTATGCTAGAAACCGTCTATGAATTGCATTGATGACACCCGGTACCCAAGTGGCTAAAGATTTATTAACTCTTATTTCAGGGATAGTTTACACTGAAGCTGATAGGTACTACAACTCCCATGATCCTGAGACAGCCTTTTGTCGATGACTGTAGTCTTTGTCCCCAGGAGCTGGAGGTCTAACGACTTCTTAACCCCTTTGAGCGCCAGAGAAGAGAAATGGCCTGCAATGTCGCGCCCCTCCTTCCCCTTTATTTTTCTGGCACTCAAAGGTTACATTTTGCACTCCACAGATTTGTAATTCTCACTAATCCAATTTTTATCGGAATACATTTTTATTAATTTAAGAAAATCTCTCTTTTAATGTAAAATATTTCCCAATGATTGATCTGTATGACATTTTGCCATACATATTAAATTTAAATCTACATTATGTGACTCTCTATATGCAGTGATATATTAGGAAGAAAGTTATCTGCAAAATCTAGAATGATCAAAATTCTACAGTACCCCAAATCCGTGTCTTCGAGCGTGCACCTTGGTGCCCCATTTTTAAAAGAAAACTGGAGTAATTTCTGTATAAAACAGCTGCACCCTAGGGGCTGGTTGGAGATAATATGAGCTGCAGGCGCAACAGCCGAAGAGCCGTACGTTGCCCATCTCTGCCTTTTCATTACACTTATAGGATTATGTAACAAGGCTTGTAAAGGAAGCTGTCTGAATCAAGTAAATTCTATACTTTGGGGATGATCAACCTTTGGTTTTCCAGCTGCTGTTGGCCTACAAGATCCTCAGCCAACCATTGGGTGACTGTTGCAACATTAATTTGCATAAAATAGATCTTTTTTTCTATGGGGGTTTTCACAAGGTTGACATATAGGCTATGCTCACACTGGGGACATTAGCTCAGTGTTATTAACACTGCTCTAAATACACCATTAGTGTTGAGCGAGCGTGCTCGGCCAATGCTCGGATCGGCTCGAGCATCGCTCTGCTCGGCACATGGCGGTACTCGTCGAGTACCGCCATGTGCTCGCCCGCCATGTTCGGGTGGCGGGGATCTGTGCCGGAAGAGGCACAGATCCGAAGACGCTCCGCTGGACCACCAGGGACTGGAGGTACGGGGGCATTGCGGAGATGAAGGGGGCATTGCGGAGATGAAGGGGGACATTGTGGAAGAGGGGCATAGACTCTATGCCCCTCTTCCACAATGTCCCCCTTCATCTCCGCTATGCCCGTCTTCCACAATGTCCCCCTTCATCTCCGCTATGCCCCTCTTCCACAATGTGCCCCTTCATCTCCGCTATGCCCCTCTTCCACAATGTCCCCCTTCATCTCCTCTATGCCATAGAGGAGATGAAGGGGGACATTGTGGAAGAGGGGCATAGCGGAGATGAAGGGGCACATTGTGGAAGAGGGGCATAGCGGAGATGAAGGGGGACATTGTTGAAGAGGGGCATAGCGGAGATGAAGGGGGCATAGCGGAGATGAAGGGGGACATTGCGGAGATGAAGGGGGCATTTGGAGATGAAGGGGGCATAGCGGAGATGAAGGGGGGCATTGACCAGGCACCCTCCCCTCATCAGAGCAGGGGGTACCTGGTATAATGTTCGTGTCGCCCCATTGGATTCAATGGGGCTCGGGTGCTCGGCCGAGCACTCGAGCCTCAGGGGGTGCTCGGTCAGAGCACCCGAGCACCCAAGCATCGGGGTGCTCGCTCAACACTATACACCATTGTGAAAATAATTTCCCCCAGTAGTGATGTTCACATTGGCGATTGTTGCCTTATAGAACATTCCTGAATGCAGCATGCCGTAACTTGGATGCATTCTGTGATATCCATGGATGTACGTAGAAATTTTTTAAGGGGGGGGATGAAGCCATAATATGACCCCCAGACCAGCCCATCCAACCCCTTTGTTTAAATGGAGGGGGTATCTGTAGGGGGGGGCAGTGCCCCACCCTCCGGACACTCATGGTGATAGCAAAATCGAAGGTGCACCATGCTTGAGCTACATCAAGTACTATTAGCTACAAAGCAGATCACTCATGCTAGCGATATTGGTGATTGCTCATTGGTTGATGCACCCAAGGGCTGGCCATGTGACACACCTCCCCCATATGAGATCACTGATGGAATGCAAGACTATGGGCTTGGCATGTGCAAAATACAGCATTGCCAAGTCACCAGAGTGAACATGGCCTAACACCTACAGTCGTTTTCAGCGGTAGCCTTGTGTTTCTGCATTATCACCCACGTGAACTAGGATTTTAAGTAAGCGTTAAAAACAATGTGCTAAAAAAGAATCCATGGAACACATTAACTCAATCAGGTAGATCATATGGGTGACTACTGCCTATGGGGGGGGGGCAAAGAGAGGCACTTGCCCTCTTCCCCACTTGCCACTCCATATAAACATAGGGCTTAGGTAGGCTGGCCTGGGGGTTCATATTATGGCTTTGCCCCGGAAAAATTTATGTGGACGTTCCTGCTACCGCCCCACCCTCCTGTCATCACAGCCCGTTGCAACCTGCTGTAACTTCTGCAATGAATGCATGTAATGTGCAGGCTTAGGGACTGCAGAGCACATAACTGATACAAGTGATATTGATGGTTGCGATGGCCATAGCAACTTCTAATATCTGTCTGACTCATGCAGACATCAACTAATGATATATGGCTTCTATCAGTCACCTCCTCCACCTCCCAGCAAGAACACAGTACATTACTGATAAATAACATGGGTGGCTTTAACTGAGATACCTGATATCACAGCTCCATTAAAGTGACAGCCGACCTCTTTCTAGACTCTGCGTATTCGGTAAGTGCAGAATATGAAAGTCAGATGTTTTATTTGTTCTCATCTTCACATATTTTATATTCCTGACAGAGAGATCACGGAATGTCTGTTTCTAGAGCTCTTTCTGTTAGGGTCTGTGAGAGCAGGCAAAGTGATACAATGTTACACTTTCTAGGGCTAAATTTACATGCCAGATGCCCCTAGGCAAGGAACTTTAGGCTTCCTTAGCTCCACCCATGGCCACACCCCCATTCCTCATATGACCCTGCCCCTAGTACCCATCCACAATTTCCTGGCACATAAAATGCACTGGAGATCTCTCTATCATCCAAGGGGTTAAATGATAGCCTGCAAATGTTCATAAAACTGGGGCAGGGACATTGAGATTTCTCTGGCCCCTCCCATAATTCAGAATATGGATGTGGCCAGCACAGCTGAGGTGCTCCTTAAAATTTGGAGGTCTAAGCATTTGCCTACTGTGCCTAAAAACATAGGTGAAGATTGAAAAAAAATACTAAAAAGTAAATGCAATTTGACTTTACTATGCTCTTACAGAATATTCAAAGTCAATAAGGAGGTAAAGCCACCAGTATGAACAGTTTTAGGGAACGGGCAGGTAACTTTTTTCTGCCCAGCTGTGGATACTACAACTTCTATCATCCCCTACCCCTATTCAAGGCCATTATCAATTGAGAGGCTGTGTAGACAGTCTGAACAAGATAAAACAAACACCCATGGTTCTTTAGAACCACGTACAAGTTTTCATATAGCTTAATATCATTGTATGTCTAGAGCATGCTCATCCAAAGTGCGGCCCCTGGGCCAATTGAGGCCTCCTGGACCCAGGATGCGGTTTGCTTGATATTTAAAAAATATATATTTTTTACATCTAATTAAAGGGATAGTAATACTTAAATTTTACTATCCAGCATCTTGTAGTCCTTAAAAAAACAAATTAAATGACCCCAGTGGCATCTCTCAAACCTTTATGGTTTGAGAGATATCCGCTTTCAAAGTTCCTCCTCCACTGACATCAGCACTCTTGCTGACTGCAGGGGAATCCAGTCCCGGGACCGGCGGAGGTTCTTCAGCAAGCCAAGATCACATTATTGAAGAAGAAATCCTTCACTGAAACAGTCTTCTACGTGTGCTTGCAAACCAAGCATACTTAGAAGACCCAGGACCGGATTCCCCTGCAGTCAGCTAGAGCTCTGACATCAGGGGAGGGGGAACTTTGAATGTGGATATCTCTCAAACCATAAAGGTTTGAGAGATGCCTCTGGGGTCATTTATTTTGTTTTTTAAGGGCTACAAGATGCTGGATAGGAAAATTTAAGTATTACTATCCCTTTAACTAGCACACAGTAAAGGGATAGTAATGTCAACATATAAAGTTAAATTAGATTGTTCATTGTAATTTTATATCATGAATACTGCCCTTTGAAATGTCCTTATCTTTGTTTTCTGCTTGAAATTTGGGATGAAAACTTCCCCCTCTTTCCCCTTTCCACTATGGCAGTCATAGCTCCCACAGATCTGAAAGCCGGACGATTGACCGTACAGATTGCAATGAGGGACAATATTGTGTGTGTCTGTTTAAGGAAAACCTTGGCACCTTGCTGAAGGACGGTAGGGTTTTGCTTATGCTGATACAAGATTGTCCCTCATTGCGATCTGTCCAGACTGGCATGCAGATTTGAGGGAACAATTACTGATTTAGTGGAATGTGGAGGGAGGTGGAAACTTTCAACTCTAATTACAAGCACAATACAAAGATAAGGGCGTTTCAAAGGGTAGTATGCATTATATGAAATTACAATGAACAATCTAATATAACCTAATATATTTATATTACTAGCCGTTTAAATAGCAGGCCAGTACCTAATTCCGTGCTTGCCAGTACCATACCGTTCAAGAACGGTCTGTTAAATATCAGTACTGTCGATGACTTGATCAGTAACTAAATAAATCCATATTTTTTAATAGCTAACAGGCTATAACTGTTTGAGTGCCGGAGGGGAACACAACGCATTGCTTTGCAATGCGTTGTGTGCCCCTCTGGCACTCAAACGGTTAATTCACCATTGTTATCAATAAAAAAGAAGAATGCGGTCCTCACATTTACGGCTTACTCATCATTTGACCCATGAATTAAAAAACATGGACTCCCCACGCTAGTGTATACAACATTCCATTCTGCTATATGAAGAACACTTACCTAGGTATGGCATTCTGTTTGACAAATTTTAGAAAGTCTTACTCTATAGTTACTATTCCCCTTTAATTGTGACGCACTAGTTTTGTATTTGGAGTCCTTCAGCCCAGTGGGAATTAACCCCTTAATGACCAGCGGTCCAGGGAAGTGACCTTCCCTTAACGACCTCTTTGATGGTTGTCAGTGCGCCGAGCAGGGGTCTGTGAGAGACTGCTCGGTCTTAGAGCGGTCAGTTTCAGACCCGGTTTGTGCTTAAAGCTTTCCTGCTGGAGCGATGAAATCACAAACTACATGATGTGCCAGGACAGTCTCCTGTCCTTAAAGGGATAGAAATGTTTCACAAAAACAGCAGCTCCAATTAATCTTCACAGTATTTGAGCCATAGAGTGTGTTATTTCAATACTGTCAGAGTTGTAGTTCAAGAGTAATTCAATGATAAAATATCCTCCTCCCACCCCTTTTACCTAGTGTAAGCCACTTCCCCTCAGATCTGGAATTTGGTCTGCAGACCAGACAGCTCACAGCAAGGGACAATCTTGTTACTGTGAGAACAATGAAAACTCTGCCCCCATTAACAGGTTTTTCAGGTTTCTCCTTATGTTAATTGAAGATTGTCCCTCTCTGCAATCCACCTGGACACCATCTTGCTGCTCTGAGGTGAGCAGTGTTACATCAGTAAATGGGGCGGGAAAGAAAACTTTATCATTCAATTACTCATGAACTACAACAGTACTGAAATAACACTCTCCATGGCCCAAAAACTATGAAGATTAATTGGAGCTGCTTTTATTGTGAAGCATTACTATCCCTTTAAGGAACTCTTTGATTGTTGTCAGTGCGCCGGGGGTCTGAGAGCAGTGAGTTTTAGACCCGGTTTGTGCTTACACCATTCCCGCTGGAGTGCTGTAATCACAAAGTACGTGAGGTGCCAAGACCGTCTCCAGTCCTTAAGGGAATAAAAACGGTGAAGGCCCTGGCACATCACTGGTCATTAAGGGGTTAATGACAGATTTTTATACTAACAGTGCTGCATTATGATAATATAAGAATATTTGTCGAGACAGGTAGACTCACCATATTCAATCAGGTTTTTCAGTGAGTCTCGAGGGGCAGTTTCTCAGACAGGAATCCAATAAGTCATATACAATCAATGAACGGAAACATAGTTTATGGCACTAATCTTGGATGAGGTGGCTTAAAGTAGACACTGTTCATATCTTTGTTTAATCAATACATAATGTTTATTGCTTTGCGGCAATGGTTAACCTCTTGGATGCTAGAGATGTCTCTAGCATCCAAAGGTAAAGTGAAAATAGGCTTTCTATCCATATACAACCCTTGCAGTGCGTGTGTGTTTTTATATAGGTGTCCTACATAAAAAGGGACAGTAAGAAACACCAGCTTGCCTTGATCTGGTTAGAAAATCTGCACTCAGAACACTAAGCATCAGATCTGTCTGGATTGATTCCCCAAAATGAATCTCCACTTAGTACTAATATGGTTCACTTTTAAAAAGGTTGCACTAAAAAGTGCATGATATGAAAGGGTGCCTTCAGCATGTCGCAGTGTTTAAAAGGGTGACATGAGAATCTTGCGCTTTTTATGCATGGCGAGATTCTCATTTCACCCTTTTAAACAACGCGCCTCCTTATATGTTGTTGTATGTATCAGAAGGCAGATATCACTGACAACAATCCTTTCCTGCATCGCTGGGATGTCTAATTTCCCCACAGCCGTCTCTCTCTCTGTAATAAGTGACACTGTTGTGACAGCAGCAGTGACTTGTGGAGCTTCACTCTGTCTGTGTAATTATTTTTTTTAACACTTTTGGTGCCGGAGAGGTATTGTGTTGAACTCTGACAAATCCAGTAACGGTGGCAGGGTTCAATGCAATACCTCTCCGGTACCAAAAGGGTTAAAAAAAATAATTACATGGACAGAGTGAAGCTCCACAAATCACTGCTGCTGTCACATCAGTGTCATTTATTACAGAGAGAGACAGCTGTGGGCAATATTAGACATCCCAGCGATGCAGGAAAGGATTGTGGCCAGTGATATCTTCCTCCTGATACATACAGAGACATATAAGGAGGTGACATGAGAATCTTGCACTTTTTGTGCATGGCAAGATTCTCATGTCGCCCTTTTAAACAATGCAACATGCTGAATGCGTCCTTTTGTATCACACACTTTTCAGTGTGACCTTTTAAAAGGATCCCATTAAATATCATGCCCACAGAGACATACATGATGCTTTCTGCAGGATTCCAAGATTCCAAACATCTTGCTAGGAAGTCTTCAGTCATAGGAGTTTAGATTACTTGATTCCCTCATCAAAGAATTATGTCTACTGCTGTGGACATGATATCCAGAACCAATTAAAGATCAGTTTTGGAGAACCAATCCATGCCAAATTGATTCATAGTATCCATGCAGATATCCTGTTCAGATTTAGATGTGGGCTTTTATTAATAGGATGTGTACATTTTCCTTTAAATGAAAGTTTCCTTAAACGAAAATATGTTTCACACACAAACACATACACACACCGATCTGTCTAGATCGGTGCTTCTTAAACTAGACCTTAGGTTACCTATAACAGGCCAGGATTTAGAGCTTTCCCTGCCTGAAGACAGATAATCAATTAGAAGTCAATTAAAGGATAATGTATTTGCACTAAAGTGGCAGTATACTCTAATTCTGAAAAAAATATAAGCTGTAAAAAAGTGGTACTCCTAATGCTTGGCGATGTTTCTTCTAAATATTCAGACCCAGTACTTTTCTGATATCTTGAGTTCAAGATGTTTTGAAGCCAGGTGGCGCTATTTCTACATTCATTACTGGAAAGCTTGTCTCTGTTACTCTCAGATTTTCACAACCTGGAAAAGCAACAGCACCACCCGGTTGCAAAACATCTTGAACGCAAGCTATCAGAAAAATGACAAGTTATCACTGTAATAACTTTTGAAAGGAACATATAAAAATCCCCAAGATAGTAAAACGTCACTGGCAATCAGAGTCCAAAAGCGGAAAAAATTGTAGCTATGCATTCATGACTAATATATAAATGACACATAGCTAGGCAAGTTGTTATGTTAAATTAAGTGAAGTATATTAACATACCTCAAAACATTTCAAATGGCCAAAGAGGGACATTTGTGTTTTAGGTGGTGATGCTGGGAGTGTGGCTGGTGGGTGGGGCATTACCAAAAATGTTAGTTTACTTCATGACCTACTGACACCTCTATGTGTAACTCAATAAAAGATTTAGAGCAACAACAAATTATTTTATTTACACATACTAACTTATAAACACATATGCTGACGTTTAATCAAACATTAATGTGAGTTTTATTGCTGTGGAGCTATGTGATACATTTATTTAAAGGGATAGTAAACCTTGAAAATAAGTTTATTTTATATTGTAGCCCTTAAAAAAAAAACATGAAAAATGATGTAAGGTTTATCTCCCAAACCTTTATGGTTTGGGAGATATTCAGAAGTAAAATAAAGTAAAATTCCCTTTTCCTGGCTGTTTCAGCCAAGTCTGCCCTCTAGTGGACAAATTTGGAATTCGGTCCACGGATCAACAGGCAGATCGTGATCTCGGCACTTCTGGAGAGCCACAGTCTGTCCCGGGACCAGATTCCAAATATGAAAGCTAGAACGGTGACGTCACTCAGGGGGAAACTTTGCTTCTGAATATCTCCCAAACCTTAAAGGTTTAGGAGGTAAGACATATCATTTTTCTTGTTTTTTTTAAGGGCTACAATATAAAATAAACTTATTTTCAAGGTTTACTATCCCTTTAAACACCATGCAGTCTGATTTCTTATAAAGAGGGACACCAGGGTGGGGCAGAGGGATTTGAGTTTCAAATAGGGACTGTCCCTCCTAAAGAGGTACATTTGGTATTAAACTTGTGGAAAATGATTCCGAAAACACTAATCTCACTAGATGATGTGAAGCACTTGTGCAATAAATCACAATATCTTTTATATAGCCAGGACACCAATTGGGTATTCTGCTCTAGGAGCAAGGTAGGAGTAAATGTCCATGTCTCTCCACCTCTTGCATCACTGATGCAGTGTGAGAGCGCTCTGAGCATGCTTGTACAGGGATCTTCTTTTTATAAGTCAACCAGAAGACAAAACAGAAACAGGAAATGTGGGGGAGGATTAGAATACAAAACAAGGCTAGAAAAGTTAAAATTGTACACTAGAGAAATGGCGTCTTAGAGGGTATATGATAACACTATATAAATATGTTCAGGGCCCATACAAAGGGCTCTCCAAAGACCAGTTCATTCACAGAGCAGTACAAAGGACAAGGGGCCACCCGCGTAGACTTGAGGAAAGGAGATTTAATCTACACCAGAGGAAGGGTTTCTTTACAGTAAGGACAATAAAAGTATGGAATTCACTGCCTGAGGAGGTGGTGCTATCGAATACATTAGATGCCTTTAAAAAGGGCCTGGATACTTATTTAAAAGAGCATAACATATAGGGCTATGTACGTTAGTATTGGGATTAATATTTAGTTAGAGCTTGTTGATCCAGGGAGAAATCTGATTGCCATTTGGAATCAAGAAAGAATTTTTCCCCCCATTCAAGGCAGAATTTGAAATTGCTATATTGAGGGTTTTTTTTTTTTTTGCCTCCTTTTGGATCAATGATGGTAAACAGGAATAGGAAAAGGGTTGAACTAGATGGACGCAAGTCTTTTTTCAACCTAAATTACTATGTTACAAGCTTAGTGCTCACTCACACTGCATCAGTGATGCAATGGGAGGAGATACATAGACCCTTTCTCCTAGTTTGGCATTTAGGTGGGTGCCCTCAGTATCTGGAGAAGGCAATTTTGTTTCAGGGAAATTTGGAACATATTTTTTAAAACACTTCTCACAGTGATAATTTCCTTTTCATTGTGGCCTGTTATGATTTGAAAACCTAGATGGTTCCTATATTGTTAAAAAAAGCAACTCTCCAAGGTCCTGAACTGAACAGTTCCATCATTTTACCAAGGACATAAATCAAGAAATGAATGTAAAACAAAAATGCAACGATTCTTCATTGGTTGGTGACAGGTTCTATGCAATTGTGCCTTTCACACAGGCAACTCTCATCTTGCACGACTGCACCAAAGGCCAGCAAAGTGCATCTTTATTGTGTTCCCTAAGGAATTCAGTAACAATGCAGCAAGGAAGGTCTACATTCCAGCCATTGGGGTTATGGGCAGACCTTTCACACGGGTGCTGCTATAGGTTTGCTATGTTCATTGCAAGGTCCAATTAATTTATGGCCCGCATGGGCATCAGACACTAACATTGGCTGGAACTCACGTGGGCCATCTGTGGGTTATACCTCTGCCAACACAGGGACACAGGACAAGGTGAGTGAAATTACACGGGTGAGTGAACTATTGCAGAGAGTTGCAACCATTTTTTCACCCATGTGAAACAGGACAAAGAAGAGCAGACAACAGCCAGCCACGGGGGTACCATACTGTGATTTGCATCTCAGACATGCTGTCCATGCCTACTGTTGATGTTTCCCACATTAAAGGTGCCTTACGCAATTGAAGAGGATTCAGTACTTAGCTCTTGTCCTTCATTAATAGTTTAACAAACAAAAATGTATCAAATAGTGTCTCCCTTCACGCAGGAGATACCAACACAGCGATGGTGCACTGGTTACATTGCCTTTGCTGAATGGTATTGCCTCACTTTCAGCAATTTTCAACTTTACTGCACTCACAAAGGAACCCAATGGTGGTTATACACTAAAGCGTGATAAAGAGGTGATAAAGCAGAGTTGACTTTCTCCAGTGATATCAGTTATCCGCCTCCTATTTTATTCTATAGAACCTATGGACTAAGATCTTCAGAGCTGGAGAAATCTTGGTGCACTGGTTCCATAAACTAACATAGGAACTGGATAAGTGATATCCCTGGAGAATTAATCTCCACTTTATCACCTCGTTATCACTCCTTAGTGCATCTCCCCCTGTTGAAATTGCAGCAGGTCTGATCTGCACATTGACCTAAAGGTCCTCAGACAGAATACATTACATTGCAGTCTGTCATACTCATCTCAAGCTCCAATGAATGGCCGACGCAAGTGGGCATCAGCCAAGGGATCTCCGGGGGAATGGAGGAGAAAGTGAAGTAAACACTAAAGGAACACAGGAGATGAATGAAAGAACATGTAGCGGTGGAGGTGCTACATTTCTGTCTCCAAGACCCTCTAGCATTCTAGGGGTTAATTTCCTAGAAATGTAATTACAAAAAAAAAAAAAAAAAGAAGTTAAAAACAATCAGAGGGGGAGCCAGCTCTGCTGGGACCTTTCACTCTGCACAGAAAAGCCTGTATATTACTGTACAATTTGCCTGCTTCTGAGTGATGCATAATTGAGCGTTGTCGTGGAGCTGTGACTTGTAGTACAATCTGCTGGTGTCAGCCTGATCACAGCCTGTTCAGAGCTCATAATCAAGGGTCCTTTTTATAGAAACTCGCTGCGAGTCACAGGCTTGGCTCTTTTGTTGCGTCTTGTCCCGTTCTCTATGGAAAGCGAACTGGCCTCTGTGTTTTTATGTGTTTTTACCAACCTCCAGGCCCCCCTTTTAATCTTTGGATTTACACATCGATCCTGTAGGCGGATTTTAATTCCTGGGCATAGTTGGGGCCTCCTGTTCCAGGTCTCACCATGGGTTCCCAACTGTCTCTTTTTTACAGAATGAAGCCAGTTTAATCCTGTGGTCAGATGGTCAGGGAGGAATGATACTATTTTGTGTGCGCAGCACATACCGTACATGAGGCTGATTTTCCCCATAGACAGAAAAGAAAAGAAAGGTCATAGCTAAACTTAAAGGGATAGTAATGTTTCATAACAAAAGCAGCTCTAATTAATCACCATAGTATTTGGACTTTGGAGAGTGTTATTTCAATTCTGTCAGAGTTGTAGTTCAAGAGTAATTCAATGACAAAGTATCCCCCTCCTGCCTCTTTTACTGATGTAACACTGTTCAGCCAGATCAGAAGGGAGGTGCCCAGGTAGACTGCAGAGAGGGACAATCTTCAATTAAGATAAGGGAAAAACCTGAAAAACTTGTCAAGGGGGGCAGGGCTTTCATTGTTCTCATAGGAAGAAAACTGTCCCCGTCTGTTATCCGTCTGGTCTATGGACTGGATTCCACATCTGAGAAGAGATGGCTTACACTAGGTAAAAGGGACAGGAGGGGAAACTTTGCTTATGTTTTTTTAATGCCTACAAAATAAAATAAAGATAAAACGAAGTATTACTACCCCATTAAAGGGATAGAAATGTATGAATAGAAAGGAATCTTCGATCACTCTTCATATATTTTTGACCATATACCGCAGTATTTCAATATCCTCGGATGTGTAGTTGAACAGAAATTCAATGATAAAGAATCCCCTGCCCCTTTTAAAGCGGAACTTTCAGATAATAGCCAGTCGCCATGAATTCATTAAATGCATGGCGACTAGCTTGAAAATAAATGTCTTACCATAAAAAAATATGTGTGTCTAAAGGAATCCGTTCCGTTTCGGGACTGATGGGCAGGTTAGTGCGGTCTGTGAGCCTGTGCCGTCCGTCCCTTCCGGTGACCATATGGTGCAAAGCAGTCTACTCTATGGAGACCGGGACTGACGGCGCATGCGCACAGACAAGATGTCTGCACTGTAGCCTGAGTTCTGGTCTCCAAACGGGATGGATTCCTGTAGATACACGTATTTTTTTATGGTAAGACATCTATTTTCAAGCTAGTCGCCATGCATTTAATGAATGCATGGCGACTTGCTATTATCTGAAAGTTCCACTTTAACTACATCACTCTGTTCTCCAAGACTGTCTGGACAGCACGCAGCGAGGGACAATCTTCTGTGAGCATAAGGAAAATCCTGCCATCCTTCATCAAGGAAGGCAGTGTTTTCCTAATGCTCACAGCGAGAAGATTGTCCCTCGTTGCGCACTGTCCAGACAGTCTTGGAGAACAGAGTGATGTAGTTAAAAGGGGCAGGAGGGGGATTCTTTATCATTAAATTTCTGTTCAACTACACATTCGAGGATATTGAAATACCTTGGTACATGGTCAAAATTATATGAGGAGTCATCAGAGATGCCTTTAAATTCATCTATTACTATCCCTTTAAATTAAAACGAACACTTTAAAATGACATGGGTGATTTTGAAAGGCCTTTCAGAATCAATACACTATATTTATGTTAGCCATTCTTTATTACAATTATAGTTTATGAGACAGTTACCTTTATTAATCTGTCAGATTATGCACATTAGCCCGTACTTACTGGTAGGAAGTGACAGTTGGTAGGGAGACAGGAATGCTAGTATCTAATACACCAGGCTGTACCAGCCAGTACTGCCTAATTTGTGTAAACTAGCAAAACAAATATATAAATCTCAGTTTTTAGAAACTCTAGTTTTAACCCTTTACAGGCCGGAGGGGTAGGCAATGCATTGCTTTGCAATGCATTGCCTACCGCTCTGGCACTCAAAGGTTTAATGAACAATGGCTTACATCTATATAGTTGATGTTGAAAGCGCTTTCAAAATCACCTAAGTCATTATAAAATGTTAGTTCCAGTTTAAAGTGATAGTAACATTTTAATATTACTATTCCTCATATTGTAGCTATTTCAAAAAGAATGTCATTGTCTTCAGGTTCATCTCTCAAACCTTTATGGTTTGAGAGATAACCGAAGGCAAAGTTCCCCCTCCCTCCCCCCAGCGTTGTACTGACTGCAGGGACATCCGGTCTTATTTTCATCAGGTGGCTCTGCAGCAGAGCCGTGATCATGTTAGTAAAAAAGAATTATTTCACTGAAACAGTCTTCTACGTGTGCTTGCAAACAAGCACAAACTAAGCACATGTAGAAGACCGTTTCAGTGAAATAATTCTTTTTTACTAACGCGATCTCTGCTCAGCTGCAGAGCCGCCTGACTGTTGTACGACAGACTTCCCCTGCAGTCAGTACAATGCTGACTTCAGGGAAGGGGGAGGGAGGGGGGAACTTTGCATTCTGTTATCTCTCAAACAATAAAGGTTTGAGAGATGAACCTGGGGGCAATTAAATTCTTTTTGAAATAGCTACAAAATAGGGAATAGCAATATTAACTCTTTGAGTGCCAGAGGGGTACGCAACGCATTGCAAAGCAATGCGTTGCGTACCCCTCTGGCACTCAAAGGGTTAAAGTATCACTATCCCTTTAACCCCTTTGCGTCCAATGACGTACCCGGACCATCATGCTGGTCCGGCACTTAAAGGCTCCCGGCGGTGCTGCTCTGTGGTCCTTAACGCAAGGTGCGTGTGCGTCCCGTCGTTAAGGGGTTAAACCATAGCGGTTTGAGAGATACATTTTTTTGCATTTAGATCAGCTTTTTAAGCTCTTCTAAATGCAAAAAAGTTTTTTTAGACATTACTAACACTTTAATTACTGCACTTATTGTACCCCCTCTATACAAAATGTAAACTTTAAACCTTTGAGAGCCAGAGGGATATGTTTCTATGGTTCTATATAAATAAAAATATACATACGTACATTGAGATCCAGAAGTCCCAGCCTTTCTGTGGGCTCAGTTGAGAACCATTGGTTTAGATCACTGTCTTTAGCCTCTGTGTTCATGGCATACCAGTCCTATCTTTATCACACGCTAAACAAGCTTTCCAGAGCTATTAGCCGTGTGGACCACATGCTGGATTCTGCATAATGATGGGTTTTCAAAGATGTCACCCCGGAGCTCTTCACATGACCACTGTAATAAACCTATATATAGTGAACCTTGAAGACAAAATTGCAAAGGTGGGCTAAACATGTTTATTTTTGTATTTAGCAGAAACAATATAATATTGTATAAGGAATGAGAGTGAAAAATGACATACCCACAAGATCAACCTACGCCAGCAGTTTTCATAAATAAATGACATCTATTTGCTTCTGGAAGGTCCTAGGTGTTAAAGGGATATTCGTTCTTAACCATTTGAGTGCCGTTGGGGTACGCACAATGCATGGCATAGCCCTCTGGCACTCAAAGGGTTAAAGGAACTTAACATCTCTCAATAATAACCCCACACTTACCTTACTATGGTCAAAAAAATCTTAATGGTCCCTATGAATTTTGTCCTTGCTTCTTGGTTTAAGAGATAAATTCTCCAATCAGTGCTGGATGTCATATCCATGGGGGCGGACATGACAGCTGCTGGCAGTTTTTTCAGACTGAAACAGGAACAGCAAAGAGGTAATAGGGACCCATTTATATGGGGTTGTTAGTATCCCTTTAAGACTTGATTTTAGGCCTCAGGTAACAAACAGAATTTTTTTACAGATATTAACTTAATGCATAGGGTCTTTATATATAAAAAACTCAATTTCTAGTTTATTTTTTTAATGTTACTTTTAAAAATACAGAGGCTGATGTACTAATAAAAATTCCAGTGTTTATGGAAGACGCCAATTGCAGTATAGTGGACAAATACACATTTCTCAAATTCTCATTGATTTAAAAGGGCTTTTAACCCTTTGAGTGCCAGAGAGGTACACAACGCATTGCTTTGCAATGCGTTGTGTACCTCTCGGGCACTCAAAGGGTTAACCCATTGAATTCTAGACAGGTCTCCGCCAGATTGCTTTGCCATGCGGTGTAGACCTCTCTGGCATTCAAGGCGTTAAAAACATCACTTAGGTCAATGAAAATATTTAATTTGTCCCCCGTGGTCCGGTTGTCTTGTTCCAGAGTCGGTCTACTTTTCCTTGTGCCTATTGCTCTTGGAGGGATTTCCTATCTCTTGATAACTTGGAGAGGTTTTGGAGTGATACTCAGATTGCTTCTTCCTGGCTACTTGATAAGGATAGGTGTTCAGTAGGATACGACAGGAAGGATAGTGTTTGTTTGTGTGTGTGTGTCATAACTCCCAAGTGTCCCTCTTTAGGACCCAAATCCCTCTGTCCCTCTTTCCCACCCTGATGTCCCTCTTTTTAGGAGATCAGATTGCATGGTGTGTATATAAGTGTATGATATTGCTTTACAGCAATAAAATTCACATTATTGTTTGTTTAAATGTCAGTATGTGTTTATACATTATTCTGTGTAAATAAAATACTTAGATCTTGTAATAAGTCATTTATTTTGTTAAACAAGGAGGTATCAATAGGTCATGAAATAGCCTAAAAATTCTCGGTAACATCCCACCCACCAGCCACACCCCCAGAAACACCCCCTAAAACACAAGTGTCCCTCTTTGGCAATTTGAAATGTTGGGAGGTATGGTGTGTGTGTGTGTGTATGTGTGTTGTGTGATGTGTGTGTGTATGTATTGTGTGATGTGTATGTCTGTGTGTGTATGTTTGTGAGTGTAGGTTTGTATATGTGTTTGTGTGTTGTGTGTGTGTGTGTATATGTATTGTGTGTGTGTGATTATGTGTGATGTGTGTATGTGTCTCATACCTCCCTACATTTCAAATGGCCAAAGAGGGACACTTGTGTTTTAAGTGATGTTGCTGGTGATCGGGGCACTACCATTCATTTTTAGATTATTTCATGATCTATTACCCCTCTTTGTGTAACTGGATAAATGATTTAGGACAAGACCAAAGCATACCTCCCAACGTTTCAAATTGACAAAGAGGGACACTTGTGTTTTATGTGATGTTGCAGGGGGTGTGGCTGGTGGGTGGGGCATTACCGAGAATTTTTAGGCTGTTTCATGACCTATTGATACCTCCTTGTGTAACCAAATAAATGACTTATAACAGGACCAAAAGTATTTTATTTACACAAACTAATTTATAAACACATATACTGACGTTTAAACAAACACTAATGTGAGTTTTATTGCTGTAGAGCAATGTGATACACTTATATACACACCACACAATCTGATCTCCTAAAAAGAGGGACATCAGGGTGGGAAAGAGGGACAGGGGGATTTGGGTCTAAAAGAGGGACTGTCCCTCCTAAAGAGGGACACTTGGGAGGTTTCCCAAAGTATTTTATTTACACAGATTCATTTATAAACACATTCTGAAGTTTAGACAAACATTAATATGAGTTTTATTGCTGTGGAGCAATGTGATCTACTTATATACCCACCACACAGTCTGATCTCCTAAACACAGGGATACCAGGGTGATACACTTATACACACACCACATAGTCTGATCTCCTAAACACAGGGACACCAGAGTGATACACTTATACACACCACACAGTCTGATCTCCTAAACACAGGGACACCAGGGTGGTACACTTATATACACACCACACCGTCTGATCTCCTAAACACAGGGACACCAGTGTGATACACTTATATACACATCACACAGTCTGATCTCCTAAACACAGGGACAGCAGGGTGATACACTTATATACACACCACACAGTCTGATCTCCTAAACACAGGGACACCAGGGTGACACACTTCTATACACACCACACAGTCTGATCTCCTAAACACAGGGACACCAGGGTGATACACTTCTATACACATCACACAGTCTGATCTCCTAAACACAGGGACACCAGGGTGATACACTTATATACACACCACACAGTCTGATCTCCTAAACACAGGGACACGAGGGTGATACACTTATATACACACCACACAGTCTGATCTCCTAAACAGAGGGACACCAGGGTGATACACTTATATATACACCGCACAGTCTGATTTCCTAAAAAGAGGGACATCAGGGTGAGAAAGAGGGACAGGGGATTTGGGTCTAAAAGAGGGACTGTCCCTCCTAAAGAGGGACACTTGTGAGGTTTGCCAAAGTATTTTATTTACACAGATTAATTTATAAACACATATTCTGAAGTTTAGACAAACATTAATATGAGTTTTATTGCTGTGGAGCAATGTGATTTACTTATATACCCACCACACAGTCTGATCTCCTAAACACAGGGCCACCAGGGTGGTATACTTCTATACACACCACACAGTCTGATCTCCTAAACACAGGGATATCAGGGTGGGAAAGAGGGACAGAGGGATATGGATCTCAAAGAGGGGTTGCCTCTCCTAAAGAAGGACACTTGGGAGGTATGGACTGTCTATGTGTATGTGTTTGTGTGCATGGGTGTGTACTGTGTGTCTGTGTGATTGTGTATGTGACGGGTGTATGTGTGTGTGTTTGTGTATGTGACGTGTGTATGTTTGTGAAAACAGCAAGCTAATGGCATGTTATCGTATTCACTCACTCGATTAATAAAGAAATGCAAATCCATTCATAAATGTGCAAATGTACAATGATAGGGAAATAATACTCTATTTCCCTGCCTGTTTAAAGGAACAGTAAATGGTGATATGATAAGCTAATTAAATGCAGGCTAAGTGACTGTCACTTCTGTTAGCTTGCTCTGGTTGCTAAGGGATTAATATAACGTAATGTAATATAATATGAAGTTACTGTGACATTTCCTTAAGACTCGGGAGAAGGAGCCTCCATTTCTTCATGTAAATGACTAGGGTTGCCACCCAGCCGGAATTTTACCGGCAGGCCGGTAAAAAATTGGCTTCTGTCCAATGTTAAGTCTATGGAGGGAATGCCATGGCCGGTATTTTTTTTAAGAAAAGGTGGAAACCCTATAAATGACTGACAACTATTTCTAAAGGATCTGAGAGCATACCTCCCATTTTAAATAGCCAAAGTGCAACAATTATTTAGGTGATGATGCTGTGGGCACGAGGGACAGGAAACCCTAATTATGAAACAATACATGTTATAAAGTTTTAACTATTAAGTAAGGCAAGGGTACGTCCAGTACTGGAAGACAATTTTATGAACAGTTATTGGAAATTTAACTTGGTATTTTTCTGATAACTTGAATTCAAGGTGTTTTTGTTGCCAAGGGGCGCTATTGCTACATCCATCTATGAAAACATATGTCTGCAACACTTAGCTTTGTGCAGGGAACTATTGCAACAGTGCCATCTAGCTGCAAAAAAAAAAAATCTCGTCACAAGCGCTGGAAAAAAAATTGTCCTGTAATAACTTTTGAGTGAAGCATCTCCCAACAGTAGTCATACTCTTGCATTACTCAGCAAAGAAAGCCCTGCAATAGAAATATTTTCATAAAAAGTGTTTACTGCCCCTTTAAAGGAAAACGGATACCTTTTCATAATAACTCCCACTTACCTTACTATGGCCTGAAAATCCTAATAGCGTCTGTGAGTTTTGCTCTTTGCTCAAGAGATAACGTGAGGGATGCACTAAGATTTGATGCTGCAGCGATGTAGACATAATTTGTCATATGCACTAAGAATTAGATATGCAAGGGGAGTGTACAGGGTTGTGGAACTGCTGGCGATGTGTAAGCGATGCCTCATCTATAACACATCACCAACAGTAGACAACCCTGAACTCTGACAACATCCACTCTGCTTCCCCCACTTGCTCAGTGGGAGGGGGGGAGGGGATTCTCTCAGTACCACAAACATCATCACTCCCTTAAAGTGATAGCATTGTCTATTTAAAATTAGTAGCCTGAGTCTTCTGTATAGTAAAAGGAACATTTTGTGCAGTCTAAGCTCTTACGTCTTTGTAGTTCAAAAGTTGTGAAGCACTGAAGATCCACCGCCTGCCCCTTCTCCTCACGTCACTCTGAAGATGCAGGCTGGTCGGGACTGCTGCAGCGAGGGACAAACTTCAGTAAGCAAAGGGAAATCCTGCCCTCCTTCATCAAGGGGGGCAGGATTTCCTTATATTTACTTACTGAAGTTTGTCCCTCGCTGCAGCCGTCGAGTCGCACGACCCGATCTCAGATTCTGTGGGAGGCGGCCAGAAAGGGCGGGGGATCTTTAGTGTTTCATAACTTTTGAACTACAAAGAAGTAAGCGCTTAGACATAGCACAATATGTTCCTTTTAATATACAGAAGACTCGGGCAACTAATTTTAAATAGACATTACTATCACCTTAATCCAAAAGCAAACTGATCCATAGTGAGAAAATTAATTGGTGGAGTCCAAAAAATCATCAGGTCCCATCAGAGAATAGAAAGGAAGGTGTTATGTGGCACCATAGTTGGTATCAGCAGGTAAAGAAAGTAAAAGTGGTTATGACAAATGGTGGATCCCAGTGAGCATGCAAAAAAAGTGAAGGAATTGAGTTCCCAAGAACTGGAGGGAGAAAGTAAGGTGTAAAGGGGATCTGTCGCCCCTATACATGTTTGTCTAAAACATTAGTTTATATAGCAATTATGTTGAAAACTGTTTTCATTTTTTTTTTTTTTTTAATCTTTATTTTTCCCAAATTAAACGAGTAAAGATTGCCCTGCGCCCTACTTCCAGACAGACTGCGGTTACCAGCTCTGTACAGCAGTCTGTCACTCTACCTCTTCTCCCCTCCCTCTATCCAGCCTCCTCCAATGATGAAGATTTTTCCTTGTAAGCTGGAGTGGTCTCTGGCCAATGGGAGCGCTCCAGCTTACATGAAGAAATCCTCCGTCATTGGAGGAGACTGGATAGAGGGAGGGGAGCAGAGGCAGAGTGACAGACTGCGGTACAGAACTGGTAACCGCAGTCTGTCCGGAAGGAAGCCGCAGGGTAATCTTTAGACTTTTAATTTGGGCAAAATAACGATTTAAAAAAAAAAAAAAATGAAAACAGTTTTCAATCTAACCACTATATAAACTAACGTTTTAGACAAACATGTATGGGGTGATAGATCCCCTTTAAGATTACTGAGTGCAGGGATCAGAGTGTGAGGTCATGGTCGCAACTGTCATGTCCTCCTCCATGTATGTGACATCCAGGACAGACTGAAAATCTTAGGCCTTATCCAAAAAGCTATTCTGGAGCAAACCAACTGCCCCATAGGGGAGGAATTCAAATCCCCAAAATGTAAATGTGGCTTTTAACCAATTTTGTGCCAAAGGGCTACCCAATTCATTTCACAAAAGCCCGGTGGCAATTTTCACCCCCCCCCCCCCTTTTGATCAAAGGAACAAGGTCGACATTCAAGTGGCCATAAGGATTTTTGGGAGGTGTCCATATTCACTTAAAGCAGCCAACCAGTTAGCCCATGTGGCAGGCAGCATTATTTGATTGATTGGCTGTTGCCCACACTGATTAGCCTGTGATTGGATCACTGTAAAATCATGTAAACAATTCAGTCACCTGTGTGAACGGCCTGCAGCGCAGCCCCTTAGACCTCTGTTCTGATCTTCAGTTCTGGAACTGCGAGTCTCCCAATGTCAGCACCTGGGGATCTGCAGGACGCTGTGTTCATATTTAACATTTACATCATGTTGGTGCAGAGTTGTACTACAGGGTACCGTGCACCCTAGTTTTGGGTGACTGTGCATAGTCCCCCATGTAAACAAGCGCTTCTCCTCGTACCACTACAAGTCTGTTGCTCAGATGCAGTTATTTTCTGTGTTCTGTGTGGCAGAGGAGGGGTTAATGATGGCATTTTCCTCCCTGTAGACTAGAGCCTAGTTACCATGGTGACTCTGAGAGATGAGTTTTGGGGTCTTTGCATTAGATTTGCAATTTATCATGCCTCAAAACAGAAAAAAAAACAAAGGAACAGGCAACTTGAAAACATGAATGGTATCACACTACTTCCCTTGTTATTATACAAAGTCATATAATGATATCATCCTATATAATAATTCGCTAAAATGTGTGTAACGACAAAGTCATGCGCAGTAGAGACTGCCCGCGCCGCAGCTGATAAAGAGATGGATTTTCCGAAGGAGCGTCCAGCTCTGTATCAGCAGCAGTGCAGGCAGTCTCTACTGTGCATGACTGCACCGCAACCAGGTGGCACTGTATCAGCCGCGGCGCGGGCAGTCTCTACTACGCATGACTGCCCCGTGACCGGCTGGCAGTGGCACTGTGGCCCGTGTAACAGGCTCTACAACTAGTATACATATAAAACACTTGGCTAATCACACTTTTAGAAAGCAATGTTATGTATGCTATATAAATTGCTTTGTATATGACAGATATGCATTAGAAATAAATAGTGCCCTTCCAGTGCTAGAGGAGTATGCAATACAATTCGTTAGAAAGCCCTCTGGCTCTCATAGTTTTAAAGGGATAGTAATGTTTCATAATAAAATCAGCTCCAATTAATCTTCATAGTATTTGGGCCATGGAGAGTGTTATTTCAATACTGTCAGAGTTGTAGTTCAAGAGTAATTGAATGATAAATTATCCCCCTCCTTCCCCTTTTACTGATGTAACACTGCTCACCTCAGAGCAGCAAGACTGTCCGGATGGATCACAGAGAGGGACAATCTTCAGTGAAAATAAGGAAAAACCTGTCAAAGGGGGGGCAGGATTATGCTTCTGGACACAATAAGAAGATTGCCCCTTGCTGTGATCTGTCCGGTCAAGAGACCACATTCCACATCGAGAGGAGGTGGCTTACACTAGGTAAAAGGGGCGGGAGCAGGATACTTTATCATTCAATTACTCTTGAACTACAACTCTGACAGTATCGAAACAACACTCTCCATGGCCCAAATGCTGTGAAGATTAATTGGACCTGCTTTTTTTGTGAAACATTACTATCCCTTTAAGGCAGAACAGTAGCAGTGGTGATAAAGTCTCTTTATATAAGAGGAGGCAAAACAAGGCTCATGGAACAGTTTCGCCTGGGCCTCAGGTGTGGCAAGCTGTTCATATACAGAAATACTTTAAGACCAGGGTGGGACCACATGAGGCCACTCGGCTGCTATTGGACTACAACTCCCATCATCCCCTACCAGTCAACAGTGGTGAGGAAGTTGTAGTCTAGAAGCAGCTGGAGGGCCTTAAGTTGCCCACCCCGTGTTAGACAAAATTAATCACTTTTGACTTTCTCTGCAAAGGAGTCATACATTGTATCACTAAGAATAACACATACAATGTATCCCTCTCTCAGAGCAGAGGCTCCCAGAATTTATACTTTCACTGTTCGATAAAATAACAATTCACAGTTTTGCTGATGTATTAAAGCAATAGTAATGTCATTCTAACTTAAAGGGATAGTAATACTTTAATATTACTATTCTCCATATTGTAGATATTTGCAAAATATTTGAATAGCCCTCAGGTTCATCTCTCAGACCTTTATGGTTTGAGAGATAACCAAATGCAAAGTTCCTCCCTCCCTCCCCCTTCCCTGAAGTCAGCGTTGTACTGACTGCAGGGGACATCTGTCATACGACAGACCTGCGGCTCTGCAGCTGAGCCGAGATTGTGTTAGTGAAAAATAATTATTTAACTGAAACAATCTTCTACATGTGCTTGGTTTGTGTTTGGTTTGCAAGCACACGTAGAAGACTGTTTCAGTGAATTAATTATTTTTCACTAACGCGATAGCGGCTCGGCTGCAGAGCCGCCTGATGAAAGTCAGACCGGATATCCCTGCAGTCAGTACAATGCTGACTTCAGAGAAGGGGGAGGGAGGGGGAACTTTGCCTTCGGTTATCTCTCAAACCATAAAGGTTTGACAGATGAACCTGGGGGCTATTAACTTATTTTGCAAATATCTACAATATGGGGGATAGTAATAATAAAGCAATGCAATGCGTTGCGTTCCCCTCTGGCACTTAAAGGGTTAAGTCAAAGGGGCTTTGTATTTCTCCCCTGTAATGAAGTTGGTTTGCCCTAGAATGTCTCTGTTTCCCATTAGTACACAAGCCTCAGTCAGTGCTCAGACAGCCAGACGTAATTCAGTCATTTTCACTCATAACTCTCCCACCTTCTCTCTCTGTCAGACACATCTCACTTTGTATTATACACTAGTCACTAGTAAAGTGGGGACAGCATTGCTCATTGTAATTGTTCAAAGTAGCAAGTTGTGCGGAGATCTCAACATGAGCGCCCCCCACCCCAAATCTGCATTCTCATTTTTAAATCACCACCCACCGCACAGACGGTTTAGTGGTGCCATTCCTGGGGCTTTTATTGTGGCAATGGCATATTCAAGTCAGATCAGTGAATTCCAGGCTGTGAGCAAGCCGGGCATTGATTTCGGCATGAGGGACCTTCTTTTAAAAATCATCGCCCTTTGCACACAGAGGTCACTGGACTCCCAAGTCTTGGAAAGACTTGACCATTGGTGCTTAGTAGAGTTCTCACTAGGGCTTTTGTTGCGGACAGTGGTGGCGGGACAATATAATCAGAATAAGGGGCTGCTTAGGGCCCCACATGTCAGATGGCCCGGCAGCGCATATACAGTTCTGCCTCCACATGATGGAAATGTCTTATTAGACATTCCGATGTGGGATTAAAGGGGGGCCCATGTAAATTTTTCACTTAGGGCTCCCAAAAACCTAGAGCCACCCCTGGTTGCGGAGATGGTATATGCAAGGGGGATCGGTGAATTCCAGGTCGTGAGAAAGTCATCCGACATGTCCAAATCACGGCCAGTAGCATACTTGTGCATTAATACTGGGGAGTTATGCACTAAGGTATGATAAAGAGGAGATAATGGGGAGATGACGTCTCCAGTAATATCACTTCTCTAGGTCCTATGTTATTTTATGGAACCAATGCACTAAGATACAGTGGCGTACAATGGGCCCAGGGGCAGACTGACAGGACCCAGGGCCCCTGGTCCAAAAAGAGGTCTGGGCCCCTGCAGAAATCTCAACATTGCCCCTTCATCTCCACAATGCCCCTTCATCTCCACAATGCCCCTTCCACAATGCCCCTTTCATCTCCACAATGCCCCTATCTCCATATTACCCCCTTCATCTCCACAATGCCCCTATCTCACATTGCCCCCTTCATCTCCACATTGCCCCCTTCATCTCCACAATGCCCCCTTCATCTCCACATTGCCCCTTCATCTCCACAATGCCCCTTCCACATTGCCCCCTTCATCTCCACAATGCCCCTATCTCCACATTGCCCCTTCCACAATGCCCCCTTCATCTCCACAATGCCCCTTCCACATTGCCCCTTTCATCTCCACAATGCCCCTTTCATCTCCACAATGCCCCCTTCATCTCCACATTGCCCCTATCTCCACATTGCCCCTTCATCTCCACAATGCCCCTTCCACATTGCCCCCTTCATCTCCACAATGCCCCTTCCACATTGCCCCCTTCATCTCCACAATGCCCCTATCTCCATATTACCCCCTTCATCTCCACAATGCCCTTATCTCCACATTGCCCCCTTCATCTCCACAATGCCCCTATCTCCACATTGCCCCCTTCATCTCCACAATGCCCCTTTCATCTCCACAATGCCCCTTCCACATTGCCCCCTTCATCTCCACAATGCCCCTTCCACATTGCCCCCTTCATCTCCACAATGCCCCTATCTCCATATTACCCCCTTCATCTCCACAATGCCCTTATCTCCACATTGCCCCCTTCATCTCCACAATGCCCCTATCTCCACATTGCCCCCTTCATCTCCACAATGCCCCTTTCATCTCCACAATGCCCCTTTCATCTCCACATAGCCCCTTCCACCATGCCCCTTCATCATCACACTGCCCCAACCTCCAGTCCCTGGTGGTCTAGCGGCATGGCTGTGCGAAATCCCGTGCGTCTCTAGTAATGCAGAGGCTGGGAGATGATGTCATCTTCCAGCCTTCTGTATTACTAGAACAGCGCGCCGGCCGTTATTAGAGAGCTGCTGAGCAGTGTTGGAAGTGGTGGCGGGCCCCCTTCGGTCACGGGGCCCTCGGTCCGTGACCGAATACCCGTATAGTCAGTCCTCCCATGAATGGGCCCGTCACTCCAGGGGCCTGGCCGCCCCCTGCGACCCCCCCACCAGGTGCCATGGACCTCTAGCAGAAGAGCTGTCCGTCTTCAGCACTCTAGTAATGCAGGGCGCTGGGAGATGACATTGCGAAGCAATACGTTGGATACCCCTCTGACACTCAAAGGGTTAAGGTGATGGGAATGCGTGTTTGTCCACATGTGGTCCATTTGCTTTGACCCAGAATTCCTCCTGTTTTGATTTGTGCATGTGTCCCTAAGTGAGCTGTGACATACATCTCTTCCAATCAGCTCGCTCCAGAGGAAGCTCGATGCTCAATTTATAAAGACAAGGAAGAGAAACAGTCCTTAGCAAGATGTTTAGCCATTAACGAAGCGGAATCCAGCAGGGGGCTGGGAGATGGATCAGCTCGGCACGCTTTGATGGAGACATACACTGAGCAGCATAAAACGTGATTGTCTAGTTCCCCGAACCTGGAATTAAAGGGGAACTACCCCTATAGCAATGATTCTCAGTGTTAGCCCACGGGACATACCAACTGTTCATGTTCTCTATAAATCCCTGTTTGTGCAGGTAAAAAGTGGCTTGGCCTTTTTTAATTGCATTCCCTGTGCTTAAAGGGATAGTAATGTTTCATAATAAAAGCAGCTCCAATTAATCATCATAGTATTTGGACTTTGGAGAGTGTTATTTCAGTTCTGTCAGAGTTGTAGTTCAAGAGTAATTCAGTGACGAAGTATCCCCCTCCCGCCCCTTTTACTGATGTAACACTGTTCAGCCAGATCAGAAGGGAGGTGCCCAGGTAGACTGCAGAGAGGGACAATCTTCAATTAAGATAAGGGAAAAACCTGAAAAACTTGTCAAGGGGGGCAGGGCTTTCATTGTTCTCATAGGAAGAAGATTGTCCCCTGCTGTTATCTGTCTGGTCTATGGACTGCATTCCACAACTGAGAAGAGATGGCTTACACTGGGGAAAAGGGGCAGGAGGGGAAACTTTGCTTATGTTGTTTTAATGCCTACAAAATAAAATAAAGATAAAACGAAGTATTATTACCCCTTTAAAGGGATAGAAATGTATGAATAGAAAGGAATCTTCGATGACTCTTCATATATTTTTGACCATATACTGCAGTATTTCAATATCCTTGGATGTGTAGTTGAACAGAAATTCAATGATAAGGAATCCCCCTCCTGCCCCTTTTAAAGCGGAACTTTCAGATAATAGCCAAATAAGCAAATTGACTTCCTCCTCTACCTGCTTGTATCTGTATGTCACCCATCCTATACCTAGATTGTAAGCTCTACAGGGCAGGGAATCCCTATTATAATGTATGCATCCTGTAACATCCTGCCCTCCTTCGTCAAGGAGGGACAAAGTTTTCCTTATACTTACTGAGTGAAGATTGTCCCTCGTTGTGATCCGTCAGGTCCCACTACCAGATTACAGATCTAATGGGAAGCGGCCAGAAGGGGTGGGAGGGGGGATCCTTTCAACTTGAAAAGCATTTGAACTCCAACACTGTAAATAAATACAGGGCTATATGTAAATAGAAGCATTTAATGGAAGCATTACTACCCCTTTAAAGGGATAGTAGCTTTTCATTTTGACTACATATTCTGCAAATATATAAGTGAAGTCAAATTGCCTAAACATTTTATTTTTATTTTTTTTTCATCTTCACCAATTTATTTATTATTTTTACACTTTAATGTCCGTTACAGACCTCACTGAATTTCTGTTTCCGGAGAGCTTTTTTTTGTCAGCGACTGTGTAGAAAGATACAATGCAAATCAGATAGTATACATCAGAGGTGTCTAACCATTTTTGACTGATGATTGTAACCGTCACTCTCCCCGGCGCCCTCAACAAGCTGTGGTCTGTGCCTTCTTCAGGACAGACCTCTATTAGCAGCTGAGCTCCCTTTCTGTCTCTGGCACTCTAGTAATGCAGGGCGTTGGGAGATGACATCATCTCCCAGCACTCTGCATTATTGGAGAGAGGACTGCGCTGGAGTTCCATCTGCTAATAGAGGTCTGTGCAGAAGGAGGCACAGACCTCTCCTACCACTCCATTGGACCACCATGGAGGTAGGAGATGGACACTGGAGGTCACTGGGGGCAATGTGCAGGTGGACATTGGGGGCAATGTGGAGGTGGACATTGGGGGGCAATGTGCAGTTGGACATTAGGGGGGCAATGTGCAGGTGGAAATTGGGGGCAATGTGGAGGTAGACATTGGGGGGCAATGTGCAGCTGGACATTAGACGGGCAATGTGCAGATGGACATTGAGGGCAATGTAGAGGTGGACATTGGGGGGGGGATGTAGAGGTGGACATTAGGGGGGCAATGTACACCTCTGCAGAAGGCTGCATAAGTAAAAAAGGTTTCCTGTAAAAAAATTATGCATTATTGAATCACTAATAATAGTAATACACAATTATTACATAGCACTAATAATGTTTTTGTGATCATATATATAGCATTATAAGTGGTCACCTCTTCTCACCCATTCCTTCACCTTTTCCACCCATCATCTCCTTCATCACTTTCCTCCCCTGTCACTTGCTTCTCTCCACATCACATCCCCTATATCATCCTAATGAACCACAGTACCATATTCTCCCTTCATCACACCCATATCATCTCCAACCCCCATGGCAACCCTTCTTGTCTCTTTTTTCACCTACCCCTATGGCACCACCTTCTCTCCTCACAGGGGAGGGCTGACAACGTGTGCCCCAGGAGGCAAGTACAATCCAGTGGCCCATTTCTACTATCGTTCCAGCACACTGTCCCAGCCCACCCACTTTTGTTAATTTTAAAATTGGCATTCATTTTGTTAAGTAAGGCAAGTAAGACCATGTAGCTTACAATTGAAATGAGACTACACTAGTGATACTACAAAGCTTATAGTTGAAATGGCACTACACTAGTGATACTACAGAGCTTACAATTGAAAGAGAACAACATTAATGATACCACAGAGCTTACAATTTAAGGAAAGCTACACTAGTAATAACATGGAACAAGGGAAATTTGTTATGTTACTAGTGTAGCTTTATTTGGATTGTAGCTCTGTGGTATCACGTGAAGCTCCATTTCAGTTGTAAGCTCTGTGGTATTACAAGTGGGGCAGTGGTCCACCAGTCCAGTCCAGGAGACAATTGCTCCCATGCCCACCAGGCCAGCCCTTCCCTGTCTCCTTTATTTCCCATACATACAGAGCACCAACCACATTCTCCCCTCAAAAACACACAGTGTCCATCTCTATACTGTCCATTCTACTACTGAATCCTGATTACCAGCATTTAAAGGAACACTTACATCTCCTAATACTAAACTCCCCCATTTACCTTAATCTTGGCAGAAAATCCTAATGGCCATTATGGTGAATTAGCTGTGCGTGGATTGGTTCACCAAAAGGAATCTTTAATTATTAATGGATGTCATGTGCATGAACTTGGACATGATTCTTTGCTACCAGACTCCTGCACTTCAGACTCCATCTACTGAAGGCTTATGAGGAATGCATGATGATCTAAAGTGGAACTGTCACTTTGTAACAAATAGGAAATTCAAAAGATCTTTCTCCTATATTTTTGTTAGCCATTTATTTTTTAAACAATACCTTATGTGATATTTAGCTTTATTTATTTGTAGGTTTATGCACTTTTTACAATGCTGACTTGCAGCCACATAGTCACATTCCTCACTGCTCTCCATCCCACCTGCTACTCCCAGCCAGCCAGATAGTAACATTCCACACTGCACTCCATCCCACCTGCCTCTGCCAGCCAGGTAGTAACATTCCATGCCGCTCTCCATCACACCTACCATTCACAGCAACAAAGATAGCAACATTCCACATTGCTCTCCATCCTACAAGCCACTCCCAGACAGCCATATAGTAACATACCATGCCACTCTCCATCACACCAGCCACTCCCAGCAATCAAGATAGTAACATTCCACACTGCTCTCTATCCTACAAGCCACTCCCAGCCCGCCAGATAGTAACATACCACACAGCTCTCAATCACACCTGCTACTCCCAGTAATCCATACAGCAACATTCCACATTCCTCTCCATCCTACCTTCCTCTCCCAGCCAGACAGATAGCCACTGTAACATTCCACGCCGCTCTCCATCACACCTGCCACTCCCAGCAAGCAAGGTAATAACATTCCACTTTACTCTTCATCCTACCTGCCACTCCCAGGCAGTCAGATAGTAACATTCCACGCCACTCTCCATCACACCTGCCACTCCCAGAACTCAAGAAAGTAACATTCCACACTGCTCTCCATCCAACCTGCCACTCAGTGCTAGTCAGCTGTAGCTCATTTGCATAAACTGATAAATAAACAAAACAAAATATCTCATAACCATTTTTTATTTCAAAAAAATAGTTTATCCTAAAAAAATATAAGGCAGACACTCAGAAATGTAAACACATTCTGCAGGACATTAATAATATACCAATCAGTGTTGAGAGGGCCTTGCGCTCTTTACTGGAATACTTGATTTCCATGTCTCCGTTTCTGCTCAGACAGACTGGAGTCTTTAATGAAAGTGAATAGGCACGATGCTTGTTACAGGATTTGACATTTTCAACTGGCTATCTGTATCAAAGATTGCTAAATTGTTGTACATAAATTGTGATCAGGACATAACCCTTTTGTGTCCAAGAGAAGCCTAGATTTCATTGTAGGTAATAAGTTCTCAGTCTCCCAGATTGTTACTGAAACCTGTGAGTCAATTTGTAGATGAAGCCAGTGGTAACATTATCAACTGCAATGGAATCCAGACCGCAATTAGCAGCATGTTGAATTGCTTTGAATGGGATAAATTGGACTCCGGACACTGTTAAAACCTATTCATTTTAGATCCCCTTGTTGAAATTCCTGTAAATATTATCCTATTGGATGCTTGAGACTCCCAGCCAATCACAGTCTGGGAGCACGGAAAACAAGAGAACCTAAAAGGTGTGTAGGCAACTGTGGCTTTCCAGCTGTTGGAAGCTACTCCTATCATCCCCCTTTAGCCATTGGCTGCTGATGATAGGACACGTAGTCCTGAACAGCTGGAGAGCCAAAGGTTGCTTACCCCGCCATAAAATCATCACTGTTTTACTATACTGCTAATCTTATGTAACCTGTGAAAACATGTATTTGTATCGCTAGTAGCTGTCTGTTTTTAACCCTTTAATAACCAAAAGAGCATGTAGTACATTGCTCACCATTTATGCAAGATCTGTGTTAACCCCACCCTCTTCCTCACCTGTTCCCCCCACTCTGTACTTAATTCCATCCACTCCCTGCTTCATTGCACCCATTTTTGGAACAAACCCCCACCTTACCTCGGCCCAGTGCCACCCACTTCTTTGAAGCCCTGCCCACATTAAATGCAATTTTTGTCATTTAGACACTCCTAACGCATTACATTTTAAGTATTGAACACAAAACCAGTACTTCTCTTGCAGATACTGTCTGAAATAGATGCTACTGTTTAACACTTCAGAGGCCAGAAGGGTGTACAACGCATTGGGTTAAAGGTTTAACAACCAGTTTCAGTTTTAAGCGTTTGTTAAACAAGTTTGAGTGGTAATAATGTTTGAATGAAGTATCCCTCAGAAATACACATACCTTAGCTTTACTCAGCATAATCATACACACACACACACACATATATATATATAGTTAAAAAAGTTTGAGTGGTAATAATGTTTGAATGAAGCATCTCTCAGAAATAGACATACCTTAGCTTTACTCAGCATAATCACACACACACACACACACACACACATATATATATCTTTTTTCTTAATGAAATGTTACTGTTCATTTTACGACATGGGCTGGGGGGCACACTTTTGCACACTACAGGGCAGAGATGGGTGCTGAGAATCATTTTCTGTTCCCAGCATGATGACACTGTTTCTGATGCTAAAATTTGTTATTATTTCTCATTTATGATTTTTTTTTTTGTCTGGAACTGTAACCTTCACGTTTTTTTGGCAAGGTCATCAGTCTTGTGACAGGGGAAGAGCTGCAAATTACCCCTGTGTGTGACAGCCGACGCTGTTACTAAACACGTTCCTCCAGCTCCCGCCTGTGCATTAAGAGCCCAAGCCGCCGACAAAGGACGAAGCTCCCGGCTCCGGCAAGCATAGGGCGATGGGGTAATTGTGCATGAAAGATGGCTCTGCTTATTTTGGGTGAATAAAACTCAAAATAAATGTTTAGATTTTAACCTCTCTGCAGCTGAATGGATTTGCAACGTAATTTGGAAATGTACTAATACGATTCCGCACTAAACCAGCTGCGTAGGCTGATTACTTAGCGCTACGCCTACCTAACGTCAATGTACTAAGCTAGTTATCACCGATATTCTGCTATGTATACTGGTACTAGCCCCAACAAGAGGACAGCGGGGACGTGTATGGGAATTTGCACTATAGGGGAGTACTAAAAATTCCCACTTGATTTAAATGGGGATTTTAACCCCTTGGATCCTAGAGTAGTCTTCAACTCATTGCTAAGCAGTGCTTTTTAGACGTCTAAGCCCTACAACATTTTTTTTTTTCAATAAAAGTTTACTCTTAACCCTTTGACTGCCAGAGAGGTATCCAACACATTGCAACAATAGCTCTCTGGCACTCATAGGGTAACGTTACTTTTACTTAATCATTTAATTAAGATTGATTATTAGATGTGGACGTATAGGCTGCTTACCCGTTCATGGAAAGAGAGGGTTGCCTGACTGTTCCTTTATCTCCTTTATGTCTGCAGGCCTTTAGAGTGGATTCCCCTTAAAGGGATAGTAATGTTTCATAATAAAAGCAGCTCCAATTAATCTTCATAGTATTTGGTCCATGGAGAGTGTTATTTCAATACTGTCAGAGTTGTAGTTCAAGAGTAATTGAATGATAAAGTATCCCACTCCTGCCCCTTTTACTGATGTAATTCGGCAAGCCGGCAGGTGACTGATCATGTGTGCTGGCACACCAAGCAGGGGTCTGATAGTGACAGCTCTGGTCTTGGATAGGTCAGTTTCAGATCCCGGTAGTGCTGAGCAAAAACTACTTCACATGCCAGGACCGTCATCAGTCCTGTAGAGCAATTTAACGATGACGGTCCTAGCACATCACCAGTCATGAAATTAACTGCTGCTGGGCTTCCCCCTGTATCTATGCACAGGGCCAGATTTACTTCCCAGGTGCCTCTAGGGACAGCAATCTAGGCACCCTCAGCTCCGCCCATTGCCACACCCCCACCCATCACATGGACCAGCTGCTAGTCACAGCCACTCTTTCCTAACACAGAAAATACCCTTGGCCTATAATAAGCAATAAAAAAAAACCTTTAACCCCTTGGTTTCTAGAAAGATGTCTAAGGCATTGCTTTGTAATGAGTTGGAGAGATCTCTCTAGAATCCAAGGGGTTAAGAAAATAGCCTGTACAGAGAAGTATAGAACTGGTGCAGGGACATTGAAGTTGTTCTGGCCACACCCACAACTCAGAAAGTAGGTGTGGCCAGTGTGGCTGAGGTACCGCCCCTCAACATTTGGAGAGCTTGGTAGTTCCCTACTCTGGGAGATCTCCAGCGTATTGCTATGCTCTGTTGAATTCAATATGAATGTTAATTTGTCCCCTGTGGTGCAGTTCGTTTTCCCCAGTATTTCTTCAGGGGGGAGATATGTACTAAGGTGTGATAGAGAGGAGATAACTTCTCCAGTGTGATAAACTCTCCAGTTCCTATGTTATCCTATGGGAGACGTTTAGTTATAGACTACAGGGGGAGATGTACTAAGAGGAGATAACTTCTCCTGTGTGATAAACTCTCTAGTTCCTATGTTATTGTATGGGAGAGCTTTAATTATAGATTAAGTGGTGGGGGGCACTAAGGTGTGATAGACAGGGGATAACTTCTCCAGTGTGATAAACTCTCCAGTTGTTGTGTTATTCTATGGGAAAGATTTGGGGTTATGTACAAAGGAGTGATAAAGAAGAAATAACTTTTCCAGTGAGATAAACTCTCCAGTTCCTATGTTATTCTATGGAACCTATGCACAAAGATCTATTAAGCTGGAGGCAAGCTAGTGCACAGGCTCCATAGAACATAGAAACTGGAGAGTTCATCCATCTGGTGAAGTTATATCCTCTTTGGCTATGGCCCCTCGGATGAATTTAGTGGACTTTTAGGTTTTATGAACATTAATCAGCACATGCCACATAGGTCTTTCAAACAAGCAGTTCCGGAGGATACTGGTTATTAAAGGGGAACTCTCACCTCCAGTAAACTGCTTGTTATATCAATCTTCGATGGCAATATATTTTCAATCCAGATTTGTAAAAAAATTGTTTAATGCAGTAGTAATGGAGATTTCGGCTTTTTAATTCTGCCGCATGACGTCACTTCCAGACAGGCTGCCGAACAGCTCTGTACCATGGCCTCCCAATTTCAGCCTCTTCCGGCTCCCCAGTTATCCCCCGTTAACACCACCTCTTCTGATGGAGGAATCCAGCATGTGACCTGGCAATTACTCTTGCCAATGAGAGCGCTCCAGCTTACATACTGGATTCCTCCATCATCGGAGGAGGTGGTAAAGGGGAACAACTTGGCAGGGGAGGATCCTGAGATTGGCAGGTTGTGGTACAGAGCTGTACCGCAGCCTGTCTTGAAGTGACGTCAGAATTAAAAAGTAGAAATCTCCATTAATACCGCATTTAAAAAAAAAATCCGGATTGAAAATGTATTGCCATGGAAGATTTATATAAGAGGCACTTTACTGGAGGTGAGAGTTCCCCTGTAAACCTGCTCTTGTGAAACAGCGTGCCCCCAGTGATGCTGTTTACACAAGGGATTTCCAGCTTGCAGAACTCATCCTAACACAGCACTCTGCAACTTCAATGTGCTTATGCATTGAGCACAACCAGGTTCCAGCATGCTGATAGGCTGCTGCACGGATCATTCCCATTGGGTAATTTAGAAAGATGCAGTGCTGTTCACATCCTCCAAAGATTGGCAGACCCACGTCAGCAACGTACAGTAATAAAGGTCCAATACCCTCAGGGCTTAGCTTTGTGACACCCCTCTGTCATGCATCCATTTGAGGGATTCGCACAGGATAATGTAGTTAAAATGGCACAAGCGGTTTGTCATGTAATAAAAATAGAGTGCAGCCAAGACACGTGTGAACATAACCTTTTTCACACAAGAGAACATAACCCCAGTTCTTTATTAGTATTATTATTAGTAGTATTATTTATAGAGCGGCAATTTAATCTATAGTGCTGTACAACAGGGAATAGACATACAGAGACAATAAACTGCACAAATGGAACATCCTATAATGTAAAAGGCCAGAATGTTTGTCTGATGCAGTCATGCACAGTAGAGACTGCCCGAACGCACAGAATGCTGGGAGGATGTTTGTCCGATGCAGTCATGTGCAGTAGAGACTATCCGAACGCACAGGATGCTGGGAGGTGTATGTTTGTCCAATGCAGTCATGCGCAGTAGAGACTGTCTGAGTGCACAGAATGCTGGGAGGTGCTCATGCGCTGTACAGACTGTCTGAGGAGAGAATAGACAGAAACAGACAGGCGATAGAAAGAGAGGAGAGACCGGCATGAAGACATGGAGACAGACGGAGACAAGCATGGAAAGAGAGAGAGAAGAGTCACTCATGGAGACACAGAAGAGAAACAGGCATGGAAACAAAGAGGAGACAGAGAGATGGACAGACATGGAGAAAGAGATAGTGAGGAGACACAGACTGTGTTGTACACAGAGGAGAGACAGATGGGCATGGGGATGAAGAATGAGAGACAGGGGAGAGACAGACACAGGTATGACAGGCACAGAGTCTGTGCAGTAGAGACTGCTTGAATGCACAGAATGCTGGGATGTGTAGTTCTGCGGTAGTACACCTGCCGTTCCAGCAGTGTGCCACGGGTGCTCTCTGCTTCGGTGCCACAGATACTCTCTCCCTCCCGGCCCTTGCACTTTGGCCCGTGTACACGGGCTTTTACACTAGTGGAAAATAAAAGGCTCAGAGGTCCTGCTGATGAGATCTTTCAGTCTAGATCAGGGCTGTCCAAGTTAAGTCCTCAAGGGCCACCAACAGGCCAGGATGTAAGGATTTCCCTGATTACATACAGGTGAGTTAATCAGTGGATCATTCATTCTGATTGGCCACCTGTGCTTAATCATGGAAATCCTTACATCCTGATCTGTTGGTGGCCTTTGAGGACTGAACTTGGGCAGAACTGGTCTAGATCAATGGAGGTGGAACACAGACGGAGAAGGTGCTATGGGCTTCTTCGTGGTATCTCAGCTTGAAGGCACTTTGTACTTGGAGAGAGAGACACAGACATCCCCTGCACCCTACAAGTCCAGATTACGTTCACTCCCTTGTCCCTGCCTGCCTGTGCTGATCAATTTGAGGGGATAAGATTAGTGACAGTCCAAATTTTGCAGTTAATGAGAAAGAGCTGGGAAAAGGATGAGGTGCGGATCTCTCATTAGGAAGAATCATAGTTTGGATTAAGTGCAGCGCCAGCCGAATGTCCTGCAAGACTGAGCACATAAACCTGTTCATTTAGAGATTCTGTGAACATTAACCCTTCGAGTTTGAGAGGGGTATGCAATGCACTGCAAAGCAATGCGTTGAGTGCCCCTCTGTTACTTATAGGGTTAAAAAATATTTGCACTGCTGCTTGGCATAGGGGGCTGCTCTCTGTCCATTGGAGAAGACTTAGTAAAACATGAAAATGATCCTTTAAAGGAATAGTAACCCTTTATTTTGACTTTACATATTCAGCCAGTGCAAAATGTGTAAAGCCAGACTGAATATGCTTTTTATTATTTTACTGTTAGATTCACCTATTTATTTACACTTTAAAGGGGGACATTCACATAAGAAAAACTTTCAACCACTACAACAAGATTAGCGGTGTTTTTTTTTACTTACTATGGAAGATCTTAAAGCGGAACTGTCAGATAGTACGAAGTCACCATGCATTCATTAAGAGCATGGTAACTAGCTTGGAAATCAAACCTTTAACCCCTTCGCGTCCAGTGACGTACTCAGACCGTCACACTGGTCCAGCATTTAAGGACCAGTGACGGTCCTGGTACGTCACGTACTTTTACTCACCGCGCTCCTGCAGGAGCGCGGTGAGTAATACCGGGGACTGAAGTTGATCGCTCCAAGACCGGAGCAATCACTTTCAGTCCCTCGTTCCGCGTGCCGCACCACGTGATCAGTCACATGGGGCGGCATGCCAAAATTCCCTATCTGGTCCTTAAAGGACCACACACCCCGGGACCGCTGGTCCTTAAGGGGTTAAAAAATACTACATTCTAAAGAAATCCTTCCCATTTGGAGACCGGAAACCCAGGCTACAGCGCAGACATCTTGTCTGCGCGCCTGCACTGTCAGTCCCGGTCTCCTTTGAGTAGCACTGCAGTGACCATATGTTCACCGGAAGGGACTGATGACGCAGGCGCACAGACCACACTAACCTACCCGTCAGTCTCCAAACGGCAAGGATTTCTTTAGAATGTGGTATTTTTTAAAGGTAAGACCTAGATTTCCAAGCTAGTCGCCATGCGCTTAAAGGGATAGTAATACTTATTTATTACTAATCCCTATATTAAAGTAATATTAAAAATAAATGTATTGCCCCCAGTGTCATCTCTCAAACCTTTATGGTTTGAGAGATGATCGCTCCTAAATTTGCCCTCGCCCCCCCCCTTCCCCGAAGTCAGAGTTCTAGCTGACTGCAGGGAAGCCTGTTGTACGAATTTCAGGTGGCTCTGCAGCAGAGCCGAGATCGTGTTACTAAAAAAGAAAACTTTCACTAAAACAGTCTTCTACATGTGTTTGGTTTGCAAGCACACGTAGAAGACCGTTTTAGTGAGATTTTTTTGTTTATTAACGCAATCGCAACTCTGCTGCAGAGCCACCTGATGATCGTAAGACCGGATTTCCCTTCAGTCAGCGTTGTAGGTTGGAGGGAGAGGGCAACTTTAGGAGCGATCATCTCTCAAACCATAAAGGTTTGAGAGATGACACTGGGGGCAATCCATTTATTTTTAATATTAATTTAATATAGGGATTAGTAATAATTAAGTATTACTATCCCTTTAATGAATGCATGGTGACTTAGTACTATCTGAAAGTTTCACTTTAAGAGTTAAAATGTGGCACTTCCGGGTTCCGCTGCACACCGCAGGACAACCTCCCTCCCAGCTGCCCCAGGCAGCGCGTTCAAGGTTTTCTTCGTGGGGACATTAATGGGGGCTAACGTTATAACAAGCTCCATTTACCAGGCTACTGTAAGATCTTCCATAGAAGGTAGGTAAAATTTAAAAAAAAAAAAAAACACCACTAATCTTGTTGTAGTGATTGAAACCACTACACGAAATGTTCCCCTTTAATGTCCCTGACAGAGAGCTATCTGATTGATTTATTCATTTTATTTCAGAAAGCAGTGTGTGTGGGACTGTGAAAGTAGACCTAGTGCAACAATTTAAAAAGATACAATGTAAAAAAAAAGAGAAACAATGTAGAAAAGCCACCTGCACATAATAGACATCAATCAGTGCTGCAGGGAGGCTTGCAACATTGTATACATATCCCTACTTCCTGTGTCAAGGACAAAAATCTCCCTGGTTTCCTAAAACCAATTACCTCGCTATCATGGATTTCAAAGTGTAAAAATAATAATTAAAAAATGTATAGGCAATGTGACTGTACATATGCTTTTGCAGAATATGTAAAGTCAAATTAAAAGGTTACCTTTCCTTTAAATCGATTCAAAATTTTGTGTAACCCCTTTGGTGGAGTTGGTTTGCCCCAGAATTGATTGAGTTTTCTTTAACCCTTTGAGTGACAGAGTGGTAGGCAACGCATTTCTTTGGGGGACAATTTAATTTTGATGATAGTTCCACTTTAAGAATACCATGTGCATTAATCAGAGTTGGAGGTCCTGTGGGCCTGTTATCAACTGTTTATGGCCACCTCCATGGATATGACCTCCAGGATTGAGTAAATGTATTATATCTTGAACCAAAGGGCTATTAGCATTTTCTGACCATGGTAAGGAAGTTTTAGTTCTACATTAACCCTTTGAGTGCCACAGAGATATCCAAAGCATGTGTTAGATACCTCTCTGGCACTCAGAAGCCAACGGGCCCTGGTGCAAGAATTGCCTTGGGCCCCCCCGACCACATTGGCCCCCCTCAATTACATTGGCCACCTTCACATTGACCCTTCCACAAGAACCCTCATTCTCCACAGTGGCCCTTCATCTCCACAATGCCCCTCATTCTCCACAATGCCCCTTCCACATTGCCCCTCTTTCTCCATATTGCCCCTTCCACAATGCCCCCATCTCCATATTGCCCCTCAATCTCCATAATGCCCCTTCCACAGTGCCCATCATTCCCCACAATGCCCCTACTGACCGCCCCCCTCCTCCTACCTCGAGTCCCTGGTGGTCTAGTGGTGAGTCAAGCTCCCGCGCGGTTGCCAGTAATGCAGAGCGCTGGGAGATTATGTCTTCTCCCAGCGCTCTGCGTTACTAGAGCGCCGGTTGTCGGGAGATCACTTGTGCTGTGGACACGTGGTGAGGGGGTCGCAGGGGGAGGCCGGGCCCCTGAGAGTGATGGGCCCGGTCGCAGGTGCGACCCCTGCGACCCCTATTGTTACGCCACTGGTTATGTCAAGGTATAGAAACGTGCACAGAAATATCTGTAAATGTTACAAGACGCTCCTTCCTATAAGAGCAAGTTGTTCTTTATAGAACCAATGTTCCTTCGGGCTAGAAAACCTATTTCCATCAGATTATATTTCTGGAAGTTAATATGTATTTCTGATTTTAACAGATGATAATTGTTTCAAATTGATTTAAGAAACCAAGGAACATAGATAAGATTAAAGCTGGCATTTACCTCTAGGCGTTTAACTCATTGTACCCCCTGAGAAGCAATGCTGCTTAGCCATCTTTCCCATACAAGCAGTTAACGTCTTGAGTGCCACTGCATTGCTTCAGAGAGTTCTATAGCATCTGAAGGCTTAACCTCTTGAGTGCCATAATGTGCTGGTCACATTCTCTGGCACCCAAAGGATTAAAGCAGAGTTCTGTAAATTACGGCCCTCGTGCAGTTTTTATCTGCCCGTTGTGTCTGGCTTTGTGCTGCTATACTGAGAACATATCAGTTCTGGATTTCTCTTCTGGAAGAATGATACATTGTATGAAATGTGTGCTTTGTTGTAAAATGTATCATTCTAACAGTGCAGAGAGCCAGAATTGATACATTGTCTGTGGAGCTGAAGAACCAGACTTAAAGGGATAATAATGTTTTACGATAAAAGCAGCTCCAATGAATCATCATAGTATTTGTGACGTGGAGAGTGTTATTTCAATACTGTCAGATCTGTGGTTCAGGAGTAATTGAATGATAAAGTATCCCCCTACCATCCCTTTTATTGATATAACACTGCTCACTTCAGAGCAGCAATACTGTCTGGATGGATCACAGAGAGGGACAATCTTCAGTGAGCATAAGGAATAACCTGTCAAGGGGAGGAGGGTTTTCCTTATGATTACAGTAAGAAGATTGTACGTTGCTGTGAGCTGTCCAGTCATGTGACCAGATTCCACATCTGAGGGGAGGTGACTTACACTAGGTAAAATGGGGGAAGGGGGATACTTTATCATTCAATTACTCTTGAACTACAACTCTGATAGTATTGAAATAACACTCTTCATGCTGTTTTTGCAAAACATTACTTTCCCTTTAAACCTGACATCTCAGTTAGGAAAGGAAGTTACTAATGAGATGGGGGTATTAGTGTGTTTGTGTGTGAACATTGTATTATTAGTAGGGAGAAAAGTGCAGCAAAGAAAATCGTATCTTGGAAAAGAGGCCCTGCCCCATGGAGCTTGCAATCAAATTCATAGTCATGACAACATAGGATGAGGATCATAAGTAGACGTACAAGGCTTAGGGAAAGAAGTGCAGAATGATTTTAATGTGCCTGACAGTGTAGACAAGGAGAATATTGTTACTGAGATGCCTCCTTAAGCATTTGGGTTTTGAGGAGATGCTTGAAAGTGATGAGTGAGGATGATCGCTGAATGGTGATAGGGAGGGCATTCCAAAGTCCAGAGGCAGCCAATTGCAAAGATTGCAGCCGAGAGATGGCTCAAGTTGTGTGGGAAGAGGATAGAAAGAAGCCTTGAGAAGAATGCAGGTGACGAGAAGGGCTGTAGCAGGAGATAAGAGCAGAAATGTAAGAGGGTGCTGAAGAACAAAGAGACTTAAAGGGACAGTAATGTCCCATAAAAATGTTCAGAGTTTTGTAGAGATTAAAAAAATGACACAAATCCTATCTCTTAAACCGCTAAGGTTTGAGAGATATCCTCCACTAAAGTTCCTCTTCTCCTGATATCAGCTGTAAAACTGACAGACGGAGATCCGTGTCGGCCGACATGAGAAGGCTTTTCAGCAGAGCCGCAGTAGCGCGATTTAAAAAGAAATGCTTTTTTGGAACGGTCTAAAAAGTGTGCTTGCAAACCAGACACACTTTGTAGACCGTTCCAAAGAAGTATTTCCTTTTAAATCATGCCGAAGAGCCGCTTGTCAGTTCCCGGACCAGGAACTCCTGCTGTCAGTTTACAGCTGACTTCAGGAGAAGGGGAGGGAGAGGGGAACTTTAATGGAGGATATGTCTCAAACCATAGCGCTTTTAGAGATAGGATTTGTGGTATTTAGCTTATTTTTTAATCTCTACAGAACTCTAAACATTTTTTATGGGACATAACTGTCCCTTTAAAGGCGTGAGTAAGAATCCTGTAAGCAATACGATAATTTATAGGTAGCCAATAGAGGGATTTCAGGAGAAGATGCGAGGGAAGGTATCTGGGAGCAAATGTAGTAATTCTTACAGATGAATTGAGAACAGACTGTGCAGAAAGGTGAGAGGCAGGAAGAGAGTAGAATGTTGCAGTCGTCCAGTCTAGAGAGAATGAGGGATTGAGTGAGAGTTTTTGCAGTTGACAAATGGAGGAAGGGATGTATTTTGTGAGTCTGTGTTTGTGTGTGAGTGTTTATGTGTGTCTGTGTGTGTGTGTGTGTGTGTGTGTGTGTGTGTGTCATATAACTTGAAAGTTATCTACAGGAATCATACCTAAAAAGATGGATAGCAAAAATGCTGAAGAAGTATCCGGCCACCAGCACAGAAAAAAGTCCTTAAAGGGATTACTACTATCCCCCATATTGTACATATTTGTAAAATAATGTAATAGTCCCCAGGTTCATCTCTCAAACTTTTATGGTTTGAGAGATAACCGAATCCAAAGATCCCCCCTCCCTCCCCTTTCCCCGAAGTCAGTGTTGTACTGACTGCAGGGATATCCGGTCTGACTTTAATCATGCGGCTCTGTAGCAGAGCCGCGATCGCGTTAGTGAAAAATAATTATTTCGCTGAAACGGTCTTCTTCATGTGCTTGCAAGCACATGTAGAAGACTGTTTCAGTGAAATAATTATTTTTCACTAACGGGATCTTGGCTCAGCTGCAGAGCCGCAAGCCTGTCGTACGACTCTGACTTCAGGGAAGGGGGAGGGAGGGGGGAGCTTTGCCTTAGGTTATCTCTCAAACCATAAAGGTTTGAGAGATGAGTCTGGGGGCTATTTAATTATTTTACAAATATCTACAATATGGGGGATAGTAATAATAAAGTATTACAATCCCTTTAAGTCCTCCGGCACTGAAAACAATAATAACCCATTGTGTGTCAGAGAAGTATCCAACACATTGCAAGATACCTCTCTGGCACGCAAAGGGTTAAAGGGAATTTATCAGCTAAAAGCAACTCTTTTGTCGATTTTTGAAAGAATTTTCATAATCGCCATATGTTGTCTTAGCTGTTTTATTATTCAGAAACCAAGTTTCTGAGTTATTCAAGTTTATAGGTTATGTTAATGAAAGTACCAGTAAATCCTTATTATAAAAATATGCATACTGTCTGGATATTTCTGATGAGTAAAACAAGGGTATGTCTGCTGCAGGGAGATGCTTCGATCAAAAGAAAACACTGAGAAAATATGCTTTTATCGAGTTAACCCTTTGGTTGCCAGAGGGGTACGCAGCGTTGTGTACCCCTCTGGCACTCAAAGGGTTAAAGATTTTTATTTTTGATGGTGCTGTTGTTATTGATATTTTAGTGTCACGACATCAAAGGGCAGCGCTCAACGGACTCCACTTGAAACCGCATGCCAACCAATATATAAAACTGTACAAAACTTGATTCAATGTATTAAAAACATCAAACATCATAGAAGTCACATATGGTGTTTAGAGAGAGAAGAGCAAACATGACATGCCTAACGCATTTTAGTGAAAAACACTTAATCATTGGCGGCTCTCATGTCAAACAATCACATTCATAAATGTTTTTAAATTTCTGAATAAAGCTTTGTATGTTTTCATATATTGACTGGTATGCTGTTTCAAGAGGAGTCCGTTGGGCATTCCTTTCCAGTGTTGTCTAGTTTGTCGAAATCATGCTGAGATTGTCTGGGTCTCTCCTGGACCCACTGCTACTAATAGCAGGATGAGTTTGAGAATATTTATTTTCAACCAATTATTACCTGTGTTCATTCTTAATTTCCCAATAGGCAAAGTAGGTAATTGCCTAGAGATCCAAATTTTGAAGGGTGTGTCAGCTGCAGTATCCACACCTACAGTCTGAATTGTGGGTGTGGCCAGAGTAATCTTAATATTTCTGCACCAGTTTTAAATCTCTTTATAGACTACTATTTAACTCCTTGGATGCTAGACTGATCTTCAACGCATTGTGAAACAATGTGTTGGAGATCTCTCTAGCAACAAAAGGGTTAATCCTTTTTATTGTTCTTGCTAGTTATAGAGTATATTCTTTGCCAGGAAACAGTGGATGGGACTGGGGGAGGGTCATGTAAGAAGTGAGGGTGTGGTCATTGGTGGAGTTAAGGGCACCCAGAGTGCCTTGCCTAGGGACACCAGGTATGTAATTCCAGCCCTCACTTTTTGTCTCATAAAGTGATAGGATATTTAATAAAAAATGTAACATAGTAACATAGTAAGTTATGTTGAAAAAAGACACACGTCCATCAGTTTCAACCTTTGCCTCATACCCCAGTGACATGAGAATTGCATAGCTTTCCTGCTACCAAATAAGTTAGTTATCGGACCTTCCTATTTTGCCTACTGATATACAGTATAACCCTGTATGTTCCCTTTTGAAAGACATGCATCTTCTCTTAAAGTGGATGTGTCACCTATGGACAACATCCCATAAATAGGTGACATATCCAATACCATAAAAACGTTATTTATTTTTTATTTTAAGCTTCGATTTCGTTTAAATTTAACACTCTGCCTCTGCTCTCCTCCTTCCTCCGATGACAGAGGCTTCTATCTGTAAGCTGGAGCGGTCTCATTGGCCAGATATCGATCTCTGTCAATGAGACCGCTCCAGCTTACAGACAGAAGCCTCTGTCATCAGAGGATGGAGCAGAGAAGAGGCAGAGCTCTGTAACCGCATTAACCGCAGAGAACCCGGATGTGGCTGCAGCACAGACTTTTGTAAGTTAAATTTAAACAATATCGAAGCTTAAAATAAAAAAATAAATAACGTTTTTATGGTATTGGATGTGTCACCTAACTATTTATGGGATGTTGTCCACAGGTGACACATCCACTTTAAATGTATCCATTGTATCTGCCATAAACATATACTTGGGCAAGGAATTCCATAATTTAATAGGCTAATTTAATAGTCTAAACCTCTTTTCCTCTAATCTCTAGGGGGGACTCCTGGTCATTTGATCAGGCCTTAGAATGAATAGCTCCTTTACTATATAAAAAGTGTATTATAAACACTGGCTACAATATTTAAAAACACCTGATAGACTCTCAAAGCATTTTCAAGATCTTCACAATCTTTTCTTCATGGTGTTAGGTATAGACTGAAAAAATAGGCAATTTTGAAAGCTGTTTCAAAAATCACCATTTTTTTTTTTTAGGTGCTAGTTTCCCTTTAAGGCTCTCAAACTTCTGATTATGAAAATAGATTGAATTCAGACTGTGCAGACAGACCGGAGCATTTGGTTACCACAGAAACGCTGAAACTTAGAAAAATGATGTAAGGGTGTATATATACCGAACTAATTATTTTCAAAGAGGGTGTCAGTCACCTGTGAAGCTGTCATTAGTTCATATCAGTCCTTTCACCAAAATAAAATAAGATTCCAAAAAGCTTTAGTTTCCATGGAAACGCCAAATGTAGAAAACTATTTTCCAAGAAATTTCTACTCGTCTGGATTTTTATTTAAAGAAGCAGTTAACTTTTTAATGGAAAAAAATATTAAATATATATATGTGTGTGTGTGTGTGTATATACAGTTCTGGTCAACATTATTGGCACCTTTGAATGTTTTATACATCATGTATATTATCTTCCGAATTAAATGGAAATGTACTTACGTTGTATTATCAGAATATTTTAATGGGATGTCCAAAGGTATTCAACACAAAAAGATGCATTTCAACTGACATGTAGTGATTTCTCAGAAGAAATATAACATATGACTTGGACAGCATTAAAGGGATAGTAATGGTTGCTTTTAAAGGGGAGTAATCTTCACAAAAACAGCAGCACTAATTAATCTTCATAGTATTTGAGCCATGGAGAGTGTTGTTTCAATACTGTCACCGTTGTAGTCCAAGAGTAATTGAATGATAAAGTATCCTCATCCCTTCCCTTTTACCTAGCGTAAGCCACCTCCCCTCAGATGTGGAATCTGGTCCACAGACCAAACAGCACACAACAAGGGACAATTTTCTTACTGTGAGAACAATGAAAGCCCTGCCCCCATTGATAGGTTTTTCAGGGTTTTCCTTTACTTGAAGATTGTGCCTCTCTGTGATCCATCCGGACAGTCTTGCTGCTCTGAGCTGAGCAGTGTTACATCAGTAAAAGGAGCAGGAGGGAGATACTTTATCATTCAATTACTCTTGAACTACAACTCTGACAGAATTGAAATAACACTCTACAAGGCCCAAACACTATGAAAATTAATTGGAGCTGCTTTTATTATGAAACATTACTATCCCTTTAACAAAGTTTAATATTGTAGATACTAAAAAAAAAAATGAATTGATGTAAGTCCAGTCTCTCAAACATGTATAGTTTGAGAGATATACTCTTCGAAACTCCACCCCCGCCCCTTTCTCAGACTTTAGCGCTCTATCTGACAGCATGAGATCCTGGTCCCGTGACCGGCCAGCGACTCTTCAGAAGAGCCATAATAGAGATATCTCTAAAAAGAAATACTCCATTGAAACGATCTACAAATTGTGCTTGGTTTGAAAGCACCGCCTGGAGTTATTTTTGGCCAATGTCTGGTTGCAGATGAAGGGAGTTGTAGTCCCTAACAGTTGTAGGTCCAGAAACTGACTACCCCTGCTTTAACCATTTAACCCCTTAATGACCTGTGACGTGTCAGGACCTGCACCAGTAAACTTTGCTAAAGAACCGGTGACATTCCAGACACGTCAAGTACTTCCTGCTGGAGCGCTGTAAGCTCTAGCGGGGTCTGAAATTGACCACTCTAAAACTGGAATGGTCACTCTCAGACCCCCGTTTGGTGTGCCTATACACATCATCAGTAACCGGCGCACCAACCAACTTCAAAGCAGTCCTTAAAGGAGCAGTAAACTTTTTTTTTTATGAAAACACATATTTTATAGAGCATTTCCTGATCAAGGTCACTCCCATCACTGTCAGATGTTTTATTCAAAAATTATAGCAGTTCAAATAATCAGGAAGTGAATTTACTGTGTTTACTTCCTGATAGTTCTAACTGACAGGAAGTGAATTTACTGTGTTTACTTCCTGATAGTTCTAACTGACAGGAAGTGACAGGCAGTTTCTGTCACATTCTATGGAGAACTGTATGTCACTGACTTTTCTGACTTTCCTCTCCATTAGAATCTAACAGGAAATCTAATTAGAATTTGACCACTACAGTAGGCTAACCAGACCTCACCTTTAACCGGGAACGCATAGGAAAAATGCATACTGCAGGACTGATTTGATTTCAGTGAAGTACTGAAAAATGGCTATTTCCCATGTGTCCCCGGTGAAAGATGAGATCTGGTCAACCTACACTAGAGGGCACTGCTAATGTAAAAAAAAAAAACATGGGTTTAAACTGTAATAACTCTGGAAATATAAATCTCTCTGCCGTGGGAGTACCCTTATTATACTCAACAGGAAAATCACTACTATATATATTTTTTCATTAAAAAGTTTACTGCTCCTTTAAGGGAAGTTCACTTCCTGGATCACTAGTCCTTAAGGGGTTAAGGACCAGAGGGATGAGTAAAATTTTGTATTGCACTGCGTGCTACACCCCTTTGGTCTTTAATGAGTTAAACCATTAGACAGGTGTTCAGAAAAAAACACAGATCTTGTTTACAGTAAAATAGTTTCCCCGGCAAAAAATAGCATTTGATGACATTTCAGTTCCACACCTGTTGGTGTTAAAACGTATTAAATGCTATTTTCCTTGCCAAGTTTTGGATGTGTGAGCAGGACCATTCGGATGAAGTAAAGATGTTTGGCTGAGATATTTCTTGCTGTACAAATCTTCTCCCCTCCGCAGATCGATAAGTCGAGATAGATGAGAGCTGAGGGACGCTGCGGCTGGTTATTAAAACAAAAAACAAGTGTTGCTTTCTCCTGCTATTAATTTGAAGGCTCTGCTCTATTTCTCTACCCTGGGAAGCCAGAATAGAACGCAAGCTGATTTCTGGGTTCCGTGAATCACATTGCTCTTAGGGATGAGATAAGGTTCTTAAAGGGATAGTAATGTTTCATAATAAAAGCAGCTCCAATTAATCTTCATAGTATTTGGGCCATGGAGAGTGTTATTTCAATACTGTCAGAGTTGTAGTTCAAGAGTAATTGAATGATAAAGTATCTCTTTCCTGCCCCTTTTACTTAGTGTAAGCCTCCTCCCCTCAGATGTGAAATATGGTCTTAAGATCAGACAGCTCACAGCAATGGACAATCTTCTTACTGTGAGAACAATGAAAACCCTGCCCCCTTTGTCTTTCAGGTTTTCCCTTATTGTAATAGTAAATTGTCCCTCTCTGCAAGCCATCTGGGCAACACCTTTCTGTTCTGAGGTGAGCAGTGTTACATCAGTAAAAGGGGCAGGAGGGGGGATACTTTATCATTCAATTAATCTTGAACTACAACTCTGACAGTATTGAAATTACACTCTCCATGGCTCAAATACTATGAAGATTAATTGAAGCTGCTTTTATTTTGAAACATTACTATTCCTTTAAAGAAACAGTAAGGCTTAAAGGAAATTTAAGTTATACTTTACATTATATTATTTTAGTAATCTATAGTAATTTGTTTTACAAGCTGGTCCACTTTTCTTTAACCCTTTGATTGCCAGAGAGGTAACCAATGCAGATACCACTCCAAGAGTTAATTATAATTTGAAAGTTCACTAACCTAGCAACATACTTGATGACATTTATCCATCAAGGTCGGCCTTTGCCATATCACACTTGTTGATCCAGGGGTAAAAAACAAACCCTATTGAAAACCATTTGCAATTATGCCCCAAAATGGTAAAAAAAAAAATTGACTCCAAAAAGAAGTTGGATATATCCCTGGATCAACAGCCTATCTGCATTGGAACCAAATACCATAATTTTCTATATTATTCTAATGCACAAATCCAATACGTTTTTGAAAACATCTACAATATCTGCAAAGGTAGCCTTCTCATCACAAGGAATTCCATATCCTTACTACCCTTACTATAAAAAACCCTTCCCTTTGTTGTAGTTAAAATCTCCTTACCTCCAGTCTTAATACATGACCCCACTTTTGATGTTTTTCCTCAGAGGGTGTCTTGTTTTGTCCTTGAACACATTTCTTCGCTTCCTTCCATTATCAATGATAAGATTGCCTTCTATTCGTGATCCTAAAAAATAGTCTGCTATATCTACAAAAAAACATAAGAAGTGTACTATGTCTTGCTTTGTCATCTACATACATAGTAACATAGTTGATGAGGCTGAAAAAAAACATACGTTCATCAAGTCCAAGCCCATGCCAAAAGAAACAAACATTGAAGCCATTTCTATTTAAGCCCCAAGTGGGTAAAAAAAACCCTTCTTGACTCCAAATGGCAGTCATAATTCTCAATATTGTTCTGTGCTATATAGGTATCTATTACTTTTTTGAAAGCAGTCACAACATCCTGGGGCAAAGAATTCCATAGCTTTAACGCCCTTACTGTAAAAAATCCCTGCCTTTATTTTAGTGGAAAACATCTTTCCTCATTGAATAGACTGTGGGTAAGAGAATAAAAGGGCATAAACACAAAAGTAAAATTGCAGAATTTAGGTGCAAATCATTGTTGCCAGGAGGAGCAATGAACACTACCTATTGATTTAAATCTGGTTTTTAACCCCTTGAATGCTGAAGAGATCTGCACTGTATTTCTTTGCAATGATTTAGAGACATATTTAACATTCAAGGGGTTAAAAGCCCATTTTAATCCTTTGATTGACAGGGTGGTAGGCAATGCATTGAATTAAATCAAAGGGTCAAATCAATGGGAATTCTGGGAATTTTTATATTTCCCCTATGGTGCCCGAGGACAGGCAAAGGGTGTTTTCCAGGTATCGTTCATTTACAACTCTTATTATTCTCAACCACCCAAAAGAGCTGTGTTTCAGCATCAGCCGGAGAGCCACGGTTTGCCCATCCCTGGGATAGATGAGAGTTCTAGTCCAACAGCAGCTGGAAACATATATGTTGTCCTCCCATTCCCTTGAAATAACTCATTTTTAGTGCCAGTTCCTCATTAAGTGAGTAGGTACCCATCTAGAGTGCCAAGTTTTGAGGGGCGATGCCTCAGCTCCCCTGGCCATGCTCACATTTCGAGTTGTGGGTGTGGCCAGAGGAATCCCAATGCCTCCTGTATCAGACTTTCACTCTTGGTTAATTTATTAACCATCTCATAGAACATTTTGATGGAAATGATTTAAAGGAATATTTATACTTAAAATTTAAAAAATAAATATGTTGTGGGCTTATCCCCCAGAGTAAAACAAGGGAAAGCACACTGCTGAAAGGTGTTTTGTTCAAAAGTTATTGCAGCTTAAACTTGAAATTTTTAGGTGCAGTATCACAGTAGCCTGAAATTATACAGTGGCGTTGTTGCTACACCATCCATATGGAGATTTATGGTCAATTGACAAGAGCTGTCCATAGAATGGTGTAGCAACAGCACCACTGTACAATTTCTTGCCACTGTGATACTGCATCTAAAAATTTCTAGTTTGAACTGTAATAACTTTTGAATAAAACACTTTCAGCAGTGGGAGTTTCCTTCTTTTACTCAGGGGGATAAACCCTAAAATGTATATTTTTTTACTATCCCTTTAAACCATTAGATGCTAGAGAGGTCTCAAGTACATTACGTAGCAATGTGTCAGAGAATTCTCTGGCAGTCAAGGGGTGAAATGTTATACGTCAACAGGGTTTTCTGTGCAAGGTAAGAGTCAGTGTGACTGCGGGTGGAGCGATGAGAGTGGTGGGGCGTGGTCAGGGGTGTGGCCTTTCCTACAGGAGCCTGAGATGTAAATCCAGTCTTGCGCATTTCCTTATCCTTTTTCCTTGAAGAAAATCCAAGATGAATCCTGATATCTGCAGCTCATGATTAGTAAAAGTGATAGCGTAATTAATATTATCAGCTGTCATTACATGGCTGTTCCATGCTAGCCTTGGCAGTGTGTGTCCCTCACCAGGAGGGCGTTGTGTTCTGGAGACAGACGCGGCCTCTGTCTCAGGGTGAGTCACAGAAGGAGACTTGATAAGAATTCAGATGAGTCTCTGTGTTATAGTCTCATTCACAAAGCAAGAAGCAGGCGTCAGTCAGATCACATGGGCCGTGCAGAATGAAACCTGTGCATATGTGAATGAGCTAAAGACCCATGTGCCAGACATATTATTTATATGCAAATAGAGCATAAGTATGTCTGTGTGCTTCCATAAGAGTATCTACACCTACACAAACACAGATATATAGGGCTGCATTAACCCTTTAAAGGGATAGTAATACTTAAATGTAAAAACAAATATGTTGTAGGGTTTAAAACGGAACTACCACCCCTTCTAAACTTGCCCCCAAATAATTACCCGTCTGACGACTAGCTGCTCAATAGTGCTAGTCACCAGAATTATTATCGTGTTATAGAGAATTCCTACTGTTCCCGGGACTGACAGCCAGGAAACAGCACAGACATCTTTGCATAGTGACATCTGCGCACCTGAGCTGTCAGTCCCACTCTGCTCTAGGAGGCGTTGCTAGGAGCCGTTCGGTACCAAAAGGGACTGACAGTGCAGGCGCACAGACATCACTGTGCAAAGATGTCTGCGCTGTCTCCTGGCTCTCAGTCCCGGGAACAGTAGGAATTCTCAGTAACGTGGTAATAAATCTGGAGATTAGCACTATTGAGCTTCTAGTCGCCAGATGGGTAATTATTTGGGGGCAAGTTTAGACGGGGTGATAGTTCCACTTTATCCTCTAAGTAAAACAAGGGTGCTGCTGAATGGTGTTTTATTCAAAAGTTATTTCAGCTCGAACCTGTATTTTAATTGTGACTGGGGCGGGGCTTCAGAAACCTGTTAAAATATAGGCAATAGGCTGGGGAAAGAGGAGAAGTGGGTGGGGACTGGGTAGAACTGACAGGGAAGGAGGACCAATGGGCAGAGTTACTTAAGAAACTGCCCACACCCCGTAGAATCAGACTCTGCCCGGACACCCGTTAATGAAGAGTCAAAACCGGAGTCTCCAGGGCAAATCTGGAGAGATCCCAGCTATGGCCTTGCTTAGAGATTAATAAAATTTAAATCTGGTCCTGGCATTAACCCCTCCAATGGCCTAGATTCTCTGCTGCATGATTCGATTCGGCCATTGAAGCTGGCCAGTTTTTGGTAATGGCCAGTTAATATCAATACCGGCTGCTTTTGTAATTGACACAAACATGGGGCAGAAATGCACCTCCGTGCTGCATTATGTCACTTGACACATACACTGGCAGTCACAAGGTGAACACAGAGTACTTGTCACTTGGCCACCCGCGGATAGAGACATAACACTCCACTCATTACTTAGTACAATTCCTCCTCCAACATCCCTGCTGCAATAAGCCTGCCCTGGAGCCTTTGCAAGATAATAACTAATATGCATTGATTGTGAGAAGAGGAATAGCAGCTAATTAGGAGCACCTCGTTGTGTTTATTAATCAGAGGAAAACAATGACAAGATGCATTTCTCGTCATTCTGTGTACTGTGAGATAGTGAATGTGGGGGGATCAGCACGGAATACAGACAGGGTGATCTACTGAGGGGAACCAGAGTGGGGTGGGGGAGTCAGGCAGATGTACTAACTAAAGTGGAGCAATTCTTGAGCAATCCGGCCGCATCATAGGGAATAGATTATCCTCATTGATTTAAATTAGCCTTTTAAACCGTTGAATGCAAAAGCAATGTGTTGGAGACATCTTTAGCACTGAAGCATTTATAATCAATGGGAATTTGGGGAATTGTTTATTTTTCTTACTACATCAGTTTCAGTGTGTGTGTGTGCTTGTATATGTGTATGTGTGTTTGTGTGTGTGTGTGCTTGTATATGTGTGTGTGTAAATGTGTGTGTGACTGTATGTGTTTGTGTGTGTGTGTGTGTATGTGTGCATATGTGTGTGTGTAAATGTGTATGTGTGTGTGACTATATATGTGCATATATATGTGTGTGTGTATATATATATATATATATATATATATATATATACACTAGTGTAAAAGCCTGTGTACACAGGCCAAGGTCCGGTGAGGTAAAGAGGCCAGTCCTGCTCTGAGTGCTGCCGTCGATCACTGGCGGCACATGCAATGCAGTCATGCTCAGTAGAGACTGCCCGAATGCACAGAATGCTCCCAGCATTCCGTGCTCCCAGCATTCCATGCTCCCAGCATTCCGTGCTCCCAGCATTGCTCCCAGCATTCCGTGCTCCCAGCATTCAGTGTTCCCAGCATTGCTCCCAGCATTCCGTGTTTCAAGCATTCCATGCTCCCAGCATTCTGTGCATTCGGGCAGTCTCTACTGACATGACTGCATCAAACAAACATCCTGGTCTTTTATATTATAGGATATGTGTGTATATGTGTATGTGTGTGTCTGTGTGTGTATATGTGTTTGTGACTGTGTGTGTGTGTACTGAGGTAAAAACTGAGTCCCCTATTAACTTCCCATTTGAATTAGGCCTCTTTCATACAACAAAAAAGCAGGTTCTGTCCTGGGCTATATTTATTTTCACACTGGTGACATCACGCAGGTTCTATCCTGGGATATGTTTCTTTTCACACTGTTAACATCACGTATATTCTATCCTGGGCTATGTTTCTTTTTCACACTGGTGACATCACGCCCTGGGCAATGTTTATTTTCACACTGGTGACATCACACCCTGGGCTATGTTTCTTTTCACACTGGTGACATCACGCAGGTTCTGTCCTGGGCTATGCATCTTTTTATACTGGTGACATCCAGCAGGTTCTATCCTGGCTATGTTTCTTTTTACACTGGTGACATCACACAGGTTCTGTCCTGGGCTATGTTTCTTTTCACACTGGTGACATCACTCAGGTTCTGTCCTGGGCTATGTTTCTTTCACACTGGTGACATCACGCAGGTTCTGTCCTGGGCTATGTTTCTTTTCACACTGGTGACATTTCTCAGGTTCTGTCCTGGGCTATGAAACCTTTCACACTGGTGACATCACGCGGGTTCTGTCCTGGGCTATGAAACCTTTCACACTGGTGTCATCACGCGGGTTCTGTCCGGGGCTATGGAGCCTTTCACATGGGTGACCCCACTGTAGGTTCAATGCTGAGCTATATATCCTTTCACATTGGCTGGGCTGTGGTGCCTTTCACATGGACGATACCAGAGTAGGTTCTATGCTGAGCTATGGTGCCTTTCACGTGGGCGATACCAGTGCAAGTTCTATGCTGAGCTATGATGCCTTTCACATGAAAGATGCCAGAGTAGGTTCTATGCTGGGCTATGATGCCTTTCACATGGACGATACCAGAGTAGGTTCTATGCTGGGCTATGATGCCTTTCACATGGGGGACGCCAAAGCAGGTTCTATGCTGGGCTATGGTGCCTTTCACATGGGCGATACCAGTGCAGGTTCTATGCTGGGCTATGATGCCTTTCACATGGGCGATACCAGTGCAGGTTCTATGCAGGGCTATGGTGCCTTTCACATGGGCGATACCAGTGCAGGTTCTATGCTGGGCCGTGGTGCCTTTCACATGGGCGATACCAGTGCAGGTCCTATTCTGGGCTATGATGCCTTTCACATAAGGTCTGCACTAAGGCCTCTGGGGCCACCTACAGACCTTTAACAGGACCATTGCTGGAGGTTGAGATGTTCACTGCATGCTCCAATGAATGGCTGACCTAGCTGGGCACCAATAATACTGGCAGGTGCACAAAAGGCCTGGCTGTAAAGCACACCTGTCCTGCTTCTGGATCAGTGGTGGAACATAGGAGAAGGTGAGTGAAATTACAGGGAGGTGAAGCAGTGGCGGGGAGATACAGCAGAGCTGTCTCCTGTGTGAGAGGCCTGATGGTGATGAGAGCCTCTAGAGTCTAGAAAACAGGCAGTTCATTTCACAGACAAAAATAGAAAGCGGTGGGTGAGAGTCACAGCGCGGCCATCTGCCTGGATCCTGAACACTGTAGAGACAGGAGGAGCCAAGGATTAACCCTCTCACTGCCAGGGGAGCTGGGATTAACCCTTACATTCCAGGGATTTCTGAGTAATACATAAAGTCTTTGAGTGTAGTGCTATAGTTTGTGCACCCCCTGCCCTGGTTCTCCATGGGTTAAATGCACTCTCAATGTATCATTGCCTTTAACCCTTTGTGTCTAAACAGGTATCGAGCACATTAAACTGCAATACATTGTTACTCAAAGGGTTAACCCCTTGGATCTTAGAGAAGTTGTCAATGCATTGCAGAGCAAAGGGTTAATATTATTAATTAATGCATTTATTACGAAGCAGAAATATATTCTGCAGTGATGTACAATGAGATTAAAAGCATAAAATTGTTGCCTCTACATATTTAACCCCTTGATTGCCCAGGGAGTGAGCTATGCATTGCAGAGAGCAAAATGGAAATGAGCATCCTGCCCTTTAGAACCTACGGTCTAGACATGTGGTTCTCCAGCTGTTAGACTAAATCTCTGATTATGATGGGTGTTAATGCAGTAACAGTGTAGGTGGTGCATTAAAGGGATAGTAATGTTTCACAATAAAAGCAGCTCCAATTAATCTTCATAGTATTTGGGCCATGGAGAGGGTTATTTCAATTCTGTCACAGTTGTAGTTCATGAGTAATTGAATGATAAAGTATCCCCTACCGCCCCTTTTACTGATGTAACACTGCTCACCTCAGAGCAGCAAGACTGTCCGGATGGATCACAGAGAGGGACAATCTTCAGTGAGGCATAAGGAAAAACCTGAAAAACCTGTCAAGGGGGCAGGGTTTTCTTTATGTTCACAGTAAGAAGATTGTCCCTTGCCGTAATCGTTCCGGTCAGGAGACCAGATTCCACATCTGAGGGGAGGCGGCTTATACTAGGTAAAAGGGGCGGAGGGGGATACTTTATCATTCAATTACTCTTGAACTACAGCTCTGACAGTATTGAAATAACATTCTCCAAGGCCCAAATGATATTAAGATTAATTGAAGCTCCTTTTTTTGTGAAACATTACTATCCCTTTAACATAAGAGAAAAGTGAGAGAAGTCACTGTAATTCCTATGTTATTCTTAGGGCCGCATGTACATACCTCAAGACCTTCTTGTCCCAGGTGTCCAGACATCTACTAAGGCCTGGAAGTTGGAGTTTCCAAATTGTGTCATAAAATGGGTGGGTCTTGACTGGGATGGGCAGAATTGGAAGAGGAAGGTGGGGTTTATCCTTAAAATGGGTGGAGAATTGGAAGAACAGGGAGATAATGACTGGAGCTGGCACTAAAGTGGGTGGAGTTACAAGGGAACTCACTAAGACCTGAGAATCTGCTTCTGTTCCAAGATACCTAGAGGGTTATACATTAAACTACGATAAACATACCTAGGAATGCTTAAAATTATCCGACCCTGAGATCTTGTAAATATTAACCCCTAAAGTTCCCAAAATATATATTCCCTGCGAAATGTCCCTTATTGCTATAATAGAGGGTGGTCCAGTCAGTCCTCAAGGAGCCATTAATATACAACAACTTAAAGGGATAGTAATACTTCGTTTTATCTTTATTTATTTTGTAGGCATTAAAAAAACATGAAGAATGATATAAGTCTTATCTCTCAAACCTTTATCGTTTAAGAGATATTCACAAGCAAAGTTTCCCCTCCTGCCCCTTTTACCTAGTGTAAGCAATCTCTTCTCAGATAACAGCAGGGGACAATCTTCTTCCTATGAGAACAATGAAGGCCCTGCCCCCCTTGACAAGCTTTTCAGCTTTTTCCCTTATCTTAATTGAAGATTGTCCCTCTCTGCAGTCTACCTCGGGCACCTCCCTTCTGATCTGGCTGAGCAGTGTTACATCAGTACAACTCTGACAGATTTGAAATAACACTCTCCAAAGTCCAAATACTATGATGATTAATTAGAGCTGCTTTTATTATGAAACATTACTATCCCTTTAAAGATATCACTGCATGAACACACACCATATTCTGCTCATTTCCTACCTTCTTACCGCACACTTTATGTCAGTCTGTTAAGCCCCGCCCCACCTGTGATCAAACTTTAAATGTCCGTATCTCTCAAATCATAGCGGTTTGAGAGATACGTTTTTGCATTTAGCTCAGCTTTTTAAGCTCTTCTAAATTCAAAAAAACTTTTTTTTAGACATTACTAACACTTTAAGTATAAACACCAGAGTCTCTGGGTCAGATCCAAAGAGTTCCCAGAGATTCATATGCAGGGTTGCCTGATTATCCCTTTAACCCTTGGAGTGGCAGAGGGGGTACACAACGCATTGCAAGCAATGCGTATCATACCCCTCTGACAGTCAAAGGGTTAAAATAGGGTGACCAGACCTCACCTTTAACTTGGGACACATATGAAAAATGCATGCGCAGGGCTGCTTTGTTTCAGTACAATCCTGAAATATGTCCATTTCTTATGTGCCCCTGGGTAAAGGGAAGGTCCTGGTCAGCTTACTTTAAAATGGGACACATCTACATGTTCTTCTGTATCCATTCAGTAGGCACTTCCCATGTTTCCAGTTTTAACCGTTTGAGTGCCAGACATATGACTGGCCCAGGGGGCAATTGCCCCCTGCCCCCAGGCCAGCCCCCCCCCGGGCTAACAGAAATATAGGTGATTCTGGAAGCCAATCCAAATCACCCAAGTTATTTTAAAGTGTTAGTCCAACTATGAATAAAATATTTCAAACCACATTACACTCTTTTGCCAGATAAAACATATTTGGAAAACAAATGGACCTGTCACCTTGATTTTTTTTAACATATTTGAAAAGTTCATTCAAAACTGCCTATGGGTCGTGTTAAAGGGATAGTAACGTCATGTAATAAGTATTAGCTATATATACGATATGTTATATGGTAGATACAATAAAAAGAAATTACTTGCATTTATTCCTATCTCTCAAACCGTTATGGTTTGATATATATATTTACGAAAATAAAGTTCTCCGCTCCCTCCCCTTTTTGCTTGACGAGCTGTAAAGCTGTCAGAAGCAGATTCTGTTCGTGCGACCAGAGACTCTTCAGCAGAGCCAACACAGTGATATCTAAATATAAATACTTCATTGGAATAATGGTCTACAAAGTGTGCTTGCAAACCAGGCACATGTTGTAGACCAGTGGTTCTCAGCTCCTGTCCTCAGGACCCACAAACAGGCCAGGATCTGATGATTTCCTTGTTAGAGCACAGGTGAGTTAATCAATGTGAATGAGCCTCTGATCACATGATTTCCTTGTTAGAACACAGGTGAGTTAATTAATGTAAATGAGCTTCTGATCACCACACTTGTGTTCTAGCAGAGAAATCCCTAAGTCCTGGCCGGTTAGTGGCCACTGAGGGCATGGGTTGAGAACCCCTGTTGTAGACGTATGAAGTATTTATTTTTAGATATCGCTATGTTGGCAGTGCTGAAGAGCCTCTGTCTGGTCCCGGGATCAGGATCTTATGTCGTCAGCTGTACAGCTGATGTATGAGAAAGGGGAGGGAGTGGAACTTTATTTTCCTATATCTCTCAAACCATAAAGGTTTGAGAGATATGAATAACCTCAAGTAATCTCTTTTTATTGTATACACAATATAGCTAATACTTGTTACATGACTTTACTATCCCTTTAATAAAAGTCCAGTAGATGTATAATTTAGAAAATAGTCACACTTTCATTTCTGGGAAAAGTGAAAGTATCCAGGTGCAGAACATAGCTTAATTAGCATATCAAACATCACCAAAAATCAGTATTAACATATGAAATGTTAGTAAAAAAGGCTTCATTAGCAATTAGCATTCATTAGCATCCAACACAAAGTAAGAATATATCTTTAACCTTTCATTTGCTGGTCCTTTAGCTAACATGACATATAGGCAGTTCGTTGTGTTGCATACCCCTCTGGCACTTAAAGCGTTTTAAAGGGATAATAATACTTAATATGTAAAAAAAAACATAAAATAATAAAAAATAAAAAAAAATATATATATATATATATATGTATGTGTGTATATATATATATATATATATATATAAATATTAGTGTTTCTCACCTTGAATAAAATGAGGGTACTCCCACTGCTGAAAGGTGTTTCGTTCAAAAGTTATTACAGAGTTTTTTAGGTGCAGTATCACAGTGGTCTGAAATTGTACAGTGGCGCTGTTCCTACACCATCCTATGGACAGCTCTGGTCAGTTGACCATAAATAGGATGGTGTAGCAACAGCGTCACTGTACAGTTTCAGACCACTGTGATACTGCACCTAAAAAAACTTAAGTTTGAGCTGTAATAACTTTTGAATAAAACACCTTTCAGCTGTGGGAGTTCCCTTGTTTTACTGACATGGATAAACTATACAACATTTTTTTTTTTACATTTTAAGTATTACTATCCCTTTAAAGCAACACATAAAAGGGCACCAACTTATGTATCCCAGTGAACCAATTAAGGGGAAGAATAAGAGGGTCCGTGCAAATGGAACTTTCTGATTGGTTCATTTGATTTTCAGTACAATCTATTCATTTTAGGGATTTAATCCTTCAAATTCATCTTGCCAAGTGTGTCCTCCATCATCCCAGCATCTGATATAAACATGTCCGCTTCTCAGAGGGGGAGAAGTTATGTTCAATTCATTTCTAGAAGTGGCATATGGTACCCGCTGTGTGAGAGTCTGTACCAGCCCCAGCATGCAGAGTCTCATATGTAACTGGGCAGATCCATCATACAACTGTCTAGGTTTCAGAGTGCTCAAGAATTAATTAACTCTTTCACTGCAAAAACACCAAGCTTTTATGTCTGTTACAGGCCATCTATCTACTAAAGTCATGTAAATCAAAAGAGGGGTAACATTTTGGCTGCTAGAGATATCTTCAGCAATTGATTTGCAATGTGTTGGAGATGTCTCTAGCAATCTAGGGGTTAAAGCATACCTCCCAAGTCTCACTCTTTAGGATGGACAGTCCCTCTTTTAGACCCAAATCCCTATGTCCCTCTTTCCCACCCTGTTGTTCCTGTGTGTAGGAGATCAGACTGTGTGATGTGTATATAAGTGTATCACCATGGTGTCCCTTTGTTTAGGAGATTAGACTGTGTGGTGTGTATATAAGTGTATCACCCTGGTGTCCCTGTGTTTAGGTGATCAGACTGTATGGTGTGTATAGAAGTGTATCACCCTGGTGTCCCTGTGTTTAGGAGATCAGACTGTGTGGTGTGTATAGAAGTGTATCACCCTGGTGTCCCTGTTTTTAGGAGATAAGACTGTGTGGTGTGTATAGAAGTGTATCACCCTGGTGTCCCTGTGTTTAGGAGATCAGACTGTGTGGTGTGTATATAAGTGTATCACCCTGGTGTCTTTGTGTTTAGGAGATCAGACTGTGGTGTGTATAGAAGTGTATCACCCTGGTGTCCCTGTGTTTAGGAGATCAGACTGTGTGGAGTGTATATAAGTGTATCACCCTGGTGTCCCTGTGTTTAGGAGATCAGACTGTGGTGTGTATAGAAGTGTATCACCCTGGTGTCCCCGTGTTTAGGAGATCACACTGTGTGGTGTGTGTATATAAGTGTATCACCTGGTGTCCCTGTGTTTAGGAGATCAGACTGTGGTGTGTATAGAAGTGTATCACCCTGGTGTCCCTGTGTTTAGGAGATCACACTGTGTGGTGTGTATATAAGTGTATCACCCTGGTGTCCCTGTGTTTAGGAGACCAGACTGTGTGGTGTGTATATAAGTGTATCACCCTGGTGTTCCTGTGTTTAGGAGATCAGACTGTGTGGTGTGTATAGAAGTGTATCACCCTGGTGTCCCTGTGTTTAGGAGATCAGACTGTGTGGTGTGTATAGAAGTGTATCACCCTGGTGTCCCTGTGTTTAGGAGATCAGACTGTGTGGTGTGTATGTAAGTGTATCACCCTGGTGTCCCTGTGTTTAGGAGATCAGACTGTGTGGTGTGTATAGAAGTGTATCACCCTGGTGTCCCTGTGTTTAGGAGATCAGACTGTGTGGTGTGTATGTAAGTGTATCACCCTGGTGTCCCTGTGTTTAGGAGATCAGACTGTGTGGTGTGTATATAAGTGTATCACCCTGGTGTCCCTGTGTTTAGGAGACCAGACTGTGTGGTGTGTATATAAGTGTATCACCCTGGTGTTCCTGTGTTTAGGAGATCAGACTGTGTGGTGTGCATAGAAGTGTATCACCCTGGTGTCCCTGTGTTTAGGAGATCAGACTGTGTGGTGTGTATGTAAGTGTATCACCCTGGTGTCCCTGTGTTTAGGAGATCAGACTGTGTGGTGTGTATATAAGTGTATCACCCTGGTGTCCCTGTGTTTAGGAGATCAGACTGTGTGGTGTGTATATAAGTGTATCACCCTGGTGTCCCTGTGTTTAGGTGATCAGACTGTGTGGTGTGTATAGAAGTGTATCACCCTGGTGTCCCTGTGTTTAGGAGATCAGACTGTATGGTGTGTATATAAGTGTATCACCCTGGTGTTCCTGTGTTTAGGAGATCAGACTGTGTGGTGTGTATAGAAGTGTATCACCCTGGTGTCCCTGTGTTTAGGAGATCAGACTGTGTGGTGTGTATGTAAGTGTATCACCCTGGTGTCCCTGTGTTTAGGAGATCAGACTGTGTGGTGTGTATATAAGTGTATCACCCTGGTGTCCCTGTGTTTAGGAGATCAGACTGTGTGGTGTGTATGTAAGTGTATCACCCTGGTGTCCCTGTGTTTAGGAGATCAGACTGTGTGGTGTGTATATAAGTGTATCACCCTGGTGTCCCTGTGTTTAGGTGATCAGACTGTGTGGTGTGTATAGAAGTGTATCACCCTGGTGTCCCTGTGTTTAGGAGATCAGACTGTGCGATGTGTATAGAAGTGTATCACCCTGGTGTCCCTGTGTTTAGGAGATCAGACTGTGTGGTGTGTATGTAAGTGTATCACCCTGGTGTCCCTGTGTTTAGGAGATCAGACTGTGTGGTGTGTATAGAAGTGTATCATCCTGGTGTCCCTGTGTTTAGGAGATCAGACTGTGTGATGTGTATAGAAGTGTATCACCCTGGTGTCCCTGTGTTTAGGAGATCAGACTGTGTGGTGTGTATAGAAGTGTATCACCCTGATGTTCCTGTGTTTAGGAGATCAGACTGTGTGGTGTGTATATAAGTGTATCACCCTGGTGTCCCTGTGTTTAGGAGATCAGACTGTGTGGTGTGTATAGAAGTGTATCACCCTGATGTTCCTGTGTTTAGGAGATCAGACTGTGTGGTGTGTATATAAGTGTATCACCCTGGTGTCCCTGTGTTTAGGAGACCAGACTGTGTGGTGTGTATAGAAGTGTATCACCCTGGTGTCCCTGTGTTTAGGAGATCAGACTGTGTGGTGTGTATAGAAGTGTATCACCCTGGTGTCCCTGTGTTTAGGTGATCAGACTGTGTGGTGTGTATAGAAGTGTATCACCCTGGTGTCCCTGTGTTTAGGAGATCAGACTGTGTGGTGTGTATAGAAGTGTATCACCCTGGTGTCCCTGTGTTTAGGTGATCAGACTGTGTGGTGTGTATAGAAGTGTATCACCCCGGTGTCCCTGTGTTTAGGAGATCAGACTGTGTGGTGTGTATATAAGTGTATCATCCTGGTGTCCTTGTGTTTAGGAGATCAGACTGTGTGATGTGTATATAAGTGTATCACCCCGGTGTCCCTGTGTTTAGGAGATCAGACTGTGGGGTGTGTATATAAGTGTATCACCCTGGTGTCCCTGTGTTTAGGAGATCAGACTGTGTGGTGTGTATAGAAGTGTATCACCCTGGTGTCCCTGTGTTTAGGAGATCAGACTGTATGGTGTGTATAGAAGTGTATCACCCTAGTGTCCCTGTGTTTAGGAGATCAGACTGTGTGGTGTGTATAGAAGTGTATCACCCTGGTGTCCCTGTGTTTAGGAGATCAGACTGTATGGTGTGTATAGAAGTGTATCACCCCGGTGTCCCTGTGTTTAGGAGATCAGACTGTGTGGTGTGTGTATAAGTGTATCACCCCGGTGTCCCTGTGTTTAGGAGATCAGACTGTGGGGTGTGTATATAAATGTATCACCCTGGTGTCCCTGTGTTTAGGAGAACAGACTGTGTGGTGTGTATAGAAGTGTATCACCCTGGTGTCCCTGTGTTTAGGAGATCAGACTGTGTGGTGTGTATAGAAGTGTATCACCCTGGTGTCCCTGTGTTTAGGAGATCAGACTGTGTGGTGTGTGTATAAGTGTATCACCCTGATGTCCCTGTGTTTAGGAGATCAGACTGTGTGGTGTGTGTATATAAGTGTATCACCCTGGTGTCCCTGTGTTTAGGAGATCAGACTGTGTGGTGTGTATATAAGTGTATCACCCTGGTGTCCTTGTGTTTAGGAGATCAGACTGTGTGGTGTGTATAGAAGTGTATCACCCTGGTGTCCCTGTGTTTAGGAGATCAGACTGTGTGGTGTGTGTATAAGTGTATCACCCTGATGTCCCTGTGTTTAGGAGATCAGACTGTGTGGTGTGTATAGAAGTGTATCACCCTGGTGTCCCTGTGTTTAGGAGATCAGACTGTGTGGTGTGTATATAAGTGTATCACCCTGGTGTCCTTGTGTTTAGGAGATCAGACTGTGTGGTGTGTATAGAAGTGTATCACCCTGATGTCCCTGTGTTTAGGAGATCAGACTGTGTGGTGTGTATAGAAGTGTATCACCCTGGTGTCCCTGTGTTTAGGAGATCAGACTGTGTGGTGTGTATATAAGTGTATCACCCTGGTGTCCCTGTGTTTAGGAGATCAGACTGTGCGGTGTGTATATAAGTGTATCACCCCGGTGTCCCTGTGTTTAGGAGATCAGACTGTGTGGTGTGTATAGAAGTGTATCACCCTGGTGTCCCTGTGTTTAGGAGATCAGACTGTGTGGTGTGTATAGAAGTGTATCACCCTGGTGTCCCTGTGTTTAGGAGATCAGACTGTGTGGTGTGTATAGAAGTGTATCACCCTGGTGTCCCTGTGTTTAGGAGATCAGACTGTGTGGTGTGTATAGAAGTGTATCACCCTGGTGTCCCTGTGTTTAGGAGATCACACTGTGTGGTGTGTATAGAAGTGTATCACCCTGGTGTTCCCTTGTTTAGGAGATCACACTGTGTGGTGTGTATATAAGTGTATCACCCTGGTGTCCCTGTGTTTAGGAGATCAGACTGTGTGGTGTGTATATAAGTGTATCACCCTGGTGTCCCTGTGTGTAGGAGATCAGACTGTGTGGTGTGTGTATATAAGTGTATCAGCCTGATGTCCCTGTGTTTAGGAGATCAGACTGTGTGGTGTGTATAGAAGTGTATCACCCTGGTGTCCCTGTGTTTAGGAGATCAGACTGTGTGGTGTATATAAGTGTATCACTCTGGTGTCCCTGTGTTTAGGAGATCAGACTGTGTGGTGTATATAAGTGTATCACTCTGGTGTCCCTGTGTTTAGGAGATCAGACTGTGTGTGTATATAAGTGTATCACCCTGGTGTCCCTGTGTGTAGGAGATCAGACTGTGTGGTGTGTATATAAGTGTATCACCCTGATGTCCCTGTGTTTAGGAGATCAGACTGTGTGGTGTGTATAGAAGTGTATCACCCTGGTGTCCCTGTGTTTAGGAGATCAGACTGTGTGATGTGTGTATATAAGTGTATCACCCTGATGTCCCTGTGTTTAGGAGATCAGACTGTGTGGTGTGTATATAAGTGTATCACCCTGGTGTCCCTGTGTTTAGGAGATCAGACTGTGTGGTGTGTATATAAGTGTATCACCCTGGTGTCCCTGTGTTTAGGAGATCAGACTGTGTGGTGTGTATATATAAGTGTATCACATCGCTCCACAACAATACAACTCACATTAATGTTTGTTTAAACCTTAGTATATGTGTTTACACATTAGTCTTTGTAAATAAAATACTTTGGTTTTGTTATGTCATTTATTAGGTTAAACAAGGAGGTGTCAATAGGTCATGAAATAGCATAAAAATTCTTGGTAATGCCCCGACTACCAGTCACTCCCCCAGCAACACCCCCTAAAACACAAGTGTCCCTCTTTGGCAGTTTGAAATGTTGGGAGGTGTGGTTTAACCTCTGGCACTGGCACTTAAGGGCCATGTACCTTTTTTTTTTCCCGGTTCCATGCTCCCCGAATGGCGTTCACCCGTGCGGGAAGCCCGGAATTCCATGATGGTCCTGGCACATCATGGGTCGTTAACGCAAAACAGTCCATGACGTGCCATGACCGTCAAGGGTCATTAAGGTGTTACTGTGTTTATAAACTTCAGTATTTGTTTATAAATTACTCTGTGTAAATAATATACTTCCTCTAAATAATTTATTCTTCTACACAAAGAGGTGTCAATAGGTCATGAAATAAACAAAAAATTCTCTGTAATCCCCCTGACATCAGTGACTCCCCCAGCAGCATCACCTAAAACACAAATGTCCCTCTTTCGCCATTTCAAATGTTGGGAGGTGTACTTTAATTGTAGAAATATATTCATGGTAAAGGGACTCACTCACCTTAAAACTACTTTTTTGATTGTGAAAAAATAAGCCTTCAAGATCATCTATATGTTGCATTAACTATTTCTTATTTAGAAAATTAGGTTGAGTTCTTTAGATGTATAGACGATCCATATGATTTGTTCCCTTGTGCTTTGGTTCAAGAGATAATGGGGGAGATGCACTAAGGCGTGCTAAAGAAGTGACGATATCGATATCACTTCTCCAGTTCCTATGTTATTATATAGCGCCTATGCACTAAGATCTCCAAAGCTGAAGAAATCTCAGTACATATGGCGCGATGCCGGAAATGTTCGCAATCGCTATTTCCCGTGTGAAAACCACTAGGGAATAGTTTTGCACATGATTTTGTTGAATTGCACATGAGAATTCAAGATTGGCGAACGGCTGCGTATATTTATTTTTTTTTGTGGGCGTGGCTAAGATTAACGAATCTGTGTCAGTGGAATAGCGAATGCGCCTAATGCAGGACGTGCTATTGCCAATTAATTTATACGTCTGTGTACTGTTGTTGTAAAATGGAATTTTTTATGCGCAATTCAAGAAGCGTTCGGTATTTAGCTTCCTGGATTACAACATGCGCAAAATCTATCTGCGCACAAAAATGCCTTTATCCGATGCAAATGTTTCTTGCATCGCGCCAATAGTCTCCAGAGAATAACATAGGGACTGGGGAAGTCATATCACTGGAGAAGTCATCTCCTCTTTATCACCTCCTTATTACACCTTAGTGCATAACCCCCGGTGTCTTAACCCTTTAAGTGCCAGAGGGGTATGGAACACATTGCAAATCAATGCATCCATACCCCTTTGACACTCAAAGGGTTAAAAAAATTCTGGATGTTGACTACATGGAGAAAGACATAAAAGTTTCTAATAATGTTTTCAGACTGCAGCAGACAGAGTGAATGAGCCAGCTTAACTCATTAAGGACCAGAGGACTGTGCAACTTTATCTGTGATAACTGCGCTTTAAAGTGGAACTTTCACCTATTAATAAGTCGCCATTCAATCATTAAGCATATGTTGACTAGCTTGAAAATATATTTCATACCTATAAAAAAGTGCCACATTCTAAAGAAAGATTTACCGTTTGGAGACCGGAAGCCAGGTAACAGCGCAGACATTTTGTCTGCACTCCTGCGCCATCAGTCCCTGTCTCCTGTAAAGCATTGTAGGCAGCGTGCCACGTGGTAACTGGAAGGGACTGGCGGCGCAGACTGCACTAACCTGCCCGTCAGTCTCCAAACAGTAAAGATTTCTTTAGAACGCAGAGCTTTTTATAGGTAAGACATGGATTTTGAAGGTAGTCACCATGCGCTTAATGAATGCGTGGCGACGTATTAATAGGTGAAAGTTCCGCTTTAAGCACTTCTTAAAAATAAACGGTTAGCATTGAATTTGATGGAAGAATCCATTGGCCCATCTAATCTGCTCCTTCCCTGGCTGTCTGAGAAAGCTTAATTAATTAATGACCTTATTTCACGCTCAGGGCAGCCTTACGTTTGTCTCAAGCAACACTGAATTCCTCTTCAACTTTAAAGCGACAAGGCTACTTATGCTTAACATCATATAGCTAATGCATTGGATATCTCCCTGGCACTCAAAGGGTTAAGTCTATTATTTGCCATTTAACAGAGTGTCTAATATCAATCACACTACAATGCCAAGCTTAAAAAAGATGGGTTTTGAGCCTAGTTTAACCCCATAATAACCCTTGACGTACCAGGACCATCAAGCCGGTTCAGGCACTTAAGGACCGGTGACAGTTCTGGAACGTCATGGAAATCCGGGGTCACTGCACAGCTGCACGCCGCTTGGCGATCCCCGGAATCTATTAACCCTTTCAGTGCCAGAGGGGTTGCGTACCCCTCTGGCACTCAAGGGGTTAAGCAAAAAAAAAAAAAAAAAAAACTTAATATGTAAAAAAAAAACAAATATATAGTAGTGTTTATCCCTCTGAGTAAAACAAGGTACTCACCCAGCTGAAAGGTGTTTTATTCAAAAATTATTACAGCTCAAACTTGACATTTTTAGGTGCAGTATCTCAGTGTCCTGAAACTGTACAGTGGCACTGTTGCTACACCATCCTATGAACAGGTCTGGACAGTTGACCATAAATGACCATAAGATGGTGTAGTAACAGCACCACTGTACAGTTTCAGGCCACTGTGATACTGCACCTGAAAATTCAAGTTTGGGCTGTAATACCTTTTGATTTAAACACCTTTCACCAGTAGGAGTACCCTTGTTTTACTCAGGGGGGATAAACCGTGCAACCTTTTTTTTTTACATTTTAAATGGATAGTAATGTCCCAGACATTTTTTTTGCATTTTGTAGTGCTAAAAAGTTGATCTGAATGCACAAAAATATATCTCTCAAATCGCTCTGGTTTGAGATATATCTGCTGTAAAGCTGTCAGCAGGAGATCCGTGTCTGCTGACATGGCGGCTCTTCAGCAGAGCATTATTCAAAAAGAATGACTGCACTGGAATGGTCTGCAAAGTACGCTGTGTCGGCCGACATGGAGGCTCTGCAGCAGAGCCGCAATGTCGGCCAACACAGATCTCCTGCTGACAGCTTTACAGTTGACAGCAGGAAACATCAAACTTTGAATGCCGATATCTCTCAAACCATAGAGGTTTGAGAGATATGTTTTTTTGCATTCAAGTCAACTTTTTAAGAACTCCAGAATGCAAAAAAAAAAAAATTTCTGGGACATTACCATCCCTTTAAGAATTACTATTCTTATAATGTGACTAGACTTCCCCTTGAATTCAGGATGTTTATGATGGTACCATTCTGAAGGGCTGCACAGACTGCAGTAAAACCCTGCAGTGGGGTGTTTGTCATAAGCATTATCATAGCTGGGAATTCTCCAGATTTGCATTACCAGGTCTCCGGGGCAGAGACTGATTCTCCGAATGTGAGGAGTTTCATTTAAACCAGAGCTTTCCAAACTTTTCATGTTGGTGACACACTTTTTAGACATGCATCATTTCGTGACACAGTAATTCAGTTTTGCTAGCAAACTGGAGGTTAAATTAATAATCCCTTATAAGAGATACGGACACATACATAAATTGTAATAAGAATGTGTATGGGGACACAACATATCTCATGAAAACCTTTCATTCATACTGCGGAGGCATTAATCATGTTGTGTGGTTTTTAAAAGGGCGACATGAGAATATTGCTCTACATATAAGCGCAAGATTCTCATGTTGCATTATTAAATAGATAGCACATAACTGATTTTAGAAGTACTGTCTGTCTTTCCTGTCTCATGTGCACCACAAGCAGAAGCAGTAGTCATGTGACAGGCAGCCTCAGTGCACAGGGACACTCCAGCCTGGCAGGCCAAAGAGAGGGCAGAGGTGTAGAGGAGGTGGCATCTCAAAAGATTTTAACAGCTGAACCGTCAAAAGATTTGTAACAGCTGGAGTGCCTCCGTGTGCTGAATACATATTATGTATGCAGCACACAGAGGCACTCCAGCTGTATACAGCACACGGAGGCAATCTCCCGCTGTGTAAATGCGACCATTAAGTAGTAGTGTTTTATCTAAGCTCCCAGTGTAGCTTGTGCTGGGGTTGAATGACAATCTCACTCTGTGTAAACGGCTCCATTGCCTGTGACACACCTACGCACTGCAGCCGACACACTAACATGTCGCGACACACAGTTTGGAAAGCACTGGTTTAAAGGGATAGTTATGTTTCAGAATAAAAGCAGCTCCAATTAATCTTCATAGTATTTGGGCTATGGAGAGTATTATTTCAATACTGTCAGAGTTGTAGTTCAAGTGTAATTGAAGATTGTCCCTCTCTGCAAGCCATCTGGACACTGCCTTGCTGTTCTAAGGTGATCAGTGTTACATCAGTAAAAGGGGCGGCAGGGGGACAGTTTATCATTCAATTACTCTTCGACTGCAACTCTGACAGTATTGAACTAACACTCTCCATGGCCCAAATACTATGAAGATTAATTGGAGGTGCTTTTATTTTGAAACATTACTATCCCTTTAAAACTCTGTCCACTTCTGCTCCTTCCCAGTCTGTTCCTCCCACTCCCCGCCCACTTCTCCTCCTAACCCAGCCTGTTCCTCCCACTCCCCACCCACTTCTCCTCCTACCCCAGCCTGTTCCTCCCACTCCCCACCCACTTCTCCTCCTACCTCAGCCTGTTCCTCCCACTCCCCACCCACTTCTCCTCCTACCCCAGCCTGTTCTTCCTACTTTTTCATATCTATGAAGCCCCACCCCACTCACAATTAAGTCCTGCCCCTTTTTAAAGCAAGTCGCTTCATTTGTTTCCCCCCAGCAGCATCACAGGACTCCACTCTGGGGAGTCCACAAGATCCCAAATATGAGCATTATCCATTAAAATGGAGATATTGTCACCTTAGCCTAGTTCTTCTACACCCAAATCAAACATAAGCTGCACCTGTGCACAAAGTAACAGCGCTCCTACACACTCCCACATTTCTCACCCCTTAGAATGCAGTGGATGTTACACTTAACCCTTTGAGTGCCATGGTTTTGCAATGTGTTGGCTACATCTCTGGCACTCAAAGGGTTAACTTGCTATCTCCCCTATGATTTTGTTCTGTTGTACCCCTGTTAGACAGATGACATGTTCAATTAGACTTTTTTTGTCATGTCCATGGGGGCGGACATGACAGTTGGTGAGTTTTTTGATACTGAAACAGACAGAGTGCATGAGCCGTAAACCTTTTAACCCTTTAAATGGCAGAAAGGTATGCAATGCATTGCAAAGTAATGCTTGGCGTACCCCTCTAGCACTCAGAGGGTTAAGGACCAGAGATCTATGCAACGCATTGTGACACAATGCATTGCAAAAAAGGTCCTTAACCCTGTGATTACCATGTTCAGAGAGCAGAGTTTGGGGTCCTGTAGTCCTGCTATCCACTGTTATGTCCGCCTCCATAGACCTGACATCCACGACTGATTGACTAGGTTATCTCTTGAACAAGGCACAAGGGCAGACGTCAGAGTGGCCATTAAGATTTTCTAACCATAGTAATGTAAATTGGGGGTTATTGTTTGGTGGTGTTAGTGCTTCTTTAATATTTTATACTGGGTAACTGTCACCACTACAATTTACTGATGTGGCTGAGACTCCTTTGACCTTCACTATTCTCCTCCTTTGTGAATGCAGCCCAATACGCACAGAGCCACATTCTCACACGTACCCCATTGTTTCTATTGGCTGCACTGAAACTGACGCCCCGTCTAATATCACGAACGTTCAACTCAAGCATAATCCATAAAGCCGTCAGGTAGGATTCATTCCCCTATGTAACATAATTGGTCATTTGTGCACAAGACTTATTTCTTGTTGGAATTAATATAAATGTAACTAGCTCATCCAGGGCACCATTAAATAAAAGGTTGATCTGGACAGGCAGGTCTTGCCAACTGATATGAATGATACATTTTGCTGTCGCACACTCTGTCAATTGTATTTTAACTAATGACTTAGCAAAGTGGGAACCGGTTATTTCTGAGATTTCTTGAAAGTCTGAGCAGGACAGATTCTAGGAATCCCATAGTGCTGACCTTTTACTGTATTAGTGCTTAACATTAATATAATATTGTGCTGAACTACGCAGTTACATTGGTTTAGCTAGGAACGGATTTGCTGTTGGCTGCGCCTCGTGTGTCTTTTAGTCAAACCACTTTATAGCAGGGAAGGCCAACTATTGCTCTCCATCTACATACCTCCCATGTGTCCCTCTTTAGGAGATATTAGGGCTCCTTACCCCCCCCCCAAGTGTCCCTTTTTAGGAGATATTAGGGCATACCTCCCAACATTTCCAAAGAGGGACACTTGTGTTTTAAGGTGTGTTGCTGTGGGTGTGGCTGGTGGGAGGGGCATTACCAATAATTTTTAGGCTATTTCATGACCTATTGATACCTCCTTGTGTAACCTAATAAATGACTTTTAACAAGACCAAAGGTTTTCTATTTACACAGACTAATTTATAAACCCATGTAATGAAGATTAATATGAGTTTTATTGCTGTGGAGCAATGTGATACGCTTATACACACCACACAGTCTTATCTCCTAAAAAGAGGGACATGAGGGTGGGAAAGAGGGACAGAGGGATTTGGGTGTAAAAGAGGGGCTCTCCCTCCTAAAGAGGGACACTTGGAAGGTATGTATTACGGTCCATACCTCCTAAGTGTCCCTCTTTAGGAAATATTAGGGGTCCATACCTCCCAAGTGTCCCTCTTTAGGATATATGATATTAGGGATCAGTACCTCCCAAGTGTCATTCTTTAGGGGGAACTGTCCCTCTTTGAGACTCAAATCCCTCTGTTCCTCTTCCCCACACTGGTGTCGCTCTTTTTAGGAGATCAGACTATATGATGTGTATCACATTGCTCCACAGCAATAAAACTCACATTAATGTTTGTTTAAAGGGATAGTATTGTCAAAATATTTAAAAACTCAATATTGTAGCTATTGAAAAATTATACTAAATGCCCCCAGTCCCATCTTTCAAACCTTTACGGTTTGAGAGATATTCGCTGTTAAAGTTCTCCCCTCCCTCCCCTTTCTCTGATGTCAGCTCTCTAGCTTACTGCAGGGGAATCCGGTCCCGGGACCGGCGGAGGCTCTTCAGCAGAGCCGAGATCGCGATCTTGAAAAATGAATACTTCACTGGAATGGTCTAAAACGTGTGCTTGCAAACCAAGCGCACTTTGTAGACCATTCCAATGTGTCCTTGTGGTTTTTCTCATGTCTGTGGAGGAGCAGTAGACATAACAGTAGCTGGCAGTGTTTTTCAAACTAAAGCAAGTCTGCTTATCCCTTTAAAGGGATAGTAATACTTCATTTTAACTTTATTTTATTTTGTAGGCATTAAAAAAACATGAAGAATGATATAAGTTTTATCTCTGAAACCTTTATGGTTTAAGAGATATTCACAAACAAAGTATCCCCCCCCCCGTTCAACCAGATCAGAAGGGAGGTGCCCAGGTAGACTGCAGAGAGGGACAATCTTCAATTAAGATAATGGAAAAAGCTGAAAAACTTGTCAAGGGGGGAAGGGCTTTCATTGTTTTCATACAAAGAAAATTGTCCCCTTCTGTTATCTGTCTGGTCATACAACCAGACTCACATTTGAGAAGAGATGGCTTACACTAGGTAAAAGGGGCGGGAGGGGAAACTTTGCTTGTGAATATCTCATAAACCATAAAGGTTTGAGAGATAAGACTTATATCATTCTTCATGTTTTTTATTGCCTACAAAATAAAATAAAGTTAAAACGAAGTATTACTATCCCTTTAAGGACCAAGGGATTGAATGATACATTTTGCTGTCACACACTCTGTCAATTGTATTTTAACTAATGACTTAACAAAGTGGGAACTGGTTATTTCTGAGATTTCTTGAAAGTCTGAGCAGGACAGATTCTAGGAATCCCATAGTGCTGACCTTTTACTGTATTAGTACTTAACATTAATATAATATTGTGCTGAACTACGCAGTTACATTGGTTTAGCTAGGAACGGATTTGCTGTTGGCTGCGCCTCGTGTGTCTTTTAGTTAAACCACTTTATAGCAGGGAAGGCCAACTATTGCTCTCCAGCTACATACCTCCCACGTGTCCCTCTTTAGGAGATATTAGGGCTCCTTACCCCCCCAAGTGTCCCTCTTTAGAAGATATTAGGGTCCATACCTCCTAAATGTCCCTCTTTAGGAAATATTAGGGGTCCATACCTCCCAAGTGTCCCTCTTTAGGATATATGATATTAGGGATCAGTACCTCCGAAGTGTCATTCTTTAGGGGGAACTGTCCCTTTTTGAGACCCAAATCCCTCTGTTCCTCTTCCCCACTCTGGTGTCGCTCTTTTTAGGAGATCAGACTATATGATGTGTATCACATTGCTCCACAGCAATAAAACTCACATTAATGTTTGTTTAAAGGGATAGTATTGTCAAAATATTTAAAAACTCAATATTGTAGCTATTGAAAAATTATACTAAATGCCCCCAGTCCCATCTTTCAAACCTTTACGGTTTGAGAGATATTCGCTGTTAAAGTTCTCCCCTCCCTCCCCTTTCCCTGACGTCAGCTCTCTAGCTTACCGCAGGGGAATCCGGTCCCGGGACCGGCGGAGGCTCTTCAGCAGAGCCGAGATCGCGATCTTGAAAAACGAATACTTCACTGGAATGGTCTAAAAAGTGCTCTTGGAAACCAAGCGCACTTTGTAGACCGTTCCAATGTGTCCTTGTGGTTTTTCTCATGTCTGTGGAGGAGCAGTAGACATAACAGTAGCTGGCAGTTTTTTTTTCAAACTAAATCAAGTCTGCTTAACCCTTTAAGGACCAAGGGTTTGCAACGGATTGAGAAGCAATGTGTTGCACACCCCTCTGGTCCTTAACCCTTTAAGTGCCAGAGGGGTATGCACCACATCGCTTTCCAGTGCGTTGCGTACCCCTTTGACACTCAGAGGGTTAAACGGTTAGGATTCTCATGCTCAGTGGGTGGAGTTTATATTCTGTGGTCTTGCTAGCAGCTGTCATGTCCGCCTCCATAGACATGATATCCTGCACTGATTGAAGATTTTAAGTCAACAAGAGAAGAAAAAGCCAGGGGGCGCTCCTACTGCAATATTGCCAAAAACCAGCACCAACCCACTTGTGTGAAATAACACTCACAAGGAAAGTTTCTGGGTTCCAACACTTATGTGAGACTCAGACCACATGCTTATGGTATTTTTAACCCCTTAAGGACCAATGCCCTGCCAAGATCACCACGGTTGCCCTGCAGTTAAGGACCGGTGACGGTCCTGGCACGTCACCGAATTCAGGGATCCCTGAACTGAATGCAAAAAAAAATGCCCCGTGGTCCTTAACTGCCAGCAGTGCCGTGTGTGGCCGGTCCTTAAGGGGTTAAACTGCCCCAACATGCAGTGTAGAGCTCTTGAAAATGCTGGTGTGGCTGCTGTCCTTCCAAATGCCCCAACGGGAATCCAAATATTCATAAATGAAAAGAATAACAAGAAAGAGCCCCAAACAGTATGATGTGTCAGAACAATCATAAAATAAAGAATAAAACTGCACTCACGTATTTAGATGCAAGTGCACTTTTATTCTTTATTTTATGATTGTTCCGAGATAGTACACTATTTGGCGCTCTTTCTTGTTTTTCTTTTCTATGACTGAAGATTTTATCTCTTGAACAAAGGCACATAGCAAAATGCATAGGGGCCATTAGGATTTTCTGGCCCTAGTAAGTTAAGTGTGTGTGCAGAGCTGGATTTGCCATAAGGCAGAGTAGGCATCTGCCTAAAGGCGCACCCCACAGACGCCTGTCATTGTAATAAAAAAAAAAAAAATATATATATATATATATTTTTTTTTTTTTTTGTTCACAGCGCTGCGCTCTGTCCACGGTAACAACCCTCCCGCCGCATGGTAAGGTTATGCCTTCTTCGGCTCAGACAGAAGGCACAGACCTGTAGCTGTTGATGCTCCCTCATTGGCTCTAATGCAGAGGGCTGGGAGATGACATCATCTCCCAGCGCTCTGCTTTCCTAAAGAGACCGCACTGGAGCAACAGCAGCTACAGAAGGAGGCATAGACATCTGCCGCTGGACCACCAGGGAGGTAGGAAACGTATGCGGGAGGCAAAGTGGGGGAAATGTGGAGGCAAGTTGGAGCTGATATAGTGGCAATGTGGAGATGATGGGGGTAATGTGAGGGCAAGCTGGAGCTGATGGGGCAATGTGGAGATGATGGAGGCAAGTTGTAGATGATGGGGCAATGTGGAGATGATGGGGCAAGTTGGAGATTATCATACCTCCCAACATTTCAAATGGCGAAAGAGGGACACTTCTGTTTTAGGTGGCATTTCTGGGGGCGTGGCTGGTAGGCGGGGCATTTCCAAGAATTTTTAGGTTATTTCTTGACCCATCTGCACCTCTTTGTGTAACTGATAAATGATTTAGAGCAAGACCAAAGTATTTTAATTACCCATATTAATGTATAAAACATATACTGACAATTAACAACACATTTACGTGAGTTTTATTGCTGTGGAGCAATGTAAAACACACCACTCATTCTGATGTCCTAAAAAGAGGGACAAAAGGGTAGAAAAGAGGGACAGAGGGATTTGGGTCTCAAAGAGGGACTGTCCCTCCTAAAGAGGGACACTTGGGACGTATGGATTATGGGGGCAAGTTGGAGATTATGGGGGCAATATGGAGCTGATGGGGGATAAGTTGAAGCTGATGGCAATATGGAGCTGATGGGAGGCAATGTGAGGGCTATATGGATATGGGGGGTACTGTGGAGATTTGGAGCATTGTGGAGGTGTCCAGTGGAGATGGCAAATGGGGGGAGCTTCAGATTTCTGTGCCTACTGGCTCCTGAGATGTAAATCCGGCCCTGTGTGTGTGTTGGGAGGGTATTATTAGGTGTTACTTGTATGTATGTATCTTTATATAGCACCATACATGTGCACAGCACTTTACTGAAATAGTAATAATACAGTACAAAATACAATAAAATAAGAGCATCAGGCTAAAGAGTGACATTGCATTCTTATATTGTTCTCCTTAAGTGATGATACAAAAGAACTTGATGTATTTATCTGGATCTGAGATAGCAGCTTTATATGAATTTTATTACAAGACTGGAGATTATGCTTTAACTTCCTTTACTGTTTCCATAGCAGCATAGATACAGATCTATTCAAACAGGAAAACTTTATGACATCCAGATATTTACATTCCTTTAGAATCCCATTAACCAATCAATGCACAGTAACCCCTATAACTGACAGTCTCCTCAAAAACACTTCTTCTTTCTACTGCTCTTACAACTCAGAAAATGGAAATAGGCGTATGGTCAATTTGCTGCTCCTGGTAATCTGCTACCATAGGCCTAGGACTAAATATCGCAATGCATTGGAGACTTCTGTAGCATTCAAGAGGGCCTGTATTCAAGGTAAAAATTTAGATATTCTATGTCAAACCAGCTGCAATATGTTTATAACCTCTCAAGTATGCAAGGGCTGAAAGTTCCATTTATATCAATTGGAATTTCTATTTGTTCACTATGCTGCCGTTATGGTCAACACACATTCCTTTAAAGGGACAGTAATGTTTTTTATTTCAATACTGTCAGAGTTGTAGTTCAAGAGTAATTGAATGATAAAGTATCCCCCTCCCACCCCTTTTACTGATGTAACACTGCTCACCTCAGAGCAGCAAGACTGTCTGGATGGATCGCAGAGAGGGACAATCTTCAGTTAACATAAGGGAAAACCTGAAAAACTTGTCAAGGGGCAGGTTTTACCTTACGCTCACAGCATACCTCCCAAGTGTCCCTCTTTAGCAGGTACAGTCCCTCTTTTTGACCCAAATCCCCCTGTCCCTCTTTCCCACCCGGATGTCCCTCTTTTTAGGGAATCAGGCTTTGTAGTGTGCATATAAGTGTATAATTTTGCTCTACAGCAATAAAACTCATATTATTGTTTGTTTAAACTTCAGTATATGTATTTATAAATGAGCCTTTGTAAATAAAATACATTGGTCTTGTTATAAATCATTTATTAGGTTACACAAATAGGTGGTGATAGGTCATGAAATAACCTAAAAATGCTTGGTTATGACCTGCCCACCAGCCACACATCCACTACCTGAAACAAAAGTGTCCTTCTTTAGCCATTTGAAATGTTGGGAGGTTTGCTCACAGTAATAAGATTGTCCCTTGCTATGAGCTGTCCAGTCAAGAGACCAGATTACACATCTGAGGGGAGGCGGCTTACATTAGGTAAAAGGGGTGGGAGGGGGACATTTTATCATTTAATTACTCTTGAACTACAACTCTGACAGTATTGAAATAACACTCTCCATGGCTCAAATACTATGTAGATTAATTGGAGCTACTTTTTCTATGAAACATTACAATCCCTTTAAAGGGGTTGTTTACCCCCTTCACAACTTTGGCTAAATTGTTTCATTATCAATAATAACTAATGGAAAGCGTGTTCTTTTTTAAAATAAAAAAATGCGCCCATTTGCAGAAATTCAAAGTTTAAATGTACCTCTGTTCCTACTTCCGGCAGACAGCGCTGACCGGATCTGTACCGTAGTCTCTGCTTCTATCCAGCCTCCTCCGATGACGGAGGCTGCCTGTCTCTAAGCTGGAGCGCTCTCATTTGCTCTCTGGCGTGCTCCATAGAGACAGACAGCCTCCGTCATTGGAGGAGGCTGGATAGAAGAAGAGACTACGGTACAGATCCGGTCAGCGCTGTCAGCCGGAAGTAGGAACAGAGGTACATTTAAACTTAGAATTTCTGCAAACAGGCAGATTTTTTTTTTTTTTAAATGAACACAATTTCCATTATTTATTATTGATAATGAAATGATTTAGCCAAAGTTGTGAAGCGGGTAAACATCCCCTTTAAAAGGATAGTAATGTGGATCTTCAATATACATTTTTATATTGAAGTGTACCTTTCTAACTGTCTATAATGTTGTAGTCTTCATTTTATTTTATTTTAAAGTGTCCCCTTCCTGCCCCTTTTCCTTCAGAGCAGCAAGACGGTCCAGATGGATCGTGAGGAATAATTTTGTGTCGGCATAAGAAGCAGCCTACCCTCGTTCATCAAGGGGGGGCAGGGTTTTCCTTATACTGATAGACACAAGATTGTCCCTCGTTGCTATCTGTCCGGTCAAGTGTCTGGATTTCAGAGCTGAGGGGAGGCAGCTTGACGTATGGAAAAGGGGCCAGAGGTGAACACTTTAAAATAAAATAAAATGAAGACTACAACATATGGACAGTTAAAAAGGTACACTTTGTTATAAAAATGTGTATTGAAGAATCTTGCCTTAATGTCTAAACCAGTGGTTCTCAATCTTTTTTTGTTTGGGGCACCCCTAACATGTAATCTAGAACATTCGGGGCACCCCTAACATATGTAATATACTTTATCAAGGGCATAATGAAGGGTACAATACATAAATATACAGTTATTATTTGGTCTTACAATCATAGTAACAAAACCAAACATATTGCGCAGAACAATTTTTATTAATCTTTATTTAAAAGTCCATTTTTGTCAGTCTTCATAGAAAATGTGGGGCACCCTATGATGATGTCCGTGGCACACCAAAGTGCCACGGCACCCTGGTTGAGAATCACTGGTCTAAACATTACTATCTCTTTAAATCAGAGACATATTTCAAAAAATGCGCACTGCAGGGGTCCACTGATTTCTGTGCAGTGTAGCAGAATATGCATCCCTGATTTAAAGGAATATGTGGGCACGTTAGGTGCAGTTAGTTTGAGCAAGATTTTCTCCACTGTAAAGTTATACATATGTCTTAAGGAATTTCAGACACAGAAAGTAAGAAATGTAGACCCAGGGAAGTAAAGTGTCCTAATCGACCGTAATCTCTGACTCTGCAGGACGGAGAGTGAAATGTCACCAACGCACCCTGCCAAGAGGCTTCTTATGCACTTGCCTCTGCTGTGCAAACAAACATGGCATTTTCAGCATAATTAACCCTGTCACGTCAGCTGAGTTCCACCCTCAATCAATGCAGAGCAGCAGGGGTTGTGGCTGTTGTTGTACTCCACCTCTCATCACCTATATTAATCTTTAACCCACTGAGTATGACACAGGGATCCAAGGCATTGAGCTGCAATGCTTTGGATACCTCTCTGGCACTCAAAGTGTTAAAGTATCAGAGGGGTGTGCAATGCATTGCCAAGCAAAGGCTTAAGGACAGTCCTTGTGCAGCAGTTGTAAACTGTTGTTCTCCAGCTGTTGCTAAGACCCATAGGTCACCCACCTCTGATACAGGGGATTTCTATATAAAGCATAATCATTCTACTGCAGGGGTTAGTAACCTGTGGCTTTTGCAGCTGATTTTGGACTACAACTCCAGTCATCCAGCCAAGAACCAGAGATTACTGATCTCAGAACAGGTAAATTCTGTATAAAGCACAATTGCTGTGCAGCAGGGATTGGTAACATGTGGCTCTCCAGCAAGTGGTTGGACTACAACTCGCATTATCTCAAACAAGCCAGAACTACAGGTTCTTCTGGTTCAGAGGATATCTGTATAAAGAATATTCATTGTACAACAAGGTTATTAACCTGTGGTTCTCCAGCTGTTGTTGGACTACAACCCCGTCATCCTCGACCAGCCTACAAACTGCAAGTTACTCACTTCTGATCCAGGGGATCACTGGGCAGGGATGCACTGATTTCTGTGCGACCTACAGAATGAGGTTTTCATAAGATTCCCTGATTTAACCCTTTTGAGTGCCAGAGAGGTATGCGGTGGATATCTTTCTGGCACTCAGAGAATATGTGGTTACCTCATACCCACCTCTAGTTCACAGGATTACTATATATATAGTACAGTCCTGATATTACTGTAAAATTGTACTATTCTTTTTACCATCAGTGCAATGCATTTTACCAGAGGAATCACAAGGTTTCCAAAAGACTGGGTACTTGGGCAAACCCAGGCAGGTAACCTTTGGCTCTTCAGCTTTTGGAAACTACAGTTCCTATCATTCACAACCAGTTAAAGAGCCAAAGGTTGGCTAACCCTTGGTTAAAGCATTAGTGCACCATGAATAGAGTGACCATATCCCAAACTGTGCAGAAAAGTCCTGCATTTTAGAATTTCTCCAATGTGTTCAGCAGCACCCTTTAGGGAAAGTATGCAGTCCCACAATGAAGACTCTGCAGTGCAAAATTCTAAAGGATTGTGTATTGATTTCGGTTACAGAAGGTGACAGCTGTTCTGGGCTACAAGAAAATGACCTCAAAATCTTAGCAAAACCTTAAACTACAAGAAAAATGGCACTGCAGTTGCTGTTTCAAAGTGAGTGGCCAGTTATCTCTCTAGTGTTTAAAGGGATAGTAATACTTCATTTTAACTTTATTTTATTTTGTAGGCATTAAAAAAACATGAAGAATGATATAAGTCTTATCTCTGAAACCTTTATGGTTTAAGAGATATTCACAAACAAAGTATCCCCCCCCTGTTCAACCAGATAAGAAGGGAGATGCCCAGGTAGACTGCAGAGAGGGACAATCTTCAATTAAGATAATGGAAAAAGCTGAAAAACTTTTCAAGGGGGGAAGGGCTTTCATTGTTTTCATACAAAGAAAATTGTCCCCTTCTGTTATCTGTACTGTCATACAACCTGATCCACATCTGAGAAGAGATGGCTTACACTAGGAAAAAGGGGCGGGGAGGGGAACTTTGCTTGTGAATATCTCATAAACCATAAAGGTTTGAGAGATAAGACTTATATCATTCTTCATGTTTTTTTAATGCCTACAAAATAAAATAAAGTTAAAACGAAGTGTTACTATCCCTTTAAATTATTATGGCGCCCTGAAGAAAGAGCAGGTTGTACACTGACATTAAGTGACCATAGCACAGGGGTGTGGGGTCACGTAATGTCACACAACCCTACCCCATACGCCACAACATTTCAAATGGCCAAACAGGGACACTTTTGTTTTAAGTGGGTTTGCTGGGAGTGCGAGTGGTAGGTGGGGCATTACCAAAAAAATGTTGGGGTTATTGACACCACTTTGTGTAAGTGAATAAATGATTTACAACAAAACCAAAGTATTTTATTTACACAGACTAATTTATAAACACATATACTGAAAGTTATACAGATACTAATGTGAGTTTTATTGCTCTGGAGCAATGTGATACACTTCTATACACACCACACAGTCTGATCTCCTAAACACAGGGACACCAGGGTGATACACTTATATACACACCACACAGTCTGATCTCCTAAACACAGGGACACCAGGGTGATACACTTATACACACACACACACACACACCACACAGTCTGATCTCCTAAACACAGTGACACCAGGGTGATACACTTCTATACACACCACACAGTCTGATCTCCTAAACACAGGGACACCAGGGTGACACACTTATATACACACCACACAGTCTGATCTCCTATACACAGGGACACCAGGGTGATACACTTATATACACACCACACAGTCTGATCTCCTAAACACAGGGACACCGGGGTGATACACTTATATACACAACACACAGTCTGATCTCCTAAACACAGGGACACCAGGGTGATACACTTATATACACACACCACACAGTCTGATCTCCTAAACACAGGGACACCAGGGTGATACACTTCTATACACACACAGTCTGATCTCCTATACACAGGGACACCAGGGTGATACACTTATATACACACACCACACAGTCTGATCTCCTAAACACAGGGACACCAGGGTGATACACTTATATACACACACCACACCGTATATACACACACCACACCGTCTGATCTCCTAAACACAGGGACACCAGGGTGATACACTTCTATACACACACAGTCTGATCTCCTATACACAGGGACACCAGGGTGATACACTTATATACACACACCACACAGTCTGATCTCCTAAACACAGGGACACCAGGGTGATACACCTATACACACCACACAGTCTGATCTCCTAAACACAGGGACACCAGGGTGATGCACTTATATACATCACCACACAGTCTGATCTCCTAAACACAGGGACACCGGGGTGATACACTTCTATACCCACCACACATTCTGATCTCCTAAACACAGGGACACCAGGGTGATACACTTATATACACACACCACACAGTCTGATCTCCTAAACACAGTGACACCAGGGTGATACACTTATATACATCACCACACAGTCTGATCTCCTAAACACGGGGACACCAGGGTGATACACTTATATACACACCACACAGTCTGATCTCCTGTACACAGGGACACCATGGTGATACACTTGTATACACACCACACAGTCTGATCTCCTAAACACAGGAACACCAGGGTGATATACTTATATACACACCACACAGTGTGATCTCCTAAACACAGGGACACCAGGGTGATACACTTCTATACACACCACACAGTCTGATCTCCTAAACACAGGGACACCAGGGTGGTACACTTCTATACACACCACATAGTCTGATCTCCTAAACACAGGGACACCAGGGTGATACACTTATATACACACCACACAGTCTGATCTCCTAAACACATGGACAACAGGGTGATACACTTTTATATACACCACACAGCATGATCTCCTAAACACAGGGACACCAGGGTGGTACACTTATATACACACCACACAGTCTGATCTCCTAAACACAGGGACACCAGGGTGATACACTTATATACACACCGCACAGTCTGATCTCCTAAACACAGGGACACCAGGGTGATACACTTATATACACACCACACAGTGTGATCTCCTAAACACAGGGACACCAGGGTGATACACTTCTATACACACCACACAGTCTGATCTCCTAAACACAGGGACACCAGGGTGATATACTTATATACACAGCACACAGTCTGATCTTCTAAACACGGGGACACCAGGGTGGGAAAGAGGGACAGAACGATTTGGGTCTCAGAGAGACTGTCCCTTTAGGGTGGGAAAGAGGGACAGAGATTTGGGTCTCAGAGAGACTGTCCCTTTAGCAAAGGAAACATATTCTGTCTCCGTAGTCTAGGCTGTAGCCCCGAATGGCACTAAGAAAATCTGGTCAACTCACTGTGTAGCCCAATTACACCATTAATAATAGGGAGATTAACACCATTACATCTTTAGTTACATTACATATTTATCTCCCTTGCATTATACACCCTTCAGGCACTCAAATAATTGTAGTCAAACAAGACCTGGAGAGCCATGAGTTTCCCATTTCTGCTGTACAGACTTGAGGCATTATTAAAAGGTGATTAGCTATTAATCAGAGTAACCCGGCAGGGTATTTCCTGTGTGGAAGGGACTGGGGGCGGAGTCATGTGAGGAGTTGGGGTGTGGCTTTGGGCAAAGGTAAGGGCACCTAGAGTGCCTTTCCTAGGCTCGCCTAAGATGTAAAACCAGCCCTGATGGATTTCAAGAAAGCTAATCCAACTTCCAAAAATATCAAGAAAGCTAATCAGCACAACTGCAAATTCAAATAGGAAGTCAGTGAGGCTGATGTACCAAGTAAAGTGGCTCAATTAATTCTAACTGCACCAAAGAATCAATAAAAAAAACAAACAACATTGATTTAAATGGCATTTTAAACCCCTTTAATGCAGAGCAGTCTCCACTGCATTGTAAACCAATGGAGACCTTTCTAGAATCCAATGGTTAAAAACCCAATTTAAATCAACGAGTATGTGGGGGAAATACCTCATTTCTGGTGCAGACTATTTGCTGCAGGTCTGTACTGCTTTATCTTAGCACGTCAGCCTCAGTGTGTAATTTAACCCTATAAGTGCCACAGGGGTATCCAAAGCATTGCAAATCAATGTGTTGGCTATCTCTCTGGTACTCAGAGGGATAACCAGACTCATCCATTGCAATTTTTATTCCTGGTTAAATCTTTTTCTTAGCCTAGATGTCAGAAGACACTCCAGCTATTAACCCTTTGAGTGCCAGAGGGGGTAAGGAATGCATTGATTTGCAATGCATCGCATACCCCTCTGGTACTCAAAGGGTTAACGGCAGATCTTTTGGGAACCTAACAACTCCCCATGCTTGTTTGTTTATGAACAAAAAAGTGCGCTGTAACAGTAACCCTTGGAGTGCCAGAGGGGTACGGAATGCATTGCTTTTTGAATTGTACACTCCTCAGGCACTGAAATGGTTGTAGTTCAAGAACAGCCAGAGAGCCACGGGTTGCTTGACCTGGCTGTATAGACTAAAGAGGTTTATTACAATTGTGCATTTGAGATCTACTCATTTTTTGAAGTTGTTCTAAGCACTGGTAATAGCCTTTATGAATAAAGTATACGCTGTGGCACGTCTGCTGTTCATGGGTTCATCCATATGTTTATGGCTATAATCACTAATATAATGAAACCCTCTGTTGCAACATTATTCTGGGTTTCCTATCTGCCAACTACCCCAGATTTCCAGGGACAGTTCCTAGTTTAATCTCCATGTCGCAGAATCCTCCTGTTTCTGCAGGTGCAGAATTACATCTCAGGCAAGCGCTTAGCTCTTCCCTTGGCCAACTCCAACTCGTCACGCAACTCTGCCTCATGTCCCATCCACTTTCCCTGGCAAAGAAAACACCCTTAGCCTATAAGAGAGGCCTTCAACAAGTATCTTGTAGCTACTGGTACCTCTTCGGCTACCAGTGAGTAGATCTCTCCTGTCCATTCAGGTATTAAGCTATCTGGTATGCCAGAGTCAAGTCCAGTGGTTGAAATCCGCTCCCCAATTGGCTGCAGCCAATCTGTGCACAGCTGTCATCTGCGGTACCCAGCAATGGTCAGTCAGAGAGCTAATAGTAATACAGATAGATACCCTGCCTCACAGAATTTTCATGTTTTTCCTGCCCCACTGCCATAATAGCTGCTTAGTGTCCCTGAATGGCAGAATGGAAATGGGGTCACCCTACAATGGTGTCCATGGGGGACCAAGATGCATCTGGTGTCTACCAAATAATGGGGGCTGCATGCTGGGCCTTAATGAGTGGAAGGAAAATTTTTTGGAGGAGAGCTGTCCATAGGATGACGTAGCAACAGTGCCTCTGTACAATTTCAGGCCACCGTGATATTGCACCTAAAAAATTTCAGTTTGAGCAGTAATAACTTTTGAATTAAATACATTTCAGCTGTGGGAGTTCCCTTGTTTTAATCAGGGAGATAAACCCTACAACATATTTTTCTTTTACATTTTAAGTATTACTATCCTTTTAATAAAGAGTTGCATATATGAAGCAAACTAACTGCATTCTATGGAGAAATGAAAATATCCAATTGATTTAAATGGAAACATTTAACCCTTTGGATGGAGAGGTATCCAATGCATTGCATCAAACAGAGGAAAAGGTGTAACAGTAATCCTGGCTATACCACTGTGACTATCTGATCCCTGCTTGGTACACTCTTTCAGCCCTTCTCTCCAATTAGACCCCTATGTCTCATGTATATCTTACCCTACTGCAGGGCCATGTCTTGTAGACCTCTGACAGCTGTCTCTAAAAACCTTTTTGTACTTTTGTATGATAGGCTAAGGGTATTTTCAGTTACACAACCCTAACATTCCTCCCATTGAAGACTATGTTAACACTTTGACTGCCAGTGGGGTATCTCAGTGCATTTGGGTACCCCTCTGGCACTCAGAGGGTACATTCCTAAGAAGAGTTAAAGGACCAGTGAACTCTTTTTTTATGGAAAAATATACTTATTTCAAGGCTTTTCCTGCTGAGTAAAACAAGGTATGCCCACTGCTGTGATATGCCTTGTTCTCGTTATATTATAGTTTAAACTGCAGGGTGGGACAGAGGGACAGAAGGATTTGGTCCTCAAAGAGGGACACTTGGGAGGTATGTTATAAATATTACATATACATGTGAACATATGCACTTTAACAAGCAGGCACATGCACACATAGACACCAAGGGGGGCTTGAGCACCTGCCCTTTTTGTCCAAAGTGTCCTCGTGCCCTTTTAACAAAAAAACAAAACAAAACAAAAAAATGTAATCAGTCCGATTTTATCTTATCCCAGTCCGTTTTTCTATATTGATTACCGGAGGGGAAGCTGCTCTCCTCTCCTCTTATGTCCAGGTCCTTTTTAAGTGCAAGGTCCCTTTAACATTCTGACACTCTGTAATGTACTATCGCCCACTAGTGACACTCTGTAATGTACTATCGGCCACAAGTGACACTCTGCAATATACTATCGCTCACTAGTGACACTCTGTAATGTACTGTCACCCACAAGGGACACTCTGTAATGTACTATTGCCCACTAGTGACACTCTGCAATATACTATCTCTCACAAATGACACTCTGTAATGTACTATTGCTCACTAGTGATACTCTGTAATGTACTATCGCCACAAGGGACACTCTAAAATGTACTATCGCCCACAAGTGACAGTCTGCAATATACTATCACCCACAAATTACACTCTATAATGTACTATCGCTCACTAGTGACACTCTGTAATGTACTATAGCCCACAAGGGACACTCTGTAATGTACTATCGCTCACTAGTGACACTCTGTAATGTACTATAGCCCACAAGGGACACTCTGTAATATACTATCGCTCACTAGTGACACTCTGTAATGTACTATCGCCACAAGGGACACTCTGTAATGTACTATAGCCCACAAGGGACACTCTGTAATATACTATCGCCACAAGGGACACTCTGTAATGTACTATCGCTCACTAGTGACACTCTGTAATGTACTATCCCCCACTAGTGACATTTTGTAATGTTCTATTGTCCACTAGTGACACTTTGTGATGTGACTGGTCAAAGAAAACGTATACCTGGAAATGTATTTGAATTGCTGGTAAGTATGGTAGTTAGTACAAGTTATACTTCTTCATTCATTTCTTATTGGTGCCTGGTATGATGCATTTCATCTGTACTGATTGGCAGTGCTGGGCAATGGCTGGCACAACATGCCTGGCAATATTGAGCATTGTATCAGTGCTTGGCACAATTTGTTATATGTTGTTAACTGGCACAGTCCTTTTTTGGTTGGCAGTGCTGGGCATTGTACCGATGGCTGGTATAGTTCTTCCATATTGGTTGGCAGTTTTAGGCATTCTTCTATATTGGTTGGCAGTGCTGGGCATTGTACAGGTGGTTAGTATAATTTACCTTTTTTGGCTGGCAGCGATGTGAATTGCACAGACAACTAACACAATTCTTCTGTACTGATTGGCAGTGCTGGGCATTGATCTGGTTCCTGGTACAATTCTTCACTTCTGATAGGCAGTGCTGGGCATTGATCTGGTTCCTCCTTCATTCCTGATAGGCAGTGCTGGGCATTGATCTGGTTCCTGGTACAATTCTTCATTCCTGATAGGAAGTGCTGGGCATTGATCTGGTTCCTCCTTCATTCCTGATAGGAAGTGCTGGGCATTGATCTGGTTCCTCCTTCATTCCTGATAGGAAGTGCTGGGCATTGATCTGGTTCCTCCTTCATTCCTGATAGGAAGTGCTGGGCATTGATCTGGTTCCTGGTACAATTCTTCATTCCTGATAGGCAGTGCTGGGCATTGATCTGGTTCCTTATTCATTCCTGATTGGCAGTGTTAATGATTGTATTAGTAACTGACACCATTCCTTCATGCATTGCTATACTTTTTTTTTTTTGTTGTTGACTGTTACAATTCTTCCTTATTGACTGGCTGGTGATTCCAGTCTGAATCAGGCACTGAAATTGCTGTCAAGTCCATATGCCTGCTTACCATCAATTTACTAAACTATGTATGCCAAAAAGCCTCACTTTAACCCTTTGATTGCCAGAGGGATGCATTGCGCACCCTTCTGGCATTCAAAGGTGTAATGTTGTCTGCACCAAGGTAAGGACAGTGAGGCAGTCTATGAATATTTTAAGGCTTTCCTTTAGTTAGCACCAGGATGTATGTTATGTATTAAAGGGATAGTAATGTTTCACAAAAACAAATCCCATGATTCCCAAGAATGAGAGGACTTTGGCCACCACTTTTCTATGTGCTGCTGTGTGTAGGATATGTATAGAGATAATTATTGTGTTTCTTCTCTCAATAGGAACGGGTAGAATATCTCTTCCTCATCATCTTTACAGTAGAAGCCTTCCTAAAAGTCATTGCATACGGGCTTCTCTTTCATCCCAACGCTTACCTCCGCAACGGCTGGAACCTGCTGGATTTCATCATCGTGGTAGTAGGGTGAGTCTCAGAGCTTGGCACTCATCTTAAACACAGAGGCTAAGCTTTATTTTTTTAACTTTATTTGGCCCACAATGCCACTGAAGTTGTATAGCACGTAGACACTAATACACACACACCTCACTACATTTAAGAAATGTATCTTCACACTGCTAAGCCTGATTTTCTTATTATGGAGCCTATATATGGATCTGGTAGGCATTTGCAGTGGTACTCCTACTGTTAGCTTGGAGATGCTTAATTCAAAAGTTATTATTGCTCAAACTTTTTGTGGGTTTTTTTTTGTTTTTTTTGTGTCTTAAAGGGATAGTAATACTTAAGTATTACTAATCCCTATAGCAAAGTACTACTAAAAAAAACATATTGCCCCCAGTGTCATCTCTCATACCTTTATGGTTTGATAGATGATCGCTTTTAAAGTTGCCCTCTCCCTCCCCCTTCCCCGTAGTCAGCATGCTAGCTGACTGAAGGGAAGAAAGTCGTACGACTTTCAGGCGGCTCTCCAGCACAACTGGATCGCATTCTTAAAAAAGAAAACTTTCACTGAAATGGTCTTCTGCGTGTGCTTGGTTTGCAAGCACACGTAGAAGACTGTTTTATTGAAAGTTTTTTTTTTTTTAATTAACGCGATCGCGGCTCTGCTGCAGAGCCTCCTGATGAGGGAGAGAGAGGGCAACTTTAAAAGCGTTCATCTCTCAAACCATAAAGGTTTGAGAGATGACACTGGGGGCAATACGTTTTTTTTAGTAGTACTTTCCTACAGGGATTAGTAATACTTAAGTATTACTATCCCTTTAAGGGGCCCATACACAGTGGGATTTTGTTCACCAGTTCCAACCAATCTGGGTGATACTGACCAGATTGCCTGGTTATCTCACTTTGTATGTGTTACATCAGTCAAGTCGGGCCAACCAAAGTTATTTTGCTTAGATGTTCAGAAACCAAAGCGACATTGAATAGGTCTGTGACATCAGGACATTCAGATCTGATTGCACAGACTCCCCCCCCCCCAGATAAACAGGCAATCCTATTTGAGATTGTCTGAGTTTGGTTTGTGTGTACGTGTGTTTGTGTATGTGTGTGGACAGGAGCAACCAGTAATCAGAACATTTGAATAACGTATCTGACAACAAAAGGAGTGACTTGTTTTACAGAGCTAAAAATGATCTACAACATATATATTTTCTCTCTTAAGATGGGTTCACTGCCTTTATCTTTATCTTTCTCTCTCTCTCTCTCTCTCTCTCTCTATATATATATATATATATATATATATATATATATATATACACACACACACACACACACACAGTGACAGCTTGTCTATCTATTACACCTGAGAGTTTTTCTCACCATAATGGATAACCCGCACAGGTGCATACTTTGCAGATCTGTTAGAACGTGATCTCTTTTCTAAGGGAACAAAGGTAGTTATGCTCTAAGGTGTGAAAAAGAGGTGATAAAGTGAAGATATCTTCCTCAGTGATATCACTGTTCCAGTTCCTATGTTATTCTATAAAGACTACGCACTAAGATCTCTAAAGCTGGAGAAATCTTAGTGCATGGACTCCATAGAATAACATAGGAAATGGGGAAGTTATATCGCTGGAGAAGTTATCTCCTCTTTATCACCTCTTTATCACTCCTTAGTGCATCTCTCCCAAGAGTGCTTAATGCATACGTGTAATGAAATAATGGAGTTTAAAATGTAAGGAAGTTTCCTCATGACATGCCATGCAATTAGCATAAACCTAGAATATATAAGGTTAAATAACTCTCAAACTGTTTTGTCAAATGTAATATATCAAACACACAATATTGGTGATTTTCAAAGCACTTTTGGATTCACGTGACTTTAGGAGATATTAGGGGAACATTCACATCCTGAAAACTTTTGAGCACTTGTTTAATCACCAAAGAAACACTAGGAAATGTGCTCTCTTTTTTGTTTTTTACTGTAACGGACCCTAGGTCGTTACTATGGAAGTTCACTTGTTCCACCAAAAAGACTGAATTCACGGGTAGAACGGAGCCGTAGGCTGGCTGCTATGCGGTGCAACCTGGTCAGAAAAACCCCATAGACTTTACATGGGAAAGTAGGCGGCTTCCTGATTGGTCGATTGGTTGCCCGCCTACCGGTTCTGATTGGCTGACTGTCTAAGAACCAACTTAAAGGGACTCCATTGCCATAACATGGAGAAATGTCGGCGGCCACGTGATTGGCCAATTGAACTGGTAGCTCGTTAGCTCATTGGCTGGCTGTAAGAAGCAGCCAAAGTGCAGAGGCTCCACAGAGTCTGGGCTTCCATTGTTCTCATGTTTACCCCTGCCCCTTATCCATGAAGTTCAGCCCTTTGTGACATTGTGTGCCCATTGTTGCTAAATTTAATCATGTTAATTTAATTATAGAATGTTTTGTGCCCTTTTGTTAACTGTTTGACTTGATGCAATTAACTCTGCTTAAAAGAGCTGAATTCAGCCAAAATAAAGTGTGTTCAGTTTTGGAACCTGACTGGCGTGCTGTGTCGTTCGTTTGGGGTGGTATCAAGGGTCTTCTTTTGACCCCCATCCTGGGATAGCTGGAGCGGAGCACCGGAGACATCACCCTTCCCTGGCGGCCCCTGCAAGAGAGAGACCCGGCATAGCAGGCTAAGTCAATCTGAGGACTTAGGATCCTGTTACACTGGTGGCAAGCGGTGGGATCGAACTGAAACCAGCCCAGCAGGGGGAGATATAGCCACTGGCTTGACCCCGGTTTCAGCAACAGTTCGTGGGATCTTTTCTCTCACTCCACTGAGGGGATCCAGCCGGTTACTGATGGCAGCGCTAGAACCCTGGGACTATGTTGCGCCCAACTGGAGACAGACGGAGGAGCTACTGGCGCTGCGCTGGTCGCTGTTGGGGGACAATCCTCTACCAGAGTGGGAAGAAAGTCTGGCCTGCTACGTCGAAGAGGAGGTTCGTCTGCAAGACCGGTACACAGCCTTTCGTCATAAAGCGGAGCGGAAGGGCTACAGCTCTGCACCACGCTATGGGGTCCTTGATGGCTATGACTACGGCAGCTCTGGAAAAGTATGGCCGCTCTTGTGGAGAGACCACAACTTTGGCAGCAAGGCGGATAGTCGTTTTTGGGATATCCGGGATGCCCGGGAGAGGATGATGGGCCTCCATGACACCCCAGAGCTGGAGGGGGAACTTTGTGACCTGGCAGAGCAGGAGTGGCATCTTGAAAGAGCCTACCAGAGTCTTTTACGGAAGATTGAAAGGCTTGGTGCAAGAGAGGGACCAGGAACAGTCCACCTGTATCCTGCACCACTGGAAGAGATGACCCTGCTGACCAACCCACCCTGCCATGGCGGCTCTGTTCCAGCAGATGAACACCCATTTGATGAGTTCTGTGATCCGGTGTCGGAGGGGGTGAAGAAACTGTTGCCTTGCCTGGGACCCAACCCATTGGAAGAGACGGTGGCCCAACTTACAATGGCAGTAGAGCAGCACTACTTTCAAGAACTCCGGCGCTCCAGTAATTACCCAGCCCTGGGGAGTGGGACCATGGTGCTCCCCAGTGGCACTATTTCCTCTGGCCTGGGAGGCGAGACCGAGGTCTGCACCAGGCCCTGTGTTTGCCCTGCCCTGGAGAAGGAGAAATGTGTGCTCTCCAGGGGCACGGATGTTACTGGCCTGAGGAATGGGACTCCGGTCTTCCTCAGGGCAGAGAATGGCCCTGAAGTGGGTGGCCATGAAGAGGATTCCAGCGGTCTGACGGGAAACAGTGCTGCTGATCCTCTTGTTGTCCCTGTGGACTGTGAACTGGGGGGTGGGAGCGAGCCCACCAGTACCCCTATGCCTTCTGATATGGTGAGTGGGACACAGGTACTCACCAGTATCCCTTGTGCTGGGCCCGACGGAGGTGGCCCCAACAGGCTGACTGACTACAGTGCGGCTGCATCTGGCAACCCTGAACTGGTGGGAGGGAGTGAGTCCACCAGCCTTTACATGACCCATGACCTGGTGAGTGGGAGCGAGCTCACCAGGTCCAGGGGAAACCCTGCTGTGGTGGACGGGAAGCAGGTCCCCAGCAGCCGGCCCTGTCCTTCCCCTATTGCTACTGCCCTGGAGAATGGGAAAGGTGTGCTCTCCAGTTGCATGGATACGTTTGTCAGGAAAATGGGGAATGTGTTCCTCCTCAAGAAGAGAAAAGTCCAGGAGGCTGATGACTTGGAAGAGGAGGAGCCCTGCAGACTACGCCAATGCAGTATTCGGGCTCCTAGTGACTTTAAACTGATAGGTGTGAGTGAGCCCACCAGCCCCTATGTGACCCCTGGCCTGGTGAGTGGGAGCGAGCCCACCAGGCCCGGTGAAAATTCAGCTGCAATGAGTGGGACAACAGTCCTCTTCTCCAGCCCACCGCTTGTTGCCCATTTGCTTGAGTCCCCAGCCTTGGTGAGTGGGACCACTGTCCTCACCAGGGATGTTGGGGTGTCCCCTGGATTCCTTTGCCCCAGCCTGGTGGGTGGGAATGCATTCCCCACCAGGCCAGCCGTTATCCCAGCCTCAGGGAGTGGGACCACTGTCCTCCCTGGGTGCTGTTTGTTTTACCCCAGTGAATCCATTTGCCCTGGATTGATGAGTGGGAGTACGCTCCTCACCGGTCCTCTGGATGCCCCTACCCTGGGCAAGAGGTCCACCAGTTTTGACAACAGCCCTTTGCATATTGCCTCAACTCAGGAGAGTAGGAGCAGCTTCCTCTCCTGCCACCATGGGGCACTTGCCAAACCAAAATGGGGAGGTGTACCCATCCCCCCACAATTTGATCTACAGCCTTGTAAGAGCCCAGAGAACCCAGTGGCCAGTAGGACTCCTCCGCATGGACTGTCTATGGACCCTGAGCCACTGGCCCCAGACCCAGGAGGGCCTGACCTCAGCTCTGTCGGGGGCATGGCCCATGAGAGACCTCCCAATTTGGTGCCAGCCAGGACAAAGAGGCACCGGGTTCCATGGCCCAGGACCAAAGGCCCCAGTTTAACCCTTGGCCCAGGACAAGGGGCGCATCTGCTGTCTACTGGCCCAGACAAAGGGCCCAACGCTTTCCCTGGCCCGGACAAGGGGCTCCAGCCTTTACCTGGCCAGGACAAGAGGCGACCCTCCTCCACGCAGGAAAGTGTCGGACTTCCCAAGCCAGCGTTCATCCAAGCTGCCTTTGGCTTGGGTCTCGAAGAGGGGGGAAATGTAACGGACCCTAGGTCATTACTATGGAAGTTCACTTGTTCCACCAAAAAGACTGAATTCACGGGTAGAACGGAGCCGTAGGCTGGCTGCTATGCGGAGCAACCTGGTCAGAAAAACCCCATAGACTTTACATGGGAAAGTAGGCGGCTTCCTGATTGGTCGATTGGTTGCCCTCCTACCGGTTCTGATTGGCTGACTGTCTAAGAACCAACTTAAAGGGACTCCATTGCCATAACATGGAGAAATGTCGGCGGCCACGGGATTGGCCAATTGAACTGGTAGCTCGTTAGCTCATTGGCTGGCTGTAAGAAGCAGCCAAAGTGCAGAGGCTCCACAGAGTCTGGGTGTCACGGTTTATTATGACTCTCAGACACAAGTTTTAGGTAAAAATCAATTTTATTGAAATAATAAATTGATAACGTAGGATGGCAATCACATACATACAGATATATTCAGAATATAACAAGACAGAAGGCAGACTCTACCGGTCCTGTCAATATACCGGACAGGACAGTCTGAAGTAATAGAATGTTAGGCTCTACCGGCCTTGCCAATACCGGGTAAGGCAACCTGCAGATGGAATCGCATAACGGTTCTACCGGCCTTACCAAATTACCGGGCAAGGCAGCCTCAATAAATTCATAATGTAGGCTCTACCGGCCCTTCCAATACCGGGTAAGGCAACCTCAGATGGAATGTGGCAAAAGGTTCTACCGGCCTTACCAATACCGGGCAGGGCAGCCCAGAGATAGTAGCAGCAGTCAGATGGTAATGGCAAATTGACAGGATCGTAAGCAACCCAGTGTACACACACTGAGACTAACAGGGGAATCGTAAAGCAGCAAGGCTTTGGAGCAAACCAGCGTCCGCACTCTGGGACCAACACTGAATTGTATAGCCGATAGGCTTTGGAGCAAACCAGTGACCGCACACTGGTGTAACAAGCGAGTTAGTATAGCCGTAAGGCTTAGGAGTAAACCAGCGTCCGTACGCTGGGACCAACACCGAATTGTGTAGCTGATAGGCCTTGGAGCAAACCAGTGACCGCACACTGGTGTAACAAGCGAGTTTGTATAGCCGCAAGGCTTTGGAGCAAACCAGCGTCCGCACGCTGGGACCAACACAGAATTGTATAGCTGATAGGCTTTGGAGCAAACCAGTGACCGCACACTGGTGTAACAAGCGAGTTTATATAGCTGCAAGGCTTAGGAGCAAACCAGCGTCCGCACGCTGGGACCAACACAGGATAGTACAGCCGATAGGCTTTGGAGCCAACCAGTGACCGCACACTGGTGTAACAAGCGAGTTTGTATAGCCGCAAGGCTTTGGAGCAAACCAACGTCCACACGCTGGGACTAACACAGGATTGTATAGCCGATAGGCTTTGGAGCAAACCAGTGACCGCACACTGGTGTAACAAGCGAGTTTGTCTAGCCGCAAGGCTTTGGAGCAAACCAGCGTCCGCACGCTGGGACCAACACAGGATTGTATAGCCGATAGGCTTTGGAGCAAACCAGTGACCGCACACTGGTGTAACAAGCGAGTTTGTCTAGCTGCAAGGCTTAGGAGCAAACCAGCGTCCGCACGCTGGGACCAACACAGAATTGTATAGCCGATAGGCTTTGGAGCAAACCAGTGACCGCACACTGGAGAAACAAACGAGTCTGCATAGCCGCAAGGCTTAGGAGCAAACCCAGCGTCCGCACGCTGTGACCAACACAGCACTGTATAGCCGATAGGCTGTGGAGCAAACCAGTGACCGTACACTGGAGTAACAAGCAATGTCGCCGACGCAACCAGACAGGAGGTCGCCAGGATACAGGAGACAGGCGATGCGATGACAGGAACCAGCAACGATCAGTCAGGTCAGGAAACAGCAAAGAAGAAGTCCAGCAGGAACTGCAACACCAGAGACTAGGCCGGAACCAGGACTGGAAGTACTCAGCATGCAGGAAACACTGGAACAGTAGAGATCAGGAACTCAGGAACACATGAGATCAGGAACTCAGGAACACTGGAACAGAGGCCCAGCTATCACTGGCATAGTGATAGCAAGAAGGTCAGAAACAACACGAAAGGGCACTCAAAGGGTGCCCAATCCAGGTTTAAATAGGCAATAAGAGGCGGGCTATCTGCAGACAGCCAATAGAAGCCCCCTACTGGTGACAGACAGGGAACTGCAGCAATCACGGGCACCGTGATACTGGGCTTCCATTGTTCTCATGTTTACCCCTGCCCCTTATCCATGAAGTTCAGCCCTTTGTGACATTGTGTGCCCATTGTTGCTAAATTTAATCATGTTAATTTAATTATAGAATGTTTTGTGCCCTTTTGTTAACTGTTTGACTTGATGCAATTAACTCTGCTTAAAAGAGCTGAATTCAGCCAAAATAAAGTGTGTTCAGTTTTGGAACCTGACTGGCGTGCTGTGTCGTTCGTTTGGGGTGGTATCAAGGGTCTTCTTTTGACCCCCATCCTGGGATAGCTGGAGCGGAGCACCGGAGACATCACCCTTCCCTGGCGGCCCCTGCAAGAGAGAGACCCGGCATAGCAGGCTAAGTCAATCTGAGGACTTAGGATCCTGTTACACTTACTTTTTGAGATACTAAACTTAAAAGTTATCCACTTCCGCATAGTGCGGCACGATGTAGCTGTGGCACGGCTCTCAGGATTTCCCAGCAGTCTGTCATTCTCCTCCCAGCTGCCCCCGGGAACGCATTCACGCTTCACTTCAGTGTGGTGTGAGTGGCTCGTAGCATTACAGAAAGCGGCGATTAGCATTAGACTGAGGTTGCAGTAGTAGTATTATGAGGTTGCAATCTCAGTCTAATGCTAATTGCCGCTTCCTATAACGCTACGAGCCGTTCACACCACACTGAAGTGAAGCGTGAACGCGCTTCTGGGGACAGCTGGGAGGAGAATGACAGACTGCTTGGAAGTCCTGAGAGCTGTGTCACAGCTACAGTATGCAGAAATGGATAACTTTTAAGTTTAATATCTTAAAAAGTAAGTAAAAAAAAAAGAGAGCACATTCCTAATGTTTATTTGGTGATTAAAGTGCTCAAAAGTTTTCAGGATGTGAATGTTCCCCTTTAATATAATACATGGAAATGAATAAATTGGGATTTGTGTGCCTGTCAAATTGTGTTCAAGATATTTTCCCCAGTTGTGGAACTAGGATTTAAAGGGATATTAATACTTCTATTAAATTTGATTTCTGAGATTTCTTTATTGTTTTTGTAACACATAGCGCTATATTTCATTACTTACATGTTTGTAGTCCAAGCGCTATACAAGCTGAACTGATCCCTCTCCAGCCCCTTCTGGCCTCCTACCCAAAGATCTGTGATCCGGTCGTGGGACCGGACGGATGCAGCGAGGGACAATCTTCACTCAGTAAGTATAAGGAAAACCCTGGCCCCCTTGACGAAGGAGTTTGCTTTTGCTTACTGAAGATTGTCTTTTGCCGAGCTCCATCTAAAGCTCAGTGACCCAGGGAAAAGGGGCGAGTGGGGGATCCTTTCAGCTTGAATAGCTCTTGAACTACAAACATGTAAGTAATGAAATATAGACTCAGACATCAACTTTAATAGCGGTATTACTATCACTGTAAAGGGATAGTAATACTTAAAATGTAAAAAACAATATGTTGTAGGGTTTATTCCCCTGAGTACAACAAGATTACTCCCACTGCTGAAAGATGTTTCATTCAAAAGTTATTAATTTTTAAAGTTGAATTTTTTAGGTGCAATATCACAGTGGCCTGAAATTGTACAGTGGAGATGTTGCTACACCATCCTATGGAGATTTATGGTCCCGGGACCAGAGCTGTTCATAGGTCGTGTAGCAACAGCGCCACTGTCCAATTTCAGGCCACTGTGATATTGCACCTAAAAAATTCAACTTTGAAAATTAATAACTTTTGAATGAAACACCTTTCAGCAGTGGGAGTACTCTTGTTTTACTCAGGGGGATAAACCCTACAACATATTTTTTTTTACATTTTATGTATTACTATCCCTTTAAGGAGCAAAAAGTGCATTATGGAAAACAATATATTGATGTGTTTTCCTGCTCTATAAAAACAGGGTATTCCCACAGCTGGAGGATACTTAAAGGGACACTAATGTCCCATAAAAAAATTATCGTCTTGTATATGGAAAAAAAAAAAAATTTATTTGAAGCAACTCTATGGCTTGAGAGCTATTCGCATTGAAAGTTCCCCCCTCCCTCCCCTTCTCTTGACGTCAGAGCTCTACTGACAGCAGGACATCCCAGGCCTGGGACCAGACGGCGGCTCTGCAGCAGAGCCGAAATCGTGTTATTTAAAAATAATTACTTCATTGGAAAGGTCTACAAAGTGTGCCTGGTTTGCAAGCACACTTTGTAGACCGTTCCAGTGAAGTAACCCTTTTTAAAGATCGCTATTGCGGCTCTGTTGAAGAGCCTCCTCGTGTCAGCCGACTCGAATCTCCTGCTGTCAGCTTTACAGCTGACGTCAGGAGAAGGAGAGGGAGGGGGGAACTTTCAATGCCTATATCTCTCAAACCATAGAGTTGCTTCAAATAATTTTTTTTTTCATCTACAAAATGAGGATAATTTTTTTATGGGACATTACAGTCCCTTTAATCCCAAAATTCTAACAAATTGTATAACAATCTTTAATGACAAGGTGGAGCTGTTACTTTCACATTCTGCGGCCAGAATTAGCCTACAGCTCAGCTCTCCTATAGGATGCAATAGAAATAAATGGAAAAAAGTATCTGTCTGGCCACTAGAGGGCCATTTTCAATACACTATAGAGGTGCAGTTCTGGAGCAAAGCAACTGCATCACAGGGGAGAAATGAAAATTCCCATTGATTTAAATTGAGTTTATATTGACTTGGATGCTAGAAAGTTCTCCAGTGCATTGCTTCAAGTATTTACAAAACTCCATTTAAATTTGGGGAATGTTTATTTGTCCTCTATGGCACAATTGGTTTGCTCAAGAACTGCACTCCCTTAGCCTATGGAATACGGCCCTAGGCGTTAGTTTAATTTATAAAAAGGCAGTTTGAACTGTAATATCTTGTCAATGAAGAATGTTCCAGAGGTAGAAGTACTTTTCTTTAATTTAGCATGAGAAATGGTATTTAAAAAAAAATATATATATATATAATCATGATGAAATGTTACTGCTCCTTTAAATGGGCAGTAGCAGGGCCGGATATCCCAATAGACAGAGTAGGTAACTGCTTAGAGCTCCAAATATTGAGGGGCGGTGCCTCTGCTGTGCTGGCCACACCCACATTCTGAATTGTGGGTGTGGCCAGAGCAATCTCAGTGTCCCTGCACCAGTTTTTTACCCCTTTAGTAATGCATTGGCAATCTCTCTAGCAACCAAGGGGTTAAAGCCTTTTTTTTTTTTGCCTTGTTATAGACCTATTGTATTTTCTGAGTCAGGATATAGTGGATGGGTCTGGGGGGGTGTGGCCATACGAGCAACAGGGGTGTGGTTATGGGTGAAATTAAGAGCACCTAGCGTGCCTTGCCAAGGGGTGCCTGAGATGGAAATCCAGCCCTGGGCAGTAGTATGTGACTTTAAGAGTATTAGGGGAGTTGTACCCTTTTATGTTCTTCATCCTTCCCTTCTTTTCTCATACAGGCTTTTTAGTGCTATATTAGAGCAGGCAACGAAGGCAGATGGGGGCAGCTCCATAGGAGGGAAAGGTGCCGGCTTTGATGTGAAAGCATTGCGGGCGTTCAGAGTCCTCAGACCCCTGAGGCTGGTGTCTGGAGTCCCCAGTAAGTAAACATTTCCCAGCCTGTTCTAAACTCTTCTTTATGGAACTAAAGGATCAATGTCAGCTCTAGTGAGTGAGAGCCACGGTGCAACCTATCCCTGCTTTCACTATTCATGCTTTCACAGTCCTTGACAGTAAGCTGCCTTGATCTTGATTTCCAGAGAGTTCCTGGTCAGTCAATCATCAAAGTAGGACAGTGATACTTTGTAACACGATCCCTGCAGCACTGACATTTAAATATTATCCAATCCTCCTTCTGTTTTGATGGCAGTGACGATGTTGGTGCCCCTTTCAGCTCTGCCTACTTCCAAATTGTCATTCTGTGACCCTGCAGCCTGTATACCTGGCCTCTTATTTCCAAACCCTGGTGCCACCTAATTGTAGCGGGTCTAAAGTAGGCAGTCACAGCAAAGACAGAACGTGTCTCTTTTGCTTTTTGGAGGGCACTAATTAAGCTGTGCGTTCTCCCTGTGCCAGGCTTTTCACCCGGGTGCCCACTGCTAACTAATGACAGACAGTACATGGCAGCATCATTTAGCATGTGGGCTGATGTCCAACTTCTCTTCTCCTTAAAATGCCTCCATCACCGGCAGCAAAGCATTTCCAAGGAATGTGATGTCTGTGATCCGGACGGTTCTGTTTGAACTCCCAGAGGCGCTTAGCAACATGTGCTAAATTGGCTATAAAGTGTCAGCAGTCAGGCACATAACACTCATTTTAATGTCTCTTTTATAATGTAGAACATGTTAAATAGCTCAGTAAATTCAGGTCCTAAAGTTTAGCTCTCAAATCCTCATCAACAGTTGGCACGAAACACAAGAAAAGAGTTGGCTTTTTCCAAGTTTTCAAGACAATGTGGTTATGTCCCTAGATGAACACAAATCAGCTATGCCAACTGAGCGGTCAGTTTCCTTGGCACTAACTACCCATGAGAGATCAGACATTTTTTTTTAAACACGAATGCATCCTTAACCCTTTGACTGTCGGGGGTAAGCAATGTGTACCCTCTGGCACGCAAAGGGTTACATATCAGTGGGTATTGCCTCCTAGGACAAATCTAAGATAAATGAAGCAGAATGTTAAGAGAAAAAGATAAAACATATATAGTTTCTTGTTTTGGTTTTTATTCATGGAAATTATTGCAAACTTTCCAGGAAGCTCATTTTCAATTTAATTTAACCTTTTGAGTTCTAGGGGGTGAGACGCTTTGGGTGCCCCACTGGCCTTTAACCCTTTAAGCAACAGAAGGGTACGCAAATCATTGCTCCAATGCGCTGCCTACCCCTCTGGCATTTTAATCCTTTGAGTGCCAGTGGGATATGCAACACATTGCAAAGCAATGCGTTATGTACTCCTCCTGCACTCAAAGGGTTAAGGGCTTAATCATTTGAGCCTTGGGCATTAGTAATATTTTAATTTTGCATTATTTTGGGGATTATGTATCCAGAACCTTATTCAACAATTTGCACAGGTGCAAGTCTAGGTCAAGCCAACTGCATCAGGGGACTCTTTTTTGTGAAGCAATGTGTTGGAGACCTCTCTAGTTATCAAGGGGTTAAAAGCCCCATTGAAACCAGTGGAAATTATGGAAATTTCCTTTTGTTCCCTGTGGTCTTTACCTCCCACGTGCCCCTCTTTAGAAGATATTAGGGGTCCATACCTCCCAAGTGTCCCTCTTTAGTAGATATTAGGGGTCCATACCTCCCAAGTGTCCCTCTTTAGGAGATATCAGGGGTCTGTACCTCCCAAGTGTCCCTCTTTAGGAGATATTAGGGTCCATACCTCCCACGTGTCCCTCCTTACAGGATATTAGGGATTCATACCTCCCAAGTGTCCCTCTTTAGGAGATATTAAGGGTCCATCCCTACCATGTGCCCCACTTTAGGATATATTAGGGGTCCAATCCTCCCAAGAGTCCCTCTTTAGGAGATATTAGGGGTCCATACCTCCCAAATGTCCCTCTTTAGGATATATTAGGGGTCCATACCTCCCAAATGTCCCTCTTTAGGAGGTATTAGGGGTTCGTACCTCCCAAGTGTCTCCCTTCAGGAGTTATTAGGGGTCCGTACCTCCCAAGTGTCCCTCTTTAGGAGATATTAGGGGTACATACCTCCCAAGAGTCCCTCTTTAGGAGATATTAGGGGTCCATACCTCCCAAATGTCCCTCTTTAGGAGATATTAGGGGTCCATACCTCCCAAATGTCCCTCTTTAGGAGGTATTAGGGGTTCGTACCTCCCAAGTGTCTCCCTTCAGGAGTTATTAGGGGTCCGTACCTCCCAAGTGTCCCTCTTTAGGAGATATTAGGGGTACATACCTCCCAAGTATTCCTCTTTAGAAGATATTAGGGGTCCATACCTCCCAAGTGTCCCTCTTTAGGAGATATTAGGATCCATACCTCCCAAGTGTCCCTCTTTAGGAGATATTAGGGGTCCATACCTCCCAAGTGTCCCTCTTTAGGAGATATTACCGGTCCATACCTCCCAAGTGTCCCGCTTTAGCGTGAACAGTCTTCGAGTCCCAAATCCCTCTGTCCCTCTTTATCATCCTGGTGTCCCTCTGTTTCGGAGATCAGACTGTGTGGTGTATATATAAGTATATCACATTGCTAACTCACATTAATGTCTCTGTCAATAAAATACTTTGCTCTTGCTCAAAATCATTTATTCAGTTACACAAAGCGGTGCCAATAGGTCATGAAATAAACTAAACATTCTCGGTAATGCCCCGTCCACCAAAGACACCACCTAAAACACAAGTGCACCTCTTTCGGACATTTGAAATGTTGGGTGGAATGCAGATTTTCTTTTTACATTTGGGTTAAAGGATATCTCACATCCCCTAATAATAACCCACACTTGCCTTACAATACCTAGGAAATCCTAATGGCCCCTATGAAATATGAAATAACCCCCACTTGCCTTACCATGGGTAGAAATTCTAATGGCCTGAATGAATTATTTCCTTGTTGGTAGCACAACCATGGGACATCAATCTCTGCCCACTGCACATGGCAATTTTAACATTTTAATGACCAGATTGGTGTGCAACATAGTGCGTCACGATGCTCTGTTCACCCACTCTGGTCCTTAACCCTTTGAGTGCCAGAGGGATGCGTTCCATACCCCTCTTGCATTCAAAGGGTTAATGGGTTAAGAAGATTCATACACTCTGCCTGATTCAATCTGAAAAAATCTGCCAGTAAAAATCATAGGCACCATTATAATTTTTTTTGGTCATATTAGGAGGTGTTGGTTATCCTTCAATTTGAAAATACTAATAAAAGTAGCTTTTTCCTCAGAAAATAAACATTTTGTCTGTCTCCCATTGTTTTCTGTACCGATATGCAATTTCTCAGTCTGTTTTTAGTAAATAAGAATTTCATATAATCGTTTAGTCACAATACGAGCCACGTGGCGCATATCACTGTTTAGTAAATCTCGGACATAGGCTCCTATGTAGTTTTGTCTGTTATAAATAAAGTTTTGTAGGCTGATGTCCTAAGAAGATCGAGGACAATTCTGGGCAAACCAATTGATCACAATGGTGCTTTTAACCCCTTGAATGCTAGAAAGGTCCCCATCGCACTGTGAAACAATGCATTGGAGACTTCACTAGCATTCAAGGGGTTAAACGCCCGCTTTAAATAATTGAGTATTTGGCTGAGTTTCACATGCCCTCCCTATGGTACAGTTTATTTGTTTAAGAATTATTATTATTATTATTATTAACCCCTTATGGTCGGAGGAGTGCATTGCTTTGCACACTCTTCTGTTCCTTAAAGGGATAGTAATGTTTCACAAAAACAGCAGCTCCAATTAATCTTCATAGTATTTGAGCCATAGAGAGTGTTATTTCATTACTCTCAGAGTTGTAGTTCAGGAGTAATTGAATGATAAAGTATCCCCCTCCCACCCCTTTTACATAGTGTAAGCCACCTCCCCTTAGATGTGGAATCTGGTTGCTTGACCGGACAGATCACAGCAAGGGACAATCTTCTTACTGTGATCATAAGGAAAACCCTGACCCCTTGACAGGTTTTTCAGGTTTTTCCCTTATGCTCCCTGAAGATTGTCCCTTTCTGCAATCCATCCAGACAGCCTTGCTGCTCTGTGCTGAGCAGTGTTACATCATTAAAAGGGGCGGGAAGGGATACTTTATCATTCAATTACACTTGAACTACAACTCTGACAGCAATGATATAACACTCTCCATGGCCCAAATACTATGAAGATTAATTGGAGCTGATTTTATTGTGAATCATTACTATCCCTTTAAGGGGTTAAGTCAGGCTTGTGAAGTTTGCCAACATAAGGAACATTCCTGATGACATTTCACAGTGCCCAGTGCCTGCTCCCTCACCAGTCCAATGTGTGCTTTTGTACAGGTCTCCAGGTAGTGCTGAATTCCATCATAAAGGCTATGGTTCCACTTCTACACATTGCCCTGCTGGTCCTCTTTGTCATTATCATCTATGCTATCATTGGGCTGGAACTGTTTATGGGCAAGATGCACAAGACTTGCTACTTCCTGACGAACGGATACCCAGGTAGGAACCATGAAAGTTCTCACAATCCCTACATCCAGGAGAATACAAATCATTAAACAGAGCATTGAACTTGTTTTATTATGCACACTTATATGTTCTAGAGATTTGCCTTCTGAGTAAAACAATGGTACTGCCACTAATGAGATGATTTCAAAAGTTGTTACAGTCCACAAAGCTGTTAATTTCAAATTCTATGTGTAATTTTTAGTCATTGACTCACATCTCCCATATAATTCAATAGAATAACTGACTGGACACCAGGCTGGAGATGGAAATCACTTCTCTGGCCCTATAAACTCTCCAAGTCCTATGTTATTCAATGGAGACAATGCACTCCAGCTTGAGATATCTCAGTTCATAAGAGTCCATAGAATAACATAGGAAATGGAGAGTTTAGAACACTGGATAAGTGATCTCCACTTTATCACCGCTTTATCATGCCTCAGTGCATAACCTCCCAGGTGAACTGTAGGTGAATATTCTGGCCACTAGAGAGCATTGTTAATATTAAAAAAAAAAAAAAAAAAAAAAAAAAAATCAACAGTTTAAACTGCAATAACTCTGGAATGACACATTCCCCAGCAATGGGAGTGCACTTGTTTTACTGAACAGGAATAGCCCATATATATATCCTATATTATAATTCGCTAAGTATGTTTGTCAGAAGCCGTCATGTGCAGTAAGGACGGCTGCGTGCACTGCAGTCAAGCGTAGTACAGACTGCCAATGCCACAGCTGATATGGAGCGGGGCTCTCTGAAAGGCCATAGTCCCGCTCCGTATCAGCTGCGGTGCTTTCAGGCAGTCAGTACTGCACATGACTGCAGCCCGCCAGTGTTGGCCCGTGTATACGGGCTTTAAAACTAATATATACTTTTTTTCATTAAAAGTTTACATGTCCTTTAAAGGGATAGTAATACTTAAAATGTAAAAAAATATATGTTGTAGGGTTTATCCCCCTGAGTAAAACAAGAGTACTCCCACTGCTGAAAGGTGTTTCATTCAAAAGTTATTAATTTTCAAAGTTGAATTTTTTAGGTGCAATATCACAGTGGCCTGAAATTGTACAATGGTGCTGTTGCTACACCATCCTATGGAGATTTATGGTCCCCTGTCCATAGGATTGTGTAGCAACAGCGCCACTGTACAATTTCAGGCCACTGTGATATTGCACCTAAAAAATTCAACTTTGAAAATTAATAACTTTTGAATGAAGCACCTTTCAGCAGTGGGAGTACTCTTGTTTTACTCAGGGGGATAAACCCCACAACATATTTTTTTTACATTTTAAGTATTACTATCCCTTTAAATTGGAACTATGTGCTAGGAATAAGTGGATCTTAGCATCATGTGCACAAATAAAAAATAGAATATTTATTTGGCAAGAATTCCCAGTAGATTTAAATTGGAGCTTTTAACCCTTTGAATGCTGGATTGTTTCAAATTCCCCATTCCTCATGCAAAGGGTTCAAATCCCCACTGAAATCAACAGAAAGGTTTAATCCTTTGAATGTGAGAGGGGTGTGCAATGCAGAGCAATGCATTGCATACCCCTCTGGCACTCAAGGGTTAATTGCCCCAGTGATGATGTTGCTCTGCTCTAGAATTGCTCCACTATATATATATATATATATATATATATATATACACACACACACACATATGCACAGGTATCCTATTGAAATGGAGCAGCCTACATCACAGCATGCTCACAACGTCCTGGGCGTCAAAATGGTGCCCGCAATAATATGTCACTTTTCAAAATGTTGCCATACACACACACACACACACATTATGTTCCCTGTGCAAACCAAGTGCATCATAGGGAATTTCCTATTGCTTTAAATTGAGCTTTTTAACTCCTGGAATGCTAGTGAGATCTCCAATGCATCGCTTTGCAATGTGTTAGAGACTTCTCTAGCAATCATGGGGCTGAAGTCCTGCTTAAAGGGGATGTATCACCTCTATAGAACTTAGGCTAAATAGTTAGGTTATATAGCGAATCAGACTAAAATTGTGTTAATTTTTTTTTAAAGCTTTATTTCGTCATAATTTAAGTTATAAAGTCTGGGCTGCAGCTACATCCGCATAGACTGCAGTTCGTCGCTCTGCCTCTGCTCTCCTCCTTCTATCCAGCTTCCTCCGAAGACAGATGCTCCTGTCTGTAAGCTGGAGCAGTCTCATTGGCTAGATATCAATTTCTGGCCAATGAGAGTGCTCTAGTTTACAGACAGAAAGCCAACATCATTGGAGGAGACTGGATAGAGGGAGGGGATCAGAGGCACAGCGACAGACTGCGGTACAAAGAAGGTAACCACAGTCTATGCGGAAGTAGCTGGAGCCCAGACTTTATAACTTAAATTTTGATAAAATAAAGCTTTAAAAAAAAAATGAACACAGCTTTAGTCCGATTCGCTATATAACTTAACTATTTAGCCGAAGTTCTATAGAGGTGATACATCCCCTTTAAGTCAGTAGGAATATATATATATTGTCCCCTATGGTGCAGTTGATTTGCTCCAGAATTGCAACACTTTTCCTCATGCATCATCCTCACTAATTCTATGTCCCTTTCTGTCCATTCAGATGTTCCCGCGGAGGAGGAGCCATCTCCCTGTGCCCTGGAAAACAGTAACGGCCGGCACTGCCCCAATGGAACCCAGTGCAAATCGGGCTGGGATGGACCAAAACATGGCATCACCAACTTCGACAATTTTGCATTTGCCATGCTCACCGTCTTCCAGTGCATTACTATGGAGGGCTGGACCGATGTACTCTACTGGGTGAGTGGCAGTGCAGGTTAATAACTGACTGCAAGCTCTTCAGGGCTGGATTTACTTCCCAAGCTCCCCTAGGAAAGGCACTCTAGGCGTCCTTATCACATGACTCCACCCCCGGTCCCATCCACTGTTTACCGGCACAGAAAACACCTTGGCCAATAACAAGCAAAGTAAAAAAAAAAAAAAAAATGGAACCCCTTGTGTGCTAGAGAGATCTCCAACGCATTGCTCTGTAGCAGCCAAGGGGTTAAATAATGGCCTGTAAAGGATTATATAAACTGGAGCACTGACATTGAGATTGCTTTGGTCACACCCACAACTCAGAATGTGGGTGTGGCCAGAACAGCTGAGGCCCAACCCCTCAAAATGTGGAGCTCTAGGCAATTGCCTACTCTGCTTACTGGGAAATCTGTCTCTGATTGGAAACCTCTCTAGTGTTCAAGCTATTAAAGGGATAGTAATACTTAAAATGTAAAAAAAAATATGTTGTAGGGTTTATCCCCCTGAGTAAAACAAGAGTACTTCCACTGCTGAAAGGTTTCATTAAAAAGTTATTAATTTTCAAAGTTGAAATTTTTAGGTGCAATATCACAGTGGCCTGAAATTGTACAGTGGCGCTGTTGCTACACCATCCTATGGAGATTAATGGTCCCGGGACCAGAGCTGTCCATAGGATCGTGTAGCAACAGCGCCAGTGTACAATTTCAGGCCACTGTGATATGGCACCTAAAAAAATTCAACTTTGAAAATCAATAACTTTTGAATGAAACACCTTTCAGCAGTGGGAGTACTCTTGTTTTACTCAGGGGGATAAACCCTACAACATATTTTTTTTACATTTTAAGCGTTACTATCCCTTTAAATTAACACTTTGAGTGCCAGAGGGGTTAACCCCTTTAGGACCATAGGGGTGTACATTGCATTGCAAAGCAACACCCCTGGTCCGTTCACTAGGGTGCAGTCTGAAACACAGCGGCTGCATTGTAAGCACTTGTAATGACTGTTATCTCATGAGATGATTTTACTCAGTGTTTTGCACACTTCTCCCGAGGACACGACATTCTCATGACTGCGATATCAGAATGTTGTTCTTTTCAATGCAGGCAGCATTATGATATTGCTGTGTTCCACAAAACGACATTTTACTGCGCAGTTATGTTGCTCGCCCAATAGAGGGCGACATTTTCAAAGGATACCCATTGTAAGGACAAATAAAAATTCCCATTTCCATTGATTCAAATGAGAGATTTTAAACCCTTGAATGCTCGAGAGGTCATTGCAAAAAAGTTTGGTATCTACCAAGCACTCAAGGGGTTAAAAACCCTAATTAATCCTGTGTTTGCCTGAGGCGTACACAATGCATTGCATACCCCTTAGGCACTTGAAGTGTTAAACCAATGGGAAGTTTTATTTGTCCCCATGGTGCGGATGGTTTGCTCCAGAATTGTTCCATTTTTTATTTTTATACGTAAGGTTCATTTAGTTGTGTTTCGTGGCTTAAAGGGATAGCAATGTTTATTATGTAAATAAATGTATTGTAGGGTTTATCCTCATGAGTAAATCACTGCGCACCCACTGCTGAGATGTGTTTTATTTAAAAGTTATTGCAGCTTAACCTTGAATGTATTAGTTGCAATATCACAGTGGCCTGAAATGTTACAGTGGCGCTGTTCTTACACAATCCTATGGACAGCTCTGGTCAGTTCACCATAAATCTCCATAGGATGGTATAGGAACAGCTCCATTGTAAAATTTCAGGCCATTGATATACCGCACCTAAAGAAATTCAAGTCCAGTATAAAGCCAACAATATACATTTTTTTATGTATTAAGTGTTACTATCCATTTAATGCTGCCACAGTTTTGTACCTAGGAGACAAATGTGTACAGACTGCAGCCTTCCTGCTGTCATGAAACTCAGTGGAGGATGATGGGATTTGCTGACACATTTCTCATCCCCCACTACAATGTATAACCTACACTGCCTGAATTCTCCTTTATACATTTTCAGTTCTTCAGATGAATAAATAAAATACTATTTCACTTTTCCCTCTGGTAGGAACCTAAATATTTATTCGGATCTAAGCTCTCACATTGCTCCATTTTATTTTAAGTGCAGCTTCAATGGGAGATATAGACTGGAAATATCCGATCGGTCACTTTACCCAATCCAAGCCTTAGGCATTTCAGCTGTGATGTGAACAGACAGTAAGATGCCGGCATAGTGTCAGGGCTTCAAACTGTCCGTGAAATGCGCCTCTTGGTAATCAGCCATGTAGATTTAATGTACAGAGAACGTAGAATGGGGCAAGATGGGTCATAAGACCAAAGTGTTAGTTCCACTAGGACCTGCAGGCATAAAGCAACAAATTAAACTTTAACGTGGATTTCTAAAGGCTGAACAGTATGGCAATGTTTATAAATAAAAGAGCTTATGGGAGAGATGGTGAGGTATGCCAGTTATGTATCTTATAGCAGTAAAAGGGACATTGCAGCTCTCCTGCTGTTGTGGAACTACAACGCCCATCATCCTCAAATGACTGCGGATGATGAACGCTGCAGTCTGACTACAACTGGGGAACGTCAGGTTGCACATCCTTGACCCTTTAGGGACACAAATACAGGACAAGAAAGGGTGAGTATCATATTTGTCATGTGGGCAACCTGTGGATCCCCAGCTGTTGTTGGACTACCATCATCATCTGCTGACTAGAGTATCAGAAGCTGTATTTTAGCTATAGTGTTCCTTTAACCTTTTGAATGACAGATGGATATTCAATGCACTGCTTTGCAATATGTTGGATACTCCTCTGGCAATAAAATGGTTAAAGGAACACTAACACCTCCTGACAATGAACCCTCACTTATTTTAGTCTGGGCAAAAATCCTAATGACCACTATGAATCAATTCTACGTGGATTCATTCTCCAAAATGAATCCTTATATTGTAGTGGGTATCATGTCTGTAATGGCAATCATGATTAGTTTTTGTCAGACTCCAGGACTCTAAACTACTCCCATGAGCTCTCATTAGGAAGGAAAACCAGTGGGAGGAGTTTAGGATCCTGGGGACCTGCAAAAAAGAATCAGGTTTGTTTCTGTTGACATGATGTTCAGTACTAAGTAGAAACCAACCAGTTATGCAATGCATTGCTTTGCAATGTGTTGCTCACCCTTCTGGAACTCAAAGGGTTAATTCTGGGAAACCTATCCCTACAGTGGAATCATAGTGGACATTATGGTTTTCTTCCTAACCATTAGAGTACTGGAAAGGCATCAAATGCATCGCATTTCAATATTTTGCAATTCATTGCACACCCCTCTGTCGCTGAAATGGTTAAGGGAACAGTAAACTTCATGGTTATGATGATTGTGCCTAGGATGCCTTGCCTAGTTGCACCTGAGATGCAAATCCAGCCTCACCCCTAGGCTCTGTTATAGAGCTGGCCAAGTCGCCTCTGCCAACTTAGATCTGTTATCCCACATTCTCCTGTTATTCACTCACATGGGGGGGTCCCAAGTCCAGCCCATGTCGGCATCAGCCATATATTATTGGCTGATGGCCTAGTGTGTCTGCCAATCAGTGAAGAACTGGGTTAAGAGCATCAGGCTAAAGTGTGATCATTGCATTATTTGCGGGGATGAAAGTGCAGCAAAGGCAATCATACACTGGGAAAAGGACCCTGCCCCAAGGAGCTTACAGTCTAATTAGAAATCATGAAGACATACAGAGACAGTAGGAGGAGGATCATAAGTGCAAGTACAAGGTGTAGGGAAGGAAGTGCAGAAGGATTCTGATGTGACTGTCAGTGGCACAAGGAGGATATTGTTACTGAGATGCCTCCTTGAGCAGATGGGTTTTCAAGACATGGTTGAAAGTGATGAGTGTGGATGACTGGCGGTTGGTGCTAGGGAGGGCATTCCAAACTCGAGGGGCAGCCAGTGAAAAAGATTGCAGCCAAGAGATGGCTCGAGTTGTGTAGGGAGAGGAAAGATGAACCCTTGAGAAGAACCAAGTGACTGGAAGAGATGTAGCGGGAGATAAGAGCAGAAATTAAAGAGGGCGCTGAAGAAGAAAGAGACTTAAAGGAGAGGACAAGAATCTTGTAAGAAATACAATACTTTATAGGGAGCCAATGGCGGGAGCAGATGAGAGGGAAGGTATCTGGGAGCAAAGAGATATTTTTGCAGCTGAATTGAGAACAGACTGAATTTGATAAAGATGAGAGACAGGAAGACCAGAGAGTAGAATGATACAATAGTCGAGTCTACAGAGAATGAAGGCCTGAGTGACAGTTTTTTCCATAATCGCTCATGTGAATGACCCACGCAGTGGCCTATAGGTCTCTGTACTGATCAGAATGCTTGTAATTTGGATGTGGTGATTAAATGAGTGCATCCAAGCTGCCGCATTCAGTGGTATGGTGCATTCTGGGAAGCAGATGGGACTAACACCATTGCAAGCAAGCATTTCTACACGGGTACTTTTAGTGCAGTGTTAATAACACGGAGTTAAATTCACCCGTGTGCACACAGCCTAACAGTGTCAATACCTTCCTGTGTACTTCTAACACGCCTCTGTTTTTCTCTTTAGATGCAAGATGCAATGGGATATGAGTTACCCTGTGTGTATTTTGTGAGCCTCGTCATCTTTGGATCATTTTTCGTTCTGAACCTGGTTCTTGGTGTGTTGAGCGGGTAAGCTAAGCCATAATTCATACTAATTTTTAAAAATACATAGCAAATCAATCCCAAAACATTTATAAAAAACCAATATAATTAATGTCATACTGTCATGTCGTTGGGAAGAATTGTATTTAAAGTATCATCTTCTCATTAGTTTTAAATGTTTAAAGGGAAAGTCTACAAATAAAAAATATTGACAAGTTAAAGCTCAGACCAAAAGTAGCAACATTATAAACGTTTATCCCAAATGGTACCTGTCTGCCCATATCTACTTGACCCACCTCCTGTATGAACTGAAGATGTCAGTGGCAGTCTCATTCCCATTGGTTGTTAATGTGAGTATGATGTCTTAACAGTCAGTAGAAATCATCAGTTGCCTTTGTGGAGCTCACAGCACCAGCTCTGGGGAGAAGTTCGGTGACATGCATACTGCGGGCTGAAAGTTTAGAATGCTTATATCCATCTGTCTGTCCGTCTGTTTGTCTTATCTACTACCTATCTACATACCTATCTGTCTAATCTACTATATCTATATCTCTGTTTGTCTCTGCATGCATCTATCTATCTATCTATCTATCTATCTATCTATCTATCTATCTAATCTACTACATCCATATCTCTGTTCTATCTGTCTTGCTATCTGTTTCCCTCCTGCCATTGTTAAAATCTGCCAGCCAATACCTGTTTATGTGAAAGCAAAATGATTTTATTCCCACAAAGTGTAGTACTGACAGGAATAATATCTGTCTGCACGTGGACTAGCCTGCACTGAAAAGAATACAACAGATTTCTACTGTTCTTTGTTCTCCTTGACTCAGGCTGAACTGCATGTTACTGTACTACTTAATGCAGTATTCGTTGGACATAGAAAACATTACAGTCAACCTACGGAGCTGAGCTACAAGAACATAGGAGGGAGTAATAATACTGTGCCGTTTTTTCCATCTACTTGCACACATCAGAAAATCACTGTTTTCATTCATTTGTCCCATTACGGAAGACACGTAGGGATGCACACCATGGATATTGCTAAAGTAAATTGAGTCAGGCAGGGTAGTAATGAACACAGGCAGTGGGTAGACGGCATAATCCTTTAAGGACCAGAGGGGTTGAACAAATAAAAGGGTGTCCAAATAGTGCCTGTTAATCTGATAAGTGAATATTACCAAATTAAAATAATACTCTCAATCAAAGTAGCTGGCTGATAGCATCTACTATCAACCAGCAATAAAGGCTTGCAGATTGAATTACCCTTTCTGTGCTCAGATATCACAAATGGATGTTTCAGTTGGGCTGGGGAAGAAACAGGTGCTGCTTAAATCTTGTTACAAGTTTTATTCTCCAATCTAGTGCACCTTGCAAAAGTATTTTTAAAAACAAATACAAAAAAATCAAACAGAAGATAAGATAGCACTAGGCTGCTTCTTCAGATCAGTTTGTCATCTCCACAATAGAACAAAAAGAAAGACAAAGCAGCACGTAGCAATTCTTCTATGGCTGTCAGATTTAATCTAGCAGCACTGATTTTGGATGCCTAGTTCCCTATGAAGGTCTGCTGTTCTGGTGAAAAGCGGAGCTCCAGGTGCAATCCTTAGGGCCTTGATCTGTACTTTCTGTAGGGATGATCCGTATTGCTCCTTGCAACCACTCCATACCAGGAAGGCATATGTTCACCTGGGTCTGATAACTGCCTTGATCACTCTGACTTTGCTCTGGATAGGCATTGTCCTGATCTTCAGTAGGGGATACAATGCTGCCAGCTTGGTTGTTGCTTTCTGTTGTGTCCTCTCAATGTGGTTTCTCCAGGTTAGTTTGCTATCTAGGGTTACCCCCAGATAAGAGCTGCTGGTCTCCTACCTGATATTTTCTCCATCTAGGTGGATTTGCCAGTATTCCCTGATGTTGTTTCTGGTGAACAGAGTAGCTGTAGTCTTGCTGGTGTTGAGTCCTATTTACCAGTCTACAAAACAGCACACACAATGAGCTTGTTTAAATACCCCACCCTCCATTCCCATTGGATGGTGTAGAATGTCACTTAAACTGCATCAAATACATAAGTTGCTGTGGTATTTTATAAAGCAGATCACAGGAAATGTTAGTACTAGACTTTACTGAAGAATTAAAATCTTCTCAAATACTTTAAATGTATAAAATAACATCCTTCAGGATCTGACCAGAAGTACTTCTATCAGGTGTTAGTAATGCTTTGGTTTTATTTTATTTAAATGCACTGTAAAGTGTTAAAGAGGAACTTTCAGTACATACTTAGTCGCCATGCATTCATTAAACTCATGGTGACTAGCTTTGAAATAGATGTTTTACCTTGAAAAAATAGCCCAGTGTGAAGGAATCCTTCCCGTATGGGGACTGACGGGCAGGTTAGTGCAGTCCGTGCGCCTGCGCTGTCAGTCCCTTTTAGTAACCATATGGTGCACTGCAGTGTTACTCAATGGAGACTGGCACCGACAGTGCAGGTGCGCGGACAAGATGTCTGCGCTGTAGCCTGGATTCCGGTCTACAAATGGGAACAATTCCTTTACACTGGGCTATTTTTTCAAGGTAAAACATCTATTCAGAGCTAGTTGCCATGCGTTTAATGAATGCATGTCGACTTAGTATGTACTGAAAGTTCCGCTTTAAAGAATGCGATGTCAGTCACAGTTTAATACTCACTAGCTTCTGTCTAAACCCCTTCCCTGTCATCCTTTTCCTCTAGTTTGGGGGCTGGCCAACAAGATTGAACCATTGCCATTGAAACCTACCCCATGGGTAACATACAAAGAGGAACTTTTCTATGTATGAGTGGTTTTACATATTCCTGCCCAGAGCTTTATTTAATGCTCAGGAGGCATTAAAACTACTCAAACAGAGACAAGAGTCTCTGTGTGACTGAGCCAATGAGCTGGCTGTGATGGCTGCTGGTTGGCTGATCATTCAGCTGGTCATCTGGAGAACTGGCTGATGTCAGAGCAATCAGCATTGCACATCTGTCTAGTCTTTAAATGCCTGAGGAGTGTGACTAATATCAGTCAGGGACTTTAATACTTTACAGAGCAATAAAGTAAACAAAACAATAATGTCTATGCAATATTATCAATGCATTGCATCCCCCTCTGCCAGTCAAAGGGTTAAATCTATTATCTCCAATGCATCACAGGGCCTTTTTGCTGAAAAACAGTTTAAGTACATACCTGGGACCTTTTTCTTCTGGCCTCCCCAGAGGGGGAGGCCTGTGGCGCCTTTGAGGAAGACAAATTATGCAATTTGCATTAAAAAGGAGCAGGGCTTAATCGTGACTGGGGGTGGGGCTTCAGACAAGTGTAAAAGTATAGGGTAATAGGCTGGGGTAGGAGAAGAAGTGGGTGGGGAGTGGGTAGAACAATAGGGAAGGAGCACCAATGGACAGAGTTTCTTAAGAAACTGCTCACACCCCATAGCATCGGACTCTGTCCTGGAGACCCTGTAATGCAGAGTCAAAACCGGAGTCTCGGGGGCAAATCCAGAGATTTCCCAGCTATGGTTTAAGTCTGTGTGTGTCAGAATCATGTGCAACACATTGCAAAGCACAAAAAGCTTAAAGGGATAGTAATACTTCTATAAAGTGCACGCAGCGCTATATTTAATTACTTACAGTTTTATAGTTCAAGACAAAAGGATTCCCCTCCTGACCTTTTCCCTGCATCACGCTGCCTCTCAGTCTGGTCCGGATGGAGCACGTTTAGGGACAATCTTCAGTAAGCAAAATGAAAATCCTGCCCTCCTTTGTCAAGTGGGGCAGGGTTTTCCTTACACTTTCTGAGTGAAGATTGTCCGTCGCTGCATCCGTCCGGTCCCACGACCAGATTGCCGATCTGATGGGAGGCGGCCAGAAGGGGTGGGAGGGGGATTCTTTCGGCTTGAATAGGGCTTGAACTACAAAACTGTAAGTAATGAAATACAGAGCTACATGTTAAAAAAAAAAAACGAAAAAAAAAAAAAAAAAAGAAGACTCGGAACTGTACTTTAATCATACCTCCCAACATTTCAAATGGCGAAAGAGGGACACTTCTGATTTAGGTTGCATTTCTGGGGGCGTGGCTGGTAGGCGGGGCATTTCCAAGAATTTTTAGGTTATTTCTTGACCCATCTGCACGTCTTTGTGTAACTGATAAATGATTTAGAGCAAGACCAAAGTATTTTAATTACCAATATTAATGTATAAACACATATACTGACAATTAACAACACATTTACGTGAGTTTTATTGCTGTGGAGCAATGTAAAACACACCACTCATTCTGATGTCCTAAAAAGAGGGACAAAAGGGTAGAAAAGAGGGACAGAGGGATTTGGGTCTCAAAGAGGGACTGTCCCTCCTAAAGAGGGACACTTGGGAGGTATGCTTTAATAGAAGTATTATTGTCCCTTTGACCCTTTGAGTGCCGGAGGGGTACTCATCGCATTGCAGAGCAATGAGTTGCGTACGTCTCTGGCACCCAATGGGTTAAAAAGAACTGTAAAAACGCTCCACCACCTCCTTCTACCCTATCACTGCTCAGAACTCTCTCCTCCCATTCCCAGAACCCTTCACTCACACATAAACACACACACACACACACACACACACACTGATTTGTAAGGCTGGAAATTACAGGTTCAATCACATAGAGACAAGCACTTGAAGCAAAGAGTTTTATTCATTATCATCATAAACAGCTGCTGAATATAACAAGTCCTTTTGTCTCGCTATACATACAATTGTTGCCTTTCTTCCTGAAAATAATAAGCTGAATAAAAAATGTTTATTACTGATAATGTTCAGTGTGGCATGTTTCTAAAACAGACAAGGAGCAACACTGGAGGAGGGGAAGATTAAAGGATACATTTAACATATAATTGTATTTTATACAATTTTATTATTATTCAATTCAACTGTAATGCAGTAGTGATGAGGCAGACGCAGAATATCCCGTTATGAAAGAGCTTCGGGGCCAGATTTCCCAACAGGCAGAGTAGGTAACGGTCTACAGCTCAAAATTTTGAGGGGAGGTGCCTCACCTGTGATGGCCACACCCACATTCTGAAGTTTGGGTGTGGCCAGAACAATCTTAGTATTTCTGCACCAATTTTATAGAGGCTATTATTTAACCCCTTAACGGCCGATCGGAGCGGCACGGTCAGTTAAGGACCACGGAGCATTTTTTTTTTTTTTTTGTTCCTTCCGTTTCCGGACTCCCCGAATGGCGTGCAGCCGCGGGGGGAGCCCGGAATTCCATGACATTCATAGTATGTCATGGGTCGTTCAGTCAGATTTACCCATGATGTACTATGACCGTCAAGGGTCCTTAAGGGATTAAAAGGATAGCAATGCTTACAATTTATCTCTCCTGAGTAAAACAAGGGTATATCTACTGCTGAGAGGTGTTTTTTTCCAAAAGTTTATTACAGCTCAAACTTGATTTTTTTTAGGTGCAGTATAACAGTGGCCTGAAATTGTACAGTGGAGCTATTGTTACACCATCCTACTGACAGGTCTGGTCAGTTGAGCATAAATCTCCATAGCATGGTGTAGCAACAGCGCCACTGTATAATTTCAGGCCGCTGATATACTGCACCTAAACAAATTCAACTTTGGGCTGTAATAATCTTTGAATAAAACACCTTTCATCAGTGGCAGCACCCTTTTTATTTAACTCAAGGGGATAAACAGTTCTTGCTTGTTATAAGTCAAGGATAATTTCTATGCCAGGAAACAGTGGATGGGTCTTCAGGAGGGTTCATGGGCGGAGCTCCTAACATGCCTTGCCCAGGGGAGCATGGGATGTAAATCCAGCCCAGTAGAGCTTGCAATCAGTTATGTAGTCCATATGCATAAAGTAAAAGTAGAATAATTCTGGGGAAAATAAACTGCTTGATTTATAGGAACAGCTCTGTAAAAGTTCAAGCCATTGAGATACTGCACCAAAACAATTCAAGTTTAAGCTGCAATAACTTTTGACTTAAACACCTCACAGCAATGGGAGCACCCTTGTTTCACTCAGCAGGATAAACACTACAATATATATATATATATATATATATATATATATATATATATATATATATATATAAATACTAGTTACAAAGCCCGTATACACGGGCTGATCCGGAGCAGGGAGCTCCGGATGCCTCACATCCTGTCTGTGCTCCCGGCTCCGGGGCAGCAGCAGAGGCGCTAGGTGACATTTTGTCACTCAGATGCCTCCGCTGCTGCCCTGGAGCCGGGAGCACAGATAGGCTGTCAGCCATCCGGAGCTCCCCGCTCCAGATCAGCCCGTTCTGCGAGTCCCTACTGTGCATGTGTGGTTACGCACACAGTGAGTGACGCATTCTAGGACTTAATGTTATAGGATATATATATATATATATATATATGTATATATATATATATATATATATATATATATATATATATATCCTATATAATAATTTGCTAAATCATGTGTAACACCGCGACATGCGCAGTAGACACTGCTGCACGTGCTGCAGTCATGCACAGTAGAGACTGCCCGCGCCGCGGCTGATACAGAGCTGGGCACTCGGATTGAGCGTCCAGCTGTGTATCCGCCATGGCGCGGGCAGTCTCTACTGCGCGTGACTGCCCCGCGACCGGGTGGCAGTGGCACTGTGGCCCGTGTAATGGGCTGTTCTACTAGTGTATATGTATATATATATTTACATATTAAGTGTTCCTATCCCTTTAACAGCAAAAGGACAGTACAACCGGCAGTTAAGGACCACTGGGCATTTTCTTTTTTTTTTTTTCTATGAATGGATTCTGGGCCTCCCGAACAGCGTGCCGCTGCACATGGAGCCAGGATTCTATGACATGCCAGGATTGTCATGGCTCCTTATGGCAAATTTAACCCTTTGAGTGCCAGAGGGGTATGGAACGCATTGCAAAACAATACGTTCCGTACCCCTCTGGCACTCAGAAGGTTAACCATGACGGTCCTGGCACACCATGGTTGCTTAAGGGGGTTAAAGAAGAAGAATGTGTCACTTAACCCTTTGAGTGCCAGTGGGGCGAGCAACGAATTGCTTAGCAATGCATTGTGTACACCTCTGGCATTCAAAGGGTTAAAAAAGATTGAGAGCCACTGTCACAGATGTTTGTCTTCTATGCCTAAATGGGAGTCCATCTTTAGATACATCCGTTCAGCTCCTGATGTTGGACAATGCTGGAGATTGCCATGGAGTTGCCTTGTGTATAGTTCTCCATTCATCACGCAGGCAAGATCTTCAGAGCTGTCCTTGGGTGACCCCCAGCCCATCCTTTAACAGCTGCTGATGAAATGACCTCCTGATTCCCATTTCCACAGTCGAATGAAGAGGCTTACACGCACTGTCTGGTAGGAGAGTGAGATAAAAGTGAGTTATTTATTGCACGACCACAGGGAGACAAATTATAATTTTTTCTACAGTATGTTGGGGAGAAGTTTTGAATCGGACCCTAAGGCAGAGGAATGCAAGTTCCTTGTGATCTAATATGCAAGGCTTTTTTCCCGTTCTGTGCCTGAAGCACCAAGCAGCCTAACTGAGGTTTGAAGTTTTGGGGCACCAATAAGGGCAATAGGAATCTGTGAGATAAAACCAAGGGATGACTTTTATCACTGCAATGGAATCCTGTCCATACATAGGCAGATAGAGAGATAGTCTTGGATTCCATTCCAGTTAATAAATTAAGCCTTGATTATTATATACAAATGTCCTCATAGATTAATACATTAATAGGAATCTGTGAGATAAAAACAGTGATAGCATTTATCTCATGCACTGGAATCCAGCTGATAGGTATGAGATAGATAGATATATAGATTGATTGATATGGGGTAGATAGATAGATAGATAGATAGATAGATATGGGGTAGATAGATAGATAGATAGATAGATAGATAGATAGATAGATAGTGATATGAGAGCTAGATAGGCAGCGATAGATAGATAGATAGGCAGCGATAGACAGATATAGATAGATATAGATAGATTGTGATATGATAGATAGATATGGGTAGATAGATAGATAGATAGATAGATAGATAGTGATATGAGAGATAGACAGACAGATAGATAGATAGATAGATAATAGATAAATAGGCAGGGATAGATAGACATAGATAGATAGATAGATAGATAGATAGATAGATAGATAGATAGTGATATGAGAGATACATAGGCAGGCAGATAGATAGATAGATAGATAGATAGATAGATAGATAGGCAGCGACAGAAAGACAGACAGATCGATATAGATAGATTGTGATATGAGAGATAGATAGACAGGCATATAGATATAGATAGGCAGCGATAGATAGACAGTTAGATATAGACAGATTGTGATATGAGAGATAGATAAATAGGCAGCGATAGATAGAAAGATAGATAGATAGATAGATAGATAGATAGATAGATAGGCAGCGATAGATAGACAGATAGATTGTGATATGAGAGATAAATAGACAGGTAGATAGATAGATAGATAGATTGTGATATGAGAGATGGATAGATATACAGGCAGATAGATAGACAGCAATAGATAGTGATAGTAGACATAGATAGATAGACAGTGATAGATAGATAGGTAGATAGATATGAGATATTTAGATACACTTAGATTATAGATATATAGCTCAACAGAAGTAACACCTTCCAATAATAAGCCCTTACTTACCTTATTGAGGCAGAAAATCCCAATGACCCCTATGAATTTTGTCATTGTGCCATTGCTCAAGAAATAACATCTTCATTTAGACTTGGATGTGAGGTCCATTGAGGTGGACATGACAGCTGCTGACAACACTGTAATCAGTCTAGACAGGTTATTTCATCAGGTTTTCTTTAATAATTCCTATTTTTGATTTGTATAATCCCACATGGACACTGCAGCAAAGCCTAATGTAGAAGGTGAAATTTTCTGTTAAAGGGGATATATCACCTCATTAAAAGTTTGCTTTAATCTGTTAGACTCAGTTATATCAACAATGCTGTGCCTTTTTTTTTTTTTTTTTAATTCGCTATAGAAATCCAGTTTTCTAACTCACATTGGCTAGATATCGATCTCTGCCAATGAGAGTGCTCCAGCTTACAGACAGGCCAGCGTGGAGGAGGATCTCCCTTGTATTCTTTTGCCGATCACATTGAGGAGAACACATCAAAGGGGGAAAAGTAAGTTAGAAAACTGGATTTCTATAGCGAATTTAAAAAAGAAACGCACAGCATTGTTGATATAACTAAAACTAACAGAATAAAACAAACTTTTAATAAGGTGATAAATCCCCTTTAAAGTACACAGTGCCCCCCCGATAAGCACCTATAATAAACACTGCTAAACATAAGCTTAGAGTCCCTCCCTTATCTGAACTTCCATTAGATTTTACAGCAGCTGCTCAGACAATTACTATGTGTGTGTTGGGGGGACAAAATTAATTGTCAAAACAGCCTAAGGGTGGAATACAAGAACGTGGAGCATTCATTATTTTTTGAAAGCCATACATTTAAGTGCTATTTGCTATTTCTCACTTTTTGATGCAAGAAACATACTAAAGCCACGCCCCCCCACACATTGGCCCCCCTCCCACCACATTGACCCCCTTCACAATGCCCCCATCTCCTACCTGGAGATCCTGCACGGTCCTATTAGTAATTCAGTGCGCTGGGAGATTATATGATCTCCCAGAGCTCTGCATTACTAGAGTTCCGGCTGGACATTGCGGGCGCCAGGCAGAGGGGTCTCAAGGGAGGCTGGGCCCCTGGAGTGCATGGGCCCGGTCGCATGTGCGACCCCTATAGTTGCACCACTGTACTGAATAACACATGCTCCTCAATTAACTGCAAAGATAGCCAGATGTATGAAAATGTGTACTAATTGCTGAATTAGGGTCTATTGCTAATCCTCTCACAAAGTGACAGACATTGTAGCCACAGCCACTATGTGAAACGCATTCACTAAAAAAGCACAAACGTTCACTAATTCAGAAAAAGACATGCGCAATTCAGTATCATTTTGGTGCCAATCATTTTGCCATTAAAGGGATAGTAATACTTAAAATGTAAAAAAAATATATATGTTGTAGGGTTTATCCCCCTGAGTACTCCCACTGCTGAAAGGTGTTTCATTCAAAAGTTATTAATTTTCAAAGTACAGTGGCTCTGTTGCTACACCATCCTATGGAGATTTATGGTGCCGGGACCAGAGCTGTGCATAGCTTGGTGTAGCAACAGCGCCACTGTACAATTTCAGGCCACTGTGATAATGCACCTAAAAAATTCAACTTTGAAAATTAATAACTTTTGAATGAAACACCTTTCAGCAGTGGGAGTACTCTTGTTTTACTCAGGGGGATAAACCCTACAACATATTTTTTTTTTTGCATTTTAAGTATTACTATCCCTTTAAAAGTACACTGTAAATTTCATTTGCACGCGTTTCTTGCATTCTGCTATAATGGGTGGGAGTGCAAGAAAAGTGCACATGCGTTAATTGCATTTTTCCTGTGCAAATAGATATTGCGCACATTCTTCTCCAGGAATCTGTATACCAAAAGCTTCTTGAACTGAGCATAAAAATTAGCTTTTATGACAACATTAAAGGGGAACTACCACTCCACACAATCTTTACCTTCACTAAGTCCCCATCTGGCAGTTAGCTGCTTAGTAGCTCTAGTCACCAGATTAATTACCTTATTTAATAGATTTCTGCTGTCTCCCATGGGCGACAGGCAGGACGGAGCACAGAAATCTTGCCATTGTGACATCCGTGCGCCTGCGCTGTCAGTCCCAGCCGGAGCCAAATGGCTCCTAGCAATGCCTCCTAGACCCAGCTGGGACTGATAGCGCAGGTGCGCGGATGTCACAATGGCAAGATGTCTGCGCTCCGTCCTGCCTGTCGCCCATGGAAGAGAGGAGAACTCTATTAAATAAGGTAATTATTCTGGTGACTAGAGCTACTAAGCAGCTAGTTGCCAGATGGGGACTTAGTGAAGGTAAACATTGTGTGGGGTGGTAGTTCCGCTTTAAACAGATGTATAAAATCGTGCACAATAGAACTTCCTGCATTAGGTGGAGAAACAGAAAAAAGAAGGAGGTATTCCTAGTGTCAGCATGGAAAATCACCAACCACCAACCATCACCATGACAAGTCTATTCACAAAGAACACAATAACAAAGTGCAAGGAGAGCTAGCCTGTTTCACTCAGAACAGAATATATATTGAGAAAAAATGAGGATAGATACTCGCATCCTATATAATAATTAGCTAAAACGTGTGTAACGACACAGTCATGCTCAGTAGAGACTGCTGTGCGTGCTACAGTCATGCGCAGTAGAGACTGCCCGCGCCGCGGCTGATACAGAGCTTCCATCTCTGTATCAGTCGCGGTGCAGCAGTCTCTACTGTGTATGACTGCCCCGCGATTGGCTGGCAGTGGCACTGTGGCCCGTGTAAAGGGCTCTTCAACTAGAAGATTAAATAACCGGCTACTATTCCATACAACCATTTTGGATATCTGCACTATGAGACTCTCCCTCTTTTTTGTGTTTTTGGTGTTACTCACAATGAAGGTGGCTGAAAGTGTTAGTAATGTCCATAAAAAAGTTTTTTTGCATTTAGAAGAGCTTAAAAAGCTGAGCTTAATGCAAAAAAAACGTATCTCTCAAACTGCTATGGTTTAAGAGATACGGGCATTTAAAGTTTGATCTCTACTACTGACAGCTGTAAAGCTGTCAGCAGGAGATCGTGTCGGCCGACACAGAGGCGCTTGAGCAGAGCCGCGATCTCGTTACTTACCACGAATCCCTTCATTGGAATGGGCTAAATCGAGTGCTTGAAAACCAGGCACCAACCAGACACACGTTTTAGACCATTCCAATGAAGGGATTCGTGGTAAATAATGAGATTTGGGCACTTCTCAAGCGCCTCTGTGTCAGCCGACACGGATCTCCTGCTTTACAGCTGTCAGTAGGAGAAATCAAACTTTAAATGCATGTATCTCTTAAACCATAGCGGTTTGAGAGATACGTTTTTTTGCATTTAGATCAGCTTTTTAAGCTCTTCTAAATGCAAAAAAACGTTTTCGTGGACATTATTAACACTTGAAAGCAGCACTTATGTGTTGTTCAGCATAAGTAGCCTGGGGACTGATCACGACTGCCCCCCCCCCCCAGAATGGACAAAAGGCAGCTCCTCTCCAAAATGGACATCCATGGAGTGGAATTAGAGCACATGAAAAAAAAAACCCAAAAAATGGTGGAAGCCTATAATGTTTTATCCGATAGACATACAATTGGACAGTATACACATATATGATCACATGCTCTTACACAAAAACTGCAAAACACAGAAAAAAATACCAACTGTTGTAAATTTATTTTAGCATGTTCAGTAACCCTTTGAGTGCCAGAGGAGTATACAATGTACCCCTCTGGCGCTCAATGGGCTGAAATAAATATAACTTATTTCTGGATAAAAGTTTCTTTTTAACCCCTTACCGCCCGAGGACGTACATATACGTCCCTAGCCGATGTCCCAGGTGGACAGAGGACGTACATGTACGTCCCGGAAATCATTTTAAAAAATGAAAAAAAATGTTTGGCGGGCGTTAAGTGCTGGCCGCGTGCGCTTGCGGCTTGTCACTAAGGGGTTAAGGACCAACGAGTTACACAGTACATTGTAAGGCAATGCACAGCACAAACCTCTGGTCTTTAAATGGTTAAGATTACAATGTGCAGTGGGCAGAGTTTGTGTCCTGTAGTCCTGTTCTTAACTGTCATATCCGCCTCCGTGGATATGACATTCAGGACTGATTAAAGACGTTATCTCTTGACCAAGGAGCAAAGAAAAAAAATTCATAGGGGCTGTTAGGATTTTCTGGCCACAGTGAGGTAAGTATGTGTGAGGTGGTGGTTGGGGGATGTTATTAGAAGCTATTAGTTGTACTATAATGCCTTGAGGAGGAATGAGATGTGAACGCCTTGCTTCTCATGTGTGAATTTGTAATCTGGAGCTTACCAGGGTTAACCCTTTGGGTGCCGGAGAGGTATCCAACGCATTGTGCTGCAATGCGTTGGATACCTCTCTGGCACTCAAAGGGTTTTAAAGTACAGATTCTCTAAATTCTGTTTTCTGTCTGTTACCTTGCTCTATATCCCAGGAGCTTCTGGGTAATATATTTCTAATTAACACGTCCTCATTGCTCTGCTCTTCTGAGATCTGTTTCTTTTGCTTGTCTTTTGGCCTTGAAAAAATATTTGTTTGAAATAATATATGTTTTTATTAAATTTTAAAAGTGCTTTTCCCCCCTTGGGCAGCCCTGTACAATCTCAAGAAACCTTTATGCTTTCTCTGTGGCGACTAATGCGATGGAATCCTTCTGAAATGTCTATAGTTCCCAGTAGATGGAGGGTTTTAACCCTCGGAGTGCCAGAGAGTTAGCCAATGAATTCCATGCAATGGGATGGACCCGTCTCTGTCATTCAAAGGATTTAGTGATATACTTAAAGTGCCTTCTGACTTTACATATTCTGTAGGTGCATAATATATAGTCAGATTGCTTATATATTTTATCTTTTGATATTCCCCTATTTTTTTTTTAAAGTTTTATGTCACTGATTCAAGTACTTTGAAAGAAGAGATAGTAATAGAATGTAATACTATCACTGCAGTATTTGATAGACTGGAGGCAGCCTTTTCTGCTACATTGGGGGATATTCACTAAGGTCTGATAAAGAGGTGATAAAGTGGAGAGGACTTCTCCAGTTCCAATCCTATGGAGCTTATTCACTAAGAGCTCCAGTGTTGAAGAAATCTTAGTGCATATGCTCCATAGAATTACATAGGAACTGGAGAAGTCATCTCCACTTTATCACCTCTTAGTGAATCTACCCCAAAGTATCACTGACCCTGCTTTCACAGGCTCTGACCTCTCTCTGGAAACGGATATCCAGGAAAATCAATATCTGGTGCATAAGGATATGAAAAATAGTCAAATATGAAAAAAAATAATAATAATAAAAACATATATAGTTTGAATGCTATACCCTTGCAGAATATGTAACGTCAAAGGGAGATTAACTGTCACAGAGAAGTGATAAACTCTCCAATTTGTATGTTATTCTATGGAGCCTATACAATAAGATGTCTCAGTTTGGAAAGATGTTAGTGCATAGGCTCCCAAGAATAACATAGGAATTGGAGAGTTTAGATAAATTATTTCCTCCTTACCACACCTTAGTATATCTCTGCCCCCTCAATCTGTTGGGGTCTCCCAGGACTAGAGCTAAAATTACTTAGTTACAACAGTGTAGAAAGACAAGTGCTTTAATATTTTGAGTGCCGGGGGGTATGCATACCTCCCAAGTGTCCCTCTTTAGGAGGGACAGTCCCTCTTTTAGACCCAAATCCCTCTGTCCCTCTTTCCCAGCCTGATGTCCCTCTTTTTAGGAGATCAGACTGTGTGATGTGTATATAAGTGTATCACCCTGGTGTCCCTCTTTTTAGGAGATCAGACTGTGTGGTGTGTATAGAAGTGTATCACCCTGATGTCCCTGTGTTTAGGAAATCAGACTGTGTGGTGTGTATAGAAGTGTATCACCCTGGTGTCCCTGTGTTTAGGAGATCAGACTGTGTGGTGTGTATATAAGTGTATCACCCTGGTGTCCCTGTGTTTAGGAGATCAGACAGTGTGATGTGTATAGAAGTGTATCACCCTGGTGTCCCTGTGTTTAGGAGATCAGACTGTGTGGTGTGTATAGAAGTGTATCACCCTGGTGTCCCTGTGTTTAGGAGATCAGACTGTGTGGTGTGTATATAAGTGTATTACCCTGGTGTCCCTGTGTTTAGGAGATCAGACTGTGTGGTGTGTATAGAAGTGTATCACCCTGGTGTCCCTGTGTTTAGGAGATCAGACTGTGTGGTGTGTATATAAGTGTATCACCCTGGTGTCCCTGTGTTTAGGAGATCAGACTGTGTGGTGTGTATAGAAGTGTATCACCCTGGTGTCCCTGTGTTTAGGAGATCAGACTGTGTGCTGTGTATATAAGTGTATCACCCTGGTGTCCCTGTGTTTAGGAGATCAGACTGTGTGGTGTGTATAGAAGTGTATCACCCTGGTGTCCATGTGTTTAGGAGATCAGACTGTGTGGTGTATATATAAGTGTATCACCCTGGTGTCCCTGTGTTTAGGAGATCAGACTGTGTGGTGTGTATAGAAGTGTATCACCCTGGTGTCCCTGTGTTTAGGAGATCAGACTGTGTGGTGTGTATATAAGTGTATCACCCTGGTGTCCCTGTGTTTAGGAGATCAGACTGTGTGGTGTGTATAGAAGTGTATCACCCTGGTGTCCATGTGTTTAGGAGATCAGACTGTGTGGTGTGTATAGAAGTGTATCACCCTGGTGTCCCCGTGTTTAGGAGATCAGACTGTGTGGTGTGTATAGAAGTGTATCACCCTGGTGTCCCTGTGTTTAGGAGATCAGACTGTGTGGTGTGTATAGAAGTGTATCACCCTGGTGTCCCCGTGTTTAGGAGATCAGACTGTGTGGTTTGTATATAAGTGTATCACCCTGGTGTCCCCGTGTTTAGGAGATCAGACTGTGTGGTGTGTATAGAAGTGTATCACCCTGGTGTCCCTGTGTTTAGGAGATCAGACTGTGTGGTGTGTATAGAAATGTATCACCCTGGTGTCCCTGTGTTTAGGAGATCAGACTGTGTGGTGTGCATATAAGTGGATCACCCTGGTGTCCCTGTGTTTAGGAGATCAGACTGTGTGGTGTGTATATAAGTGTATCATATTGCTCTACAGCAATAAAACCCACATTATTGTTTGTTTAAACATCAGTATCTGTGTTTATAAATTAGTCTGTGTAAATAAAATACTATGGTCTTGTTATAAGTAATTTATTAGGTCACACAAGGAGGTGTCAATAGGTTATGAAATAGCCTAAAAATTCTCTGTAGTGCCCCGCAAACCAGCCACGCCCCCTGAAACACCCCCTAAAATAGAAGTGTCCCTCTTTGGCAATTTGAAATGTTGGGAGGTATGGGTATGCAATGCAGCAGAGTGCAAAAGATAAAGAAAATCAGATCAAACGTGAATTGAGCAAAATAAAAAAACAGGGCAGGATTGTCCAAGTTGGGTCCCCCAAGGCTCGCAAACAGGATTTCCCTGCCCACTGCAATGTAATGTGTTAGATACCTCTCTGGCACTCATAGGGTTATCATTAAATCCTGGCCTGGTTGCTGACCTTCAGGAAAATGGGAATTATGAAAATCAATGAAAATTCCCATTTATTTAAATGGGACTTTAATTTTGCCACCTATGGTTGGTTTGCTGCAACATTTCCATATCTTTAACCTTTTGAGTGTCAGAGGGGTATGCAATGCATGCAAAGCATTGCGTACTGTTCTGACACTCAAAGGGTTAAGGCCCATAGAGTTGTATACACTCTGGAACAGTTATGAAACTGAAACATACACTACACTATTTATGGTTTTGTTTAAATATAATTATAACCAGTGTAAAAGCCCCTGTGCACGGGCCGTGTAGCAGTGAGGTAACGGCAGTACGCAGAGCAGGACCATCCTCTTAACCCTTTGAGTGCCAGAGGGGTACGCAATGCATTGTAAAGCAATGCGTTATGTGCCCCTCTAGCACTCAAAGAGTTAACATTGCCTGGACCTGCTCTGCGTACTGCCGTTACCTCACTGCTCCACGCGATTGTTCCGCCTCACTCACGCGATGCAGTCATGCACAGTAGAGACTGGCCAAACACGGGCAGCGTCTACTGCTCATGACTGCATCCTGATAAACTTTCTGGCCTTTTATAAAAACATTAAGTCTAATGTCACGGCTCTGTGCTATATGTGGCTTAACCCCTTGGATCCTAGAGTGGAAATGTCTCTTTCATCCGAGGGGCTAATCATTTTTTCTGGCACACTTTTGCTGTTTCAGCGATATCCCTATAATCTGGCCTGTTATGGACCATAATCCTTTGAGAGCCAGACGGGTGGCTGATGCTCATACAAAGCATTGCAATCCTCTGGCACTCAGATGGTTAGTCTGCCATGTTGTGCCACTTGTGTGCCATGTTGAAAATGGGGACATTTTGTAGAATCATTCTCCTTATCTGATACATTTGGATAGATTTCTGGACCTGTTTCACTACTTGATTCTCTGTGAACTAGACACCCATTTGATTCCTAAAGGATGAACAGTAACTTTGACTCTTGCAGCATTACTTATGTAGTCATGAAGGTGATGCAGCAATTTTGTATCAAGATGTTGCAGCAACGCAATGTTGACACTGAAAATCATAGTAGGTTAAAAGTCGTTTCTCAGGATTAGCTCACATGGGTGACTTTGCTGCAATAACAGGTTTCATAGAATGGCTAGATCAGTGGCGTAACTATAGGGGTCGCACCTGTGACCGGGCCCGTCACTTGAGAGGCCGGCTGCCCTCTGTGACCTCTCCGCCTGGTGCCCGCAATCTCCCTCCGGCACTCTAGTAATGCAGAGCGCTGGGAGATGATGTCATCTCCCAGCGCTCTGCATTACTAAGAGCACCACGCGGGAGCTGCAGGGAGGTAGGAGATGGGGGCATTGTAGAGGGGGTCAGTGTGGTCGTGGGGGGGCCCATGGCACTTCTTGCACCAGGGCCCAGAGGCTTCTAGTTACGCCTCTGGGGTAGATCACATTAGTGACCTTTACTGTACAGCAATAACTGTTTTCAGTGGTAACCATGTGATACTGCAAAATCTTGTAACCATTTGCTCCAACAAAATTGGCAATGTCAATTAAACCTTTGACTTGGTTCACACAGGTGATGTTTTTGATACCGTGAAATCATCAAGGACAATGCATACAAATATATCTGCAATATATATATGCAATTTATATGCAATTTGCATGTCATCTTTGTTTCTCAGTGTGTGTTGAATCAAATTAATCTGTACTTTTCCACCCATAATACAACTTCAGATTTGTAAAGAGATCATGATAGCCTGCTGTGTTTGCTGTGTTACCATTGAAATCAAAACAAACAGCATGAAGTTGCGTTAACACTCTGTGGGACCAAGAGCTGCAGCTAGATGTGTTATCTTCTGACTTCTGTGTTTTTTAACAGTGTGAACTGTTTAATGCTTCTTTCCCATGCTTTTGATGCAGTTACACTTGTGAACTTGGCCTAAGGCCTAGTTCACATGGCAGGCCATGTTGCAGCAACTTTGTTGCTACAAGTTTCACATCATAGTATCATTGCTTTCTATGAGGTAATTTACTTGTGTGACTTTTAAAGCTATGATTATTTTGAATGGCAACTCTGTATTGCTTCAACATCTTGAAATAAAGTTACTCCAACATGTGAACTACTCATGGAAAACACATACCTTCCAAGTGTCCCTCTTTAGGAGGGATAGTCCCTCTTTTGGACCTAAATCCCTCTGTCCCTCTTTCCCACCCTGGTGTCCCTGTGTTTAGGAGATCAGATTGTGTGGTGTGTATATAAGTGTATCATATTGCTCTACAGCAATAAAATTCACATTATTGTTTGTTTAAATGTTAGTATATGTGTTTATAAATTATTCTGTATAAATAAAATACTTAGATCTTGTTACAAGTCATTTATTTGGTTACGCAAGGAGGTATCAATAGGTCATGAAATAGCCTAAAATTTCTCGGTAACGTCCCACTCGCCAGCCACACCCCCAGAAACACCGCCTAAAACACAAGTGTCCCTCTTTGGCAATTTGAAATTTTGGGAGGTATGAAAACAGGGTCTATTCTGTGAAAAGAGCTTTTGCAACAGTGTTACTGAAAGGTGCCAACAAGACCTATGCCTTAATTCTTTTCTGTCTACCATCATATTGTGGCAAAGTTGAGAGACATTGGCCTACCTTTCTGCACATTTTTTTTCTTCAAAACAAGGCTAGTTGTTGCAACAGCATGTTTCAGAGGATAGATATCATTGCTTCTATGGGTTACTTCACACAGGTGAATGTTAGGCCTAGTTCACATGGATGATTTTTTTGCAGAAACTTTGTTGCAGCAAAATATATATCAGAGAATATATAATATTGTTGTTTGTGGGGTAGTCATTCCTGGGAACTCTCAGGGTACTGACTCAAATCCCGGTGCCTCAGGGTAAAGGGCCAAATTCTCCTGGTGAGAGAAAATCCAGTGGTACCTGCTATATGATTTGCCCCAATTAAATGTTTCTTTAGTCTCTAAGTTGGTGCCATTTGTGCCAGAAAGAGGAGATGTTCTGCTTGTCTTGCTCTTGTTTAGGCAGTGAGATTTCTGAACAGTAGCATGTAAATCAAATGGACCACCTCTGGGTTAGAGCAAACAGGTACATATTGCATGAAAACTACATTATAAGAAGTTTGTGGATTAATATTTCAAAGATCTCAGGGTCGATTCATCTTAAAAGTTTCCAGGTATGGGGGTAATTCTCATGGGAAACTTTCACAGATACAGTAATTTAAAATTGCCACCTTACATTGCTGCAGTGAAGTCACCTGTGTAAATTAGGCCTCAAAGCTATAATACATTTTAAACACAACCTAGTTTTGCTGCAACAACTTGCAAAAAAGTTGTCCATGTGAAATGGGCCTAAATCAGAATAGTCTTTAAAAGTGTTCTCTAGTGATAGAAATCTAACCAAGTTCCCTCACTTTTTCCCCACGCTTTATTTCATCTCTCCATCTTTATTTTCTTTCCCTCCAACCCTCTAATCTATTTCCATCTTTACCCACTCCCATTCTCATCTCCCTTACTCTTCCATTTGTTCCCCTATGCCCATTCCATCTCCTTATCCCTGTTCCGTCTACTTATGTGCCCCAACTTTCCACATTGTCTTGCTCCTATTCCTCCATGAACCCCACTCCCTAATTTTGCCAGAGAGTTTTCCAAAGAGAGGGAGAAGGCCAAGGCCCGGGGAGACTTCCAGAAATTGCGGGAGAAGCAGCAGTTGGAGGAAGACCTGAAGGGTTATCTGGACTGGATCACCCAGGCAGAAGACATCGACCCTGAGAATGAGGATGAAGATATCGATGAGGATAAACCGCGGAACAGTAAGTCCTGCTCTCTGTGTGTCATATTCACAACGCCAAACGTGGAGCAACTCTGGGACAAACCAACAGCACTACAGGAACAAATAAACATTTCCAATACATCAAATGGGGCGTTTAACCTCCTGAATGCTGGAGAGGTCTCCATCGCATTGCTTTGCAATGCGGTGGAGACCTCTCTAGCATTCAGAGGGTTAAAATTTCCATTTTAACCCCTTAACGACCCTTGACGGTCATAGTACGTCAAGGGTCAATCTGACTGAACGACCCATGACGTACTATGACCATCATGGCGTTCCGGGCTCCCCCCGCGGGCTGCACGCCTTTCGGGGAGTCCGGAACTGGAAAACAAAACAAAAAAAGCTCTGCGGACATTGAGTCTCGGCGCTGATACCCCGGTCATTAAGGGGTTAAACCATTGGAGATTTGAAGAATGTGTCATTGTTCCCTATTGTACAGTTCGTGTGCTCCAAAATTGTTCCATTTTAACCCCTTAATTACCCATGAGGTGCCGGGGCCATCATGGCTGAACTTGCCATAAGGACCCATGACGGTCCTGGCACGTCATGGATTTCAGAGCTCCCCGCACAGGCTTACTTTACATTTTACATATCTGCAAAATATATAAAGTAACATAGTAACATAGTTGATGAGACTGAAAAAAAGACATGCATCCATCAAGTCCAGCCCATGCCAAAAACACCCCTGTTGATCCAGAGGAAGACAAAAAAAAGCCTTCTGAAGCCATTTCCAATTTAGCCCCAAGTGGGTAAAAAAATTCCTTCCTGACTCCAAATGGCATCCAGATAGTTCCCTGGATCAACATCCTATCTGCGTTGAAGCCAACTGTCATCACTTTCAATATTCTTCTGTGCTAGACAAGTATCCATTGCTTTTTTGAAAGCAGTTGCATTATCTGCAAGTACAACATCCCAAGACAAAAAATTCCATAGCTTTACCACCCTTACTGTAAAGAATCCCTTCCTTAGTTTTAGTTGAAAGTGCCTTTCCTCTAGTCTTAATGGATGACCTCTTGTTCTTATCTCAGTTCTTTGTGTAAATAATTCATTGGATAGTTCTTTGTATTGATATTGAATGTCTCATATCACCCCTTAGACGTCTCTTTTCTAATGTAAACAAGCAAAGTAATAATAAAGAGCTTCTATCCATTTAACTGCAAAAAAAGATTATGAATTAAAAAAGATATTAAGGAAATATTTGCTAATTAAAAAGTGCTCTTTGGTTAAGATAAACATTTTTTTCCTCGATCTAAAGAGGGTGAGGGGCTTTCATTTGTTGGAACTACATCACCCTTTAACTCCAGTTGCCCAGGCAGCTTTAACCAATGGGCAAAGTGGCCAGGGGCCCACCATCAGCCAGAGGTCCCATAACACATGGGATAGGAACTGGGGAGCAGGAACAGGCAGTGGCACCCAGAGTGCAGAGGGGGCCTTGTAAAGTTTATTCTAACTCACTGAGCTGTGGAATTGTGTGGAGGAACAAGGGCACTTTCTAAATTCCCCATCCAATAAAACTCAGTCTTCAGTTCTCATTGGAGCAGATGCTGGTTCCTCTTATTTAAGGAAGACAGGGGAAAATAGAGGATAGCAACACAGCGGTCTGGCAGCTTACCAGCTGCAATTACAGTTTATTGGACTGCCCAGCTTCTAGTGGTCCATAGTACTTTAAAGTTCAATGCCAACAAAAAAAGCTCACATGTACCCTTGGACACTCTCCGGGCTTTGACCCAAATCTCATGGTCTCAGGGTGACGGGCCAAATTCTCAGGGTGAGAGAGTCCAGTGTTATCGACTATATGATCTACACAAATGAACTGCTTCTTTAATATCTGAATTGGTGCCATTTCTTCCAGGAAGGGAGAGGGAGAAGTCCTGCTTGTCTATGTGTGTTCAAGCAGTTATATCTCAAAGTTGTAGGATCTAATGGTTCCTTGTGAACTTATTGGCTCTCCACTGGGTTAAAGCAAGTAAGGACATATTGTGCAGTATCTACATTTTGTGGAGCTTTAAGAGCTAGGATTTCAGGTTCAGCCCATTTTGAACTTTCCCAGGTATACTCATATTCAGGGGAGGGTTGGTATAGGGAGCAGGGGTGCAATTGCCCCCTAGACTGGTCAAATGTCTGGGTAGGTGGGTGGGCCTCTGCCTCACTCAGTCTCCTGCTTGCTCCTGCAAATAGAGCTGCACTAGTTATACCACAGAGCTTACAACTGAAATGAAGCTACAAAAGTAATGCCACAGAGCTACAATCCAAATGGAGGTACACCAGTAGTATAACCCATTTCTCTTGTAAGCTCTATAGTATCACTAGTGCAGCTTCACTTAAATTGTAAGCTCTCAGTTATCAGTAATGTAGCTCCCTTTCAACTGGAAGCTCTGTGTTTATCACTAGTGAAGATCTATTTAAACCCTTAATGACCAGGGTCCTGGGAAGTAACCTTCCCTTAAGGACCACTTTGGTCTTTCCGACGTGCCAGTAGACGTGACGCATACCGCCACACCACGCTGGGGACTGAGAGAGACCACTCCAGTCTCTGAAAGGTCAATTTCACTCCCCATTTTTACTTATAGTGCTCCCGGAAGAGAGCTGTAAGTAAAATCTACGTGGCATGCTATGACCGTCACTGGTCCTTAAGGGAAAACCGTGTGACGTCATAGCACGGTACATGGGTATTAAGGGGTTAAACTGTAAGCTCTGTAGTGGTATTACTTCATGGTATCACTTCACAACATTAATTCTAATTTTAAAATTAACAAAAGGGGGTAGGCTGGGCCATTTGTTTGTATTTCCCCCCAGGCCACAAGATGCCAGCCCTCCGCTGCTCATACCGCCAATTTAAAGGAGCGTTATAGGGATTTTCCTATAGAGTAAAATAAGGGTACTCCCACTGCCAAGAGATTTATATTACCAGAGTTATTACAGTTTAAACACGTTTTTTACGTTAGCAGTGCCCTCTAGTGATCAAATTCTAATTCGTTTTTCTGTTAGATTCTAATGGAGAGGAAAGTCAGAGACATACAGTTCTCCACAGAATGTAATAGAAACTGCCTGTCACTTCCTGTCAGTTAGAACTATCAGGAAGTAAACACAGTAAATTCACTTCCTGGTTATTTGAACTGTTATAAATCCTATATAATAATTCAATACGATATTTGTCAGAAGCCGTCATGCGCAGTAGAGACTGCCCGAACGCACAGAATGCTGGGAGTTCTGTGCTGGGAGCATTCTGTGCGTTCGGGCAGTCTCTACAGCGCATTGCATGAGTGATGGCAGACACAGAGCAGGACCGGCCTTTTAACCCTTTGAGTGGCAAAGGGGTACGCAACACATTGCAAAGCAATGTGTTGTGTACCCCTCTGGCACTCAAAGGGTTAACATCTCCCATAAATAGGCCCGTGTACACGGGCTTTTACACTAGTTTTGAATAAAACATCTGACAGCAGTGGGAGTGACTTTGTTTTATTCAGCAGGAAACGCTCTATAAAATATGTTTTCATAAAAAACGTTTACTGCTTTTAAAATGCACTTCTATAGCAGAACACACATTAACAAAACCTAAGCATTACATGGAACTGTATAACTAACATAAACATACGGGGAAGCTCAGAACCTGTTATCATTTTCCTGCCTAGCACATGGAATATGGAGCTGAAATTCCCTTTTTATAACCAGGAGCAAAACCAAGGACAGCAGGATCCAATGACAGGATGCCAAAACCAGTAACCCTCCCTAGAAATCAGAGGCATTTGGAAATTGCCCCCTGGACCTGTCAAATGTCTGGATGGGTGGGCCTCTGCCTCACTGAATCTCCTGTTTGTTCCTGCAGACAGAGCTGCACTAGTGATACCACAGAGCTTACAACTGAAATGAAGCTACACAAGCAGGCCCGGACTGGGACAAAAAATAGGCCCTGGCATTTAAGGGTGAGCAGCCTGGAGCGGCGGACGGCGGCCTTCACTGACACTGACTGTCGCAGGGTTGGGCTGTCGGCCTACAGTGATCGTGGGCGGAGCTTATAATCACGTGTGCCTCACGGCCGCATGTTGATTGCCCGCCCACCAGGAAACTTGGAACGAGGTGGCCATCTTTCAGTAAGAGAAAGAAAGCCCAAGCTCGTTTAATGATTGATTTTTTTTAAATGCCCAGACTGGCCCTGGACCGGCCCACCGGGCAAATGCCCGGTATGCCCGATGGCCAGTCCGGGCCTGTACACAAGTGATGCCACAGAGCTACAACCCAAATGGAGGCACATTAGTAGCATAACCCATTTCCTTGGACGCTCTATAGCATACACTGCCTTTTCTTAAATTATAAGCTCTGTGGCATCACTAATGTAGCTCCCTTTCATCTCTGATCTTTATAGTATCACTAGTATAACTCCATTTAAACTGTAGCTCTGTAGTGGTATCACTTTGTGGCATCATTTCACACCATTAATGCTAATTTTAAAATTAACAAAAGAGGGTAGGCAGTGGCGTAACTATAGGGGTCGCACCCACGACCGGGCCCGTCACTCCAGGGGCCTGGCTGCCCCCTGCGACCCCTCCGCCTGGTGCCCGCAATCTTCCTCCGGCGCTCTATTAATGCAGGGCACTGGGAGATGACATCATCTCCCAGCGCTCTGCATTACAGAAGAGAACCGCGCGGGAGCACAACGCGCTAGCCCGTCTCTCCTGCCACTGCACTGGACCACCAGGGATTGGGAGGTAGGAGATGGGGGCATTGTGGGGGGCCCGGGGGCCAATGTGGTCGGGGGTGGGGGAGGGACCATGGTACTTCTTGCACCAGGGCTCGGAGGGTTCTAGTTACACCTCTGCCCCAAGGCCACAAGTTGCCAGCCCTCCCCTGCTCATACCGCCAATTTAAAATGCACTTCTATAGCAGAACACACGTTAACAAAACCTAAATACTTCATGGAATTGTATAAATAATATAAATATACGGGGAAGCTCAGAATCTTTTAACGTTTTCCTGTCTAGCACATGGAATATGGAGCTGAAATTCCCTTTTTAAAACCAGGAGCAAAACCAAGGACAGCAGGATCCAATGACGGAATGCCAAAACCAGTTACCATTCCTAGAAATCAGGGACAGTTGGCAGTTATGTTAGATTAGGAGGCATCGCTCAATATGATTTGTTACTGGTTGGCAGAAAGCAACCGAGACGATCTCTCTTCCTTTATTGGCGTCCACTGAAGTGTAAAATAATTCTCCGCTAAATTTAACAGGATTATCTGGAAAAAGCCAACCGTTGAAGGAGTCCTGCGTGGGTTCAGATTAATACCAGGGCAGCGGACGTGGCAGTCTGAGGACAGGCTGACAATAAGGAAGCAGACAGGACTGCGGCTCTGTGTCAAAAACAGACAGTTTCAGATTGGTGCAGTGTATCTGTACTGACACCACACAGATTAGTAGCATCACTGACAAGAAGGGATATTTATTAACCCTTTGAGTGCCAGAGATGTACTGCATTGCTCTGCACTGCGTTGTGTACCCCTCTGGCACTCAAAGGGTTGATGTATAATGTAAACATATCACTCATCCCCAGTATTTGTATTACCTTACATAACCAACAAGCACACAGTGTCCTTCAGAACTTGCAACATTATTGTTTATCTTAAAACTGGTTTAACCTCTTAACGACCTCCCGATCCAGTGTGCGGACAACTGTTAAGGACCACGGAGTTTGTTTGTTTTTTTTGCACATATTATTCTTGGATGGCAGAGCAGCGTGCAGCCATGCTGGCATCCCAGAATTCCATGACG